>JAHTLZ010003526.1:23070688-23084815 GCA_023846285.1 Phrynocephalus versicolor | reverse complement strand
AGATAGATAGATAGATAGATAGATAGATAGATAGATAGATAGATAGATAGATAGATAGATAGATAGATAGATAGATAGATAGACAGACAGACAGACACGCACACAGAGAGAGAAGAGAGAAAGAGAGAGGGAGAGGGAAGAGAGAGAGACCACTTAGTTAGGAGCCACATTCCTGAGCAGTTTACATTAAATTTAATATCCCCACAGCCAGCAAACATAAAATAAAAATAAAAAAAATCAAATACAAATAGCAAAAATAACAAGACAATGACAATAAACCCATGTGGTGATAACTGAAGTAGATAATATTGATGGGTATCAATGGAAAAGCTACCATAGAGAAGAATATTACTAAAGGCTTCTTGAAAGAGCTCTACCTTAACTAACATGCAGAAGGTCTGGAGGGAGGGGGTCTGGCAGACCTCAGATGGGAGTGAGTTCCGCAAAGACAGGGCCATCACAGAGAAGGCCCAGTTCCTCATTAAGAGCCCCCAGGGGAACTTCAACGGTAGCGACCAGGCCTGATAGGAATGGGTCACCTCGGTATCAGTTAATTGGGAGAGTTGCTCTGACAGAGAGCAGTTAGGGTTTTGTATGTCAACGTCAAGACCTCAAATTTTGTATGGAAGCCAGCAGGGAGCTAATGCAGGCAGGCCAGAACCAGGGACATAAAATATAGATGCTCCCAAACCAATGGGCTGCTGTATTCCAGACCTGCTGAAGCTTCTGTATCATCTTCAAGAACAGCTCTGTGTACACAGTATTGCAGTAATCAATTTTTGAGATTACTGGTGGATTGTCAGCAATCAGCATTTTCAGAAACTTACTCTCCTGGTAGGGACATAATTGGGCAATCTGCCCAAGCTGGAAAAAAAGCAGATCTGGCCATAGCTGATATTTGCTCCTCCATTGAGAGAGCTGGGTCCAGCATTACACTCAATATGGATTTGGTATTTAAGAGGGAGTGTAACCCCATCCAGGCCAGATATGTTGCCACATAACCGATCAGGTGAGCCACCCAAGGTAAGATCGCTGTTTTGTCAGGAAACAAAATATGTTACAGATACAGACTACTTTACGCTGAGATAATTCATATTTTTTTTTAAATACCAGGTGCCCATGGACATGGACTTTCCAGTTCCTGCCACCACATACCATGAAACTAGAATGATGGATGGTCCAGCAGGTAAGGATGAAAATTTTCAGAACTGGATGCTGAATCATGTTAAAGTCAAATTCCTACTTAATTATCTCTCAGATTTCTAGTTCAAGACCTATGGTGTCTTGATACCTGACTGGGTTTTAGACAGGTTGCAATAGAGAATACATGTGGATGCAGCAAAAGTGTCAGTTAGAGACAGCTGCATTGGTTCAATACAGTATTTTTCCACATTTTTTTCACGTAACATCACTGTAGCCATCCAGACTTTCAAACAATTTGCAGGAATCAGCAGAGGCAGAGAGCTGTGCCCGCACAGCAAAACCTCTCTTTGACAAGGTGCCAAAGCAAACATCAATTTCCTTTTTTGTTTTACATTTACTGTAAAAATACCTATAATGAGTGATCTACTGATATTTTGCGTACAATTTCCTTAATAGCTTTAAAAAGCAACAGTACCATTCTCTTTGCAAAAGGCACTCAGCTGAGGGGAACTGAGAATGCCCCTTTGTCTTAAAACCAGGTGATTGTATTAGGCAGAAAGTGAACAAAAGTGATATCAACCCGACTGGAGCTTGTTTAAACTACCTAATGTAGGATGAACAGAAAAAGATTATTCCCTAGTTAAAAAGAGATTACTCCACAACAGCATACCCCACATTGAGCTATTCATTGTCCACTTGCCAGGTTTTAATTTGAATTCCTCTGTGTCTAATCAGTTGCAAATTGTGGGGTAAATGACCAGTGAAATCATCCCCCACTGTCTCTTAAAACCTGGGCTGTATAATCTAGGAGAGAATTGTGGAAGTGGCTGACAAAAACCAAAAACAGCAGAGCTGTTGGTTTTTAGGACACTAAATCTTGTAGAATGTTAATGCCACCATAATAGATGTGACTAGGGTGGCACACAACCATGGCTTTACAACCAAATTTTAGAAGGCACCAATGACTGGAGGTGAATCTACTTCTTGACAACTTGGTTGTTCAGGTGGAGAGAGGGGTGAGACTGAAAAGCTGGGTTCAGGTGCATAATAGAAGGGAGCGTCTTAGAGAAGGGTGTGGCACTTTGGGAACCTGAACACAAACATACATATCTGTTCACAACTGATGATCCCTTGCAAACATCCATCGCTACTTCCATTTGGTCTACCTACATTCTGTCTTTCAGAAGTGCCTGGATATGGGAACAAGGAGCAGGTCACATACGACATGGCTGGAGAACATGCCGAAAACATAAGATCCCCCTCAAGATGCTCCAGTAAGACCTCCTGGAAAAACTCCAAAGGCCCAGCAGAGAACAGAACAGTCATGAGCAAACCCCTTGTAACACCACAGGCCTCACCTTCTATACAGCATTTCCAAACCAAAAAACATAGTAAACAGAACCTCAGGCCCAAAACTCCTTCTGCCCTCTGCATTCATGGTGGATCCCCTAAAGGATCCACAGGGAGGCAAGACGGTCTGGAGAGTCCATCTTCCAAGGGAGCAGGCCATCACCCGAAGGGAAGGCCTGGAGGTCCCTGGCAGCCTGCCAGTTCTGGCCGAGAAGAAATGGACAATACCTATAATGATGCAGGGGAATTAGCAGGCAGGCAGTATCGATCTCTGGGGACCCCTTTACCTGGATCTCCCCGAAGGGCCATGAAAGGGAGCCGTGAAGACATGAAAGAGGCTGGGAAAATTTCAAGTGCCAAGGAATCACTGGCATCAAACGGGCAGGACGTGAAAGCCGAAGGGAAGCCGTTCCAGGATAAGAAAAACAGCCTCATACCAGCCAATATCAAGGCTAAGTTTGGCACGCCTATGGTGGAGAAGCTGGTTTCTGAAGAGCAGGTAGGGAAAATAAGTATATCTCACCTTTCAAGAAGGCCAGTATGGTAGGAATATCTCAACACCACAAACCACTGTCTTTTGGTGGAAATGGCAAATCGAAAAACAGCTTACTTATCATGTGCCAACAGCTAAATACAGTATTTTTCCATGTATAAGACTATATTTTTGTCTAAAGCTGAGGGGAGAACTGTGCAGTTGCAAAACTGAAATTTTGGGTTGGAAAAGCGAGGGATATCTTATACATTGGGGGTGTTTAATAGTTGGAAAACTAACTATTAAGTCGCAGTATAGTAGTAGTAACCGCAGCAAAAGGAAAGAATACTGATATTCCTAATAATTGACAGCCATAGCTGTGAGTGTAGCAAACAGAAGAACACAGTTAATACTACTAGCAAAATAGTGATATATAGGACTGTTGATAGTATTTATTAACCCAAACTAGGAATTTAGCTACTTAGTTATAGACAAAATATGGAAATGTAGAGTGAAAACATCCATACTGCTTTTATTTCAAGGTCTCCTGGGAGATTCTTCTTCCATTTCTTCCATTCTATATTTCCTTGGAGTAGGTACTTTTGCTAAATCTGAAAGTATCTGAATCTTCCAGGTTCTTTCATTTTATTGTTCCCACACTGGTTTTTGGAAAAGGAAACAATTAAGCACTATAGAACCCATAAAAGGAGAGACAAGATAACAATCATCTACAGTACTCTAAAAGTAGCCAACAAGAACAGCATCTAGAAAAGAAAAACAACCTTCCCAAGACTTACATAGACATTTATGACCATGTTACCACCGTATTTAATCCATCAGCTGGGAACAGTACAGATGAGAAAGATAAATTATGAGAATGATCATAATCAAAATAAAACACACAAGGGAAAAGTTAAGGACAAAATAATTTTAAATAATCCAACCCTTCAAATATGGGTGATCGGGAGACAGATCTCAATATCATTAACAGTCCAGCAGCACAAGCAGTAGCTCATTGGGTGAAGAGCAGGGAGACATTCCAGGATACAATAAATACCGCAATTTAAAAATAAAATAAAATTAAAGGTAGAAAAGCAGGTAATCTAAAATATGGAAGAATTCCAGGCAAAATTCAAAGAAAGAAAAAGAACAAAACATACTGCACCTTAAAGACTTCACTGAGATTCCCCAGATAGCTACCCACAGAAGGGGCTATTTAATCTCTGCCCAGGTGTCCTCACTGCAATAAATCAACCACAGCCAAAGAATGCAAGGTCCTGGAGACTAAAACCCCATGGGTTCGTTTGTGAACTTCCAGCCTGTTTGCTGTGACTTACCAAGAATACTTTCAAGGCACCATATTTATAATTAAAGATATATTTATTAAAACTACTGGAAGTTACACAAAATATTATTTCTCTCTAAAACATAATGAAATATGACTCCTACTCTAATTTTCATGAGGCCTTGAGGGAGAGGACCTCTCTCTATCCCTCGCAGTTGGCTCCGTTCCTTCCTGGAGGGCCATCCCCAGTACGTTCAGCATGGGGGGGGAGTTATCGGCCCCTTGGATACTCCCTTGTGGGGTTCCACAGGGGTAGTCTCTGTCCCCCATGCTGTTCAACATCTACGTAAGGCCGCTGGCTGGGGTCATTAGGAGATTTGGAGTCTGCTGTCACCAGTATGCTGATGACACGCAGCTCTATCTCTCCTTCTCCACCTCTGCAGTGGAAGCTGTGAGGATCCTCGATGAGTGCCTGGATGCCGTACTGACTTGGACCAGGGCGAACAGGCTTAAGCTCAACCCCGAGAAGATGGAGGTCATGTTCTTTGGGAGCTTGCCATCTGGGTACGGTGGCCCTCTTCCCTGTCTTGGGGGGGGGGGTTCCCTTCAGCCAGTGGAGAGGGTGCGGAATCTGGGCGTGGTCCTGGACCCGGCGCTCACCATGGAGGCCCAGGTGGCGTCGGCGACCAGGGCCGCCTATTACCATCTTCGCCAGATTGCCCAGATCTGCCTGAACCTAGATGCTGACTCTGAGAACAGTGGTCCAAGCGCTGCTGATCTCGAGGCTGGACTACTGCAACGCCCTCTACATGGGGTTGCCCTTGACTCTTCTCTGGCGTCTGCAGCGGGTACAAAACGCGGCAGCCAGGCTGGTGGCCGGTGTGCATCGTCACGACCACATCACCCCAGTCCTGGCCCGCTTGCACTGGTTGCCCGTTGCAGCCCGGATTAGATTCAAGGTCTTGGTTTTAGTTTATAAAACCCTCCATGGCTTGGGACCGGACTACCTGACAGGGCGTATCATCCAACGATTCACCTCGGCCCGACCTGTTCGGCAGTTGTGAGCACACTCGCTGTGGATTGCCACTCCACGAGAAGCCCGGAAGACGGTCACCCGGAACCGGGCTTTCTCAGTGGCTGCCCCATCCTTGTGGAATTCCATCCCCAGCGAAGTGCAGGCCTTTCGAAAAGCTTTAAAAACATTTTTATTTCGAGAGGCCTTTGGCGAGTTTTAATTTTTTTTCCCCGCTGTCCCTAGTGATCATTGGTGTTTACTAATGTTCATCGTATAGTTAAAGCTCAGCGATCTTGCCTTTGCTGGCGCGTTGGGATGCATTAGGGTTTTAATATTTCAATCTGTTTCTTTATATTGTTTTCTTTTATTTGTTGTTAAATAACAATTACCTTTGTATTGTAAGATTATTTGTTTGCCCGGCGCTTGTTCGCCTGATTGTACGCCGCTTAGAGTTCTGTCTAGAAGATAAGCGGGATATAAATATAACAATAAAATAAAATAATAATAAAATAAATAAAATAAACCTAATCTTTACATTGGAAGTTTTCTTTATGCATAGCCACAAAATCATCTCCAAAAAGTCTCTTCTCCCCTCAGACTGTACTTTCCCTCTTAACCATTGATATTTTTAAGCTTTAACAGTTAACCCTGCATCTTGTAAACACTGTAGCACAATTCTGACATGCTCCAGATGATCTTCGAAGATGTCGGAGAAAATCATGATGTCATTGAGATAAGCATGAGCAAATGGTAGTCCTTGAAGAAAAATATTCACAAGTCTCTGAAATGTAACACCAGCATTACATAACCCAAAAGGCATTCTGAGGAATTCAAAGGTCCCTTGATGCATGATGAAGGCACTTTTCTTACATGACTTAGGGTCAAGCCCGATTTGACAGTAACCTGAAGAAAGATCCAAACAAGATAAGAAACCTTTGCTATCTTCTCAATTAAATCTTCCAATCTGGTCATTGGATAAGGGTTTGAGAGTGTCTCTTAATTCAGCTTCCAGTAATCCACACAAAACTGAACTTTAGGTTGTATCTGACCATCTGGGATTTTCTTTGGCACTATGACCAATAGATTAGTCCAATGGGGATTCACTAGGTTGAATGACTCCCAAGTCCAACATCTCTTGAATTTCTTCAGTTTGTTTAGCATGTTCACCAATTGCTCTATATGGTGAAGACTTGATAGATGTATCATCCTTCACATTGATTTTATGCTTGACTATTGCATTTCTTCCGGGGGGGGGGGGTGTCAAAAATAGAAGCTTTCTCTTTCAGGACTTCATGCATTCCTTGATGTTGATATGCAGCAATATCAGAATCTAAGTAACAGTCAGACAAATCTCCTGCTTCCTTGAATTCTTGAAGCAAATCAGGGTTGGTGTTTTCCAACTTTACTCTCAACAAAAATGAGCTTGTTTCTTCACATAAGGCTTCAACGTATTGGCATGATAGATTTTTGTCTTCTTCACATACTTAAACATTCTGACCACATAACTGACACTTCCCAGTTTCTCTTCAATGACTCCTGGACCTAACGAATGCACTTGAAGTTTGTTGTGTCTTATTGGATCCAAAACTAACACTGAGTCTCCCACTTGGAAAGAACAAGGTCTTCCTTTAGCATCATGATAGGCTTTGTATTTCTTCTGGGCTTCTTGAGGATGTTTTGCTGTAATGTCTCTAATATTTTGCAAACTCTTCTGCAACTCTCTGATGTACAGAGCCACTGGGATTGAAGTGTCAGGCACTGAACCTTCCCACTGTGCCTTCATCCGCCATGATAGATGGACTAGAAACACTCTCCGAATAATCAAAGGGAAAACGAGCTCTCCCATGGATAAATTCAACCAAACCTGTCAATTGTTTAGAAGACAAACGATATTGTGGGGTGCTGGCAGCGTTAAATATGTTGTTTAAACCTTGTTGGGCCTCTGCTTGCAAATAAGGAGTTAAGTGTGGTGAGCTCAAAGACTCGGGGTTCTGCAAACACTGACACGTTCAAATTCACTGGAACCGATTGATCAAAGTCTCTGGGAGTGGACTCCAGGGGAAAACACTCACCCCCTGCTATGGAATGCCTGTGTCACAACTGCATTCGGTCTTTCTCGAAGGCATCTGAAATGTACAGATGTATCAGATCTGAAGGAAAACGCCACCTTCTCTGTCTGTCTGAGCTAATTAACTCAAGGGTTGCTTCAACTCAGCTGTACCCAGGAGCACTTCCTTGAGAGAAAACAATAAATCCTGTCTCACTCCTAAGGCTTATTTGGCTAGGGGATTCCCTACCTGCCATGAAACAAAAACAAAATTGCAATATCTGTGTAAAACTCCAGTCTTGAGCCACAGCTTCACTTCAGTTCCTAAGCGCCACAAATCAGAGGCTTTTCTGTGAGGGCCTCAACTCTGCTCACTAACCACCATCAATTACAGATGAATGGCTCTACAGCTTAATTGCTTCATAGCCAGACTTCAACGGGTGTCAATTCCAAGCTGCCACCATGCACCGGGATTCCCCAGATAGCTAACCAGAGAACAGGCTATTTAATCTCTGCCCAGGTGTCCTCCCTGCATTAAATCAACCACAGCCAAAGAATGCAGGGTCCTGGAGACTAAAGCCCTATGGGTTTGTTTGTGAACTCCCAACCTGTTTGCTGTGACTTACCAAGAATACTTTCAAGCCACCGTCTTCATAATTAAATATTATTAAAAGTACTGGAGGTTACACTTCTCTCTAAAACATAATAGACTCCTTCTCTCTAAAACATAATAAAAATGACTCCTACTCTAATTTTCACAAGACCTTGAGGCAGAGGGCCTCTCTTTATCCCTAACCTACATATTTACATTGGAAGTTTTCTTCATGCGCAGCCATAAAGTCCTCTCCAAAAAAGTCTCTTCTCCCCTCAGACTGTTCACAAGCATGGGAATAGACAATCACATGTTGTTTATAGACCAATCAGGTTTCACTTGCTTCCGGCTGGTATCTTCACTGGCTTTTGTTTACACAGACACCATGATAACAGTTAACAACAGAACTAGCTTGCACATTAATACCTCCATGTTTACATTTGGTCTAAGGTAACAGGTTTCACTACTTTTAAAATCTGTTACAAAGACTATTATATTTTAATGCAGGCTTTCATGGATCAAGTCCGCTTCTTTGGACATATAGCAACAGAATGAGGTCAATGAAATATACAATAGAATATAAGTTTCATGCTAAATATTTGTTGGCTGTTGGATGAAACTTATAGTCCATTGTATAGTTCATTGAACAGTCTATTGCTATATGTCTGAAGAAGTGGACTTGATCCACGAAAACGTATATTAAAATATAATAGGTTTTAAGGTGTCTTTTGTTTTGCTTTGTTTCTTTGAATTTTGCCTGGGATTCTTCATTTTTAGATTACCTGACTTTTTCGCCTTTTATTCTATTTTTAAAAATTTGTATAACCTCTCCTTCTGGTTCTCATGTGTTTACATATTGGGGTGTCTCTATTGTAAACCCATGAGGGACTCCAGAAAAGGAAGGGCCTCTTTTGTGGTTTTTTTTTTTCATTCAGGTTAACTTGAAGTTCCATCCTAGTGCAACCAGGACACGCTTATGTAGGAGTAAGTCCTGCTGAACTTACTATGAGTTGTTTGTTAGAGTAGACATGCATAGGCTTGTACCATAAGGGGCTGACTGTAACTAGAGAGTCATAATGGATATTATTTTAATTATTAACTAAGTAGTTACCTGCCAATGCTCTGTCTGGAGAGAAAAGAGTTTAATGTCAGAGGACACATTGATTAGCACTGATGCAGAGTAACCAAGCCATCATGTTTATCACCTGTGATTTAGGTAAAATCCACTGTTGTTAGGCAACAAAATAGCAGGGAATTGCTTTTCTTAATTACTAATGGCAAATGATGCCATGTTATGTTATAAACATTGTGATTGAGTAACCGAGCTTTGACAACTCATATGCATCTCTATCCCATGGGTGTTTCCTTTCTAGGCACGGCGCACTCTCTGTGAGGCTGGACTGATTCACGGGCAGAAACGACTCAGCGACTGGACATTTAAGCCACTTGAGAATCCCATGGCCTCTTCACCCTATGCTGATTATTATGAACTGGGTTACAACCTGAGATCCAACATTTTCCAAGGTGAGACTTGTCTAGTTCTGTTCACTGATGCCCACCTGTGACTGTAGTTATCACGTTTAGCACTGCCATTTTTTTCTTTAGCTTTATTTTATTAGTTTACATATATCCCACTTGTGGCAGCATTTTTTTTAAAAAAATCTTCTGTTCTGTAAGAATGGTGGCAAACAAAATTTCAGAGCCCTCCCATCAATTTTAGACGAGGAGACAACTGGAATACAGTACTGGAACTTGGGAATAGTTTATATAAAACAATATAATCAAACCAGATAGTAAAGGGTGCATAAAAAAGAAGATAATGTTTGTCAAGTTACCAGCCGGCTAGGGGTGGAGTGGGAGAGCTAACAACCTCATGCTTTTTTATAGAGTGTCCAGGAAGGGTCAGCAGTTTGCTTACTGGAGTTCATTTTGTATTTGTCAGATAGACAGCAGAACTAGAAATACCCAGAAACCAGTGGGCAGGCACTTCACCCTTCCAGGAGATTCTTTTCATCGAGTTGTAATGCTTGAACAAAGGATTGCTGCTGAACATGCTAAGCATCAGGATCTTCAGCACGCTGTCTCTAAGCCTGAGCAAAGATAATAGCTTCCAGTGTCATTATATAGACTAAATCCAATCCTCCTGGCCCTGTCACCCAGTTTGACCTTAATCACCATCACTGCGATGGAATGAATAATCATCAGTTATCTCTTAAAGTTCTTCTTGAGAGATGCAACAACCAACGAACAGGCTCTTCCTATCAGTACATAGTTTTAAACTCCCCCCTAGGAAACAGTCACTATGTTCATCTGAAAAAGTGCTATAGGCCACATAAAAGCTTGTGGGGGAAAAACCATAAAAATAAAAATAATGTCTAGGGTGTCATGAGGTCAAAGTGAACTATAAAATGGAGGACACGCCACCAGCTTTCCTCAGACTGACGAAGCTGTTGGGATGAGCAGCGAAATGCTTCAGTCTCTCAAGAAAAGTAGTCCAGTTGCCATGACTCAACTTTCCAGATAAACTCACCTGGATGACTAAGAATCTTCACAGACAACCAATGTGTTCTTTGTTGCAGGAGGACCATTAGAAAGCAAAAGCCTGATGAAGGATTCCTATACCCCAGATGTGATAATGAGAGCAGTCCGGGATCCCAAACACTGGCACGGAAGGAAAACTGATGACCTCGGTGAGCAATCTTATATTTTCAGGTCACCCCAGAGTCAACTTTCATCTCATTTGTAATGTAGGATAGCAATAGCAGCACTCTGCTTTTACAAGATGAACGTAAGAACGACAAAGAAAATGCTACAGGAGAATTCAGGAAGGGAATCTATCTATATAAACATACATATTATCACCATACAAAGATTTGCATTTCATCCATTCAATGCTGTTAAAGTTCATTATCACACGCCTAATCATGTGACTGAACACATATTTAAAGCATCTTTTTTTTTCTTTTCTTTTTTTGCAGCCTGGTTCTCAGTTACCGGCAGCAATAAAGACATTGCTACATGTGTGAAGTTTTCTTAGCTAGTTTGCAAAAATATTTTCCTATCCAAAATGATACTTCTTGATCCATCTGCGTTTTTGATCCCTTGTCTTTATTGGTCCTTTCCTAACTTCTTTGCAAAGGCAAAGCTCCAATCCTGGTAACAAAGGGAACCCTATAATCCTGGTAACAGATAAATCTTAGAAATGCATAGTAAATAAACAACTGTTCTTTCTTGTCTGTTTTTCTTCTTCATGTTTCTCAATAGGGAGATGGTTCCAGAAAAATGCCCTGAACCTTAATCTGCAAAAAGCTTTGGAGCAAAAATATGGGGAGAAGAACAAAGGCAGCAAATCCTAAGAAGGCATAAAAGAGGCATGTGAGCCCTCAGTGGAAAATATCTCTCTCCGTAGCAGTGGAATAAACCTCCATGCAGCCTCTGTCATTGTGTGCTTATTTTGCATGCTAATGAAACAAATTGACCTGCTCTTGAACTGGGACAGGAAAAAATGTCAATCTCCTTTCCTTGAATTCTTAAATAGTTAATTTTGCCCTGAGTATGTACAGGCTGTAGACATCTGCAAATTTTGATAAATTCTTCTAAATTGATCAAAAACCAAATTTTCACCCTCAGTACTGACCAAACTTAATAAGTACAGCTATTCCCAGCATGGATGACAGCACCAGCTTGTTACTATATACGATCTGTCCGAAAAAGAAACAGGAATCCTAATTAAGCACTAAGTGGATTTGGTAACAGGGAGCCGTGTCCTTTCAGTTTGTACAGCTGGGAATTCTGTTTTTATGTTTTCATCTCTGTGAGTTGCCCAAAGTAGTGCCACACAGCTAGCTGTGTGGTGGAGCAAATAAATAAATAAATAAATGTGTGCCCCGGATAATGCCCATTGCATTTGCTCAGCTTGGTGGCTTTTATCTTCCCACAAGCACCTGAAAAAATTAGTTTCCGTGATGTCTGTGAAGATTCCCAGTCATCTAGGTGAGTTCATCTGGAAGTTGAGTCAATGGCAACTATACTTCTTTTTATTTTCATTTTTTCTTCATCAGACTGATGAAGCTGTTTGGATGAGCAGTGAAACATTTCTAACGCTCAAGAAAAAGAAGTCTACTTGTCATGACTCAACTTCCAGATAGTTTCCGTGATGTGCCAACAGCTGGTCTTGGACCACTCTCAACAGTGCTCACCCAATTACTGTACTTTTACCTCTTCTAGCTAAATGTGGCAGTTTATAGCACTGGGAGAGCGAGTTATTTTTCAAGGAGAAAATAGCTGCAATGAAAAACCATTACATTGTGTATTATTTTCAAAACAAAAACCCGTACATATGTGACACTTAGCACAGCAATCAGAAACTCATACCTTAACTAAGTAAAAGCTCTATCAGCAGCATAGATTATACCTTACAGTATTCATTTGAGGCTGCCTGCAACTACACGTGCAAACGCTGCAGAATTTGCTATGAGTATAAAACAGGTGGGTTTGTGAGTGTGTGTTTTTTTTTAAACTGATCACATGATGCAAAGACTGATTTGAATCAGTCTGGCCTCATTTGCAGACTTTTTTTCTCTGCCACCAGGGGCTATGACTTTTTTCGAAACAGAACAATTTGAAAATACTTTTCCCTATTTGAGTGGTTGCTTCAGTCTGCAAAAAGGGAGGGAGGGAGGGCATGTCCGTGAGTGATGTTGTGATGGCATAAGCAGTTGAGACAATGTGTAGCCTGCATAATTAAATTGTAAACCACCCGGAGAGTGCTTGAAGTGCTATGGGGCGGTATATAGCAGAACACTATGCGTTATCATTTTTAGGGACTGCATGAACACCCAGTCTTGTGATTTTTTCCCCCTCAAGTGACCCAAATTTTTATTAACCTGTGCGTTTTCCTCTCCAATGGAAACCCTTTTGGTTTTTGAAAGTAAAAACCTTTTCCTTCCTCTGATGCAAGAAGGAAAGAAAACAACCAAGAAGATGTACATATGCACATACTTCTAAGATGGTGCTGTAGCAAAAAAAAAAAAAAAACATTTCCCCTCCCCCCCTCCCCCCCTGCACACATATAAGTAGCACTGGCGCTCATTTCCCTCACAAAGTCACTCCCCCAAGACACTCTTTTTAAAAAAGAAACAGGTACTTCTGGGCAGATGCCCTCTTTACTTTTATTATTTTTAACACCATAACCACGTTATTCAGTGGCAAGATGAGGAAATTGTCATTAACACCAGAAAGATTTCTTATGGTAGTTCCTTCAAACTATGCTACCAACAGGTGCTTCAAATAGTACTTCCTTTAGAAGGGTCCCCCCCATCCGCTTGTGCAGCGTCCTATACTGAGGAGAATTGAACGGTCTAGTACTGAACTACACAGCAAGAGCCTCGTGGCGCAGTGGTTAAAAAGCCTGTACTGCAGGTAAAACTGTGCTCAGGACCTAAGGTTCAATCCCCAGTAGCCAGCTCATGGTTTACTCAACCTTCCATCCTTCCGAGGTCGGAAAACTGAGTACCCAACTTGCTGGGGGGGGGGGAGGCAATGTGTAGCCTGCATAATTAAACTGTAAACTGCCCAGAGACTACTTGAAGCAGTATGGGGCAGTATATAAGCAGAACACATTGATTTAATTTGCACTGCCCTCAATGTGTAGTCTCACCCTTAGTTACTTTTCAGATATGGAAGAGCAAAGACTTTTAAAAATTATAACTGTCATGGTACACAACTGCATTTTAGGAGCTAGAACTATAATTGGGATCAATTGCATTTAAGTGGTGACTTTAAAACCTCTGGCAAGCCCACACATGCACTGCTTGGTTCTTTGACTGCCTCACACACGATTCACACGACTACACACATATAAACCATACCGTTCTTCATCTCTCTCAAAAGCACATGCACACACACAGACAGATAATCCAGCTCCTATCCCCGGCTGCTTACTGCTGTTCAGCCAAAAGTGAGGATTTCTCAGTCATTCCTCCCGAGCTGATAAGATGCTGAATTGAACTGCAGGATAGCACAGTGGTTTAGGTCTCTGGCTATGGAGCTGGAGATAAGAGTTCAATTCCCCACTGTGCCTCCATGCTGGAGCTGGACTTGATGATCCCTAAGGTCCCATTTAGCTCCGCAGTTCTAAGACAATTGATGGTGATCATCATCATCATCATCATCATCATCATCATCATCATCATCATCATCATCATCATCATCATCATCATCA
>JAHTLZ010003526.1:23058242-23070678 GCA_023846285.1 Phrynocephalus versicolor | reverse complement strand
CATCATCATCATCATCATCATCATCATCATCATCATCATCATCATCAGCAGCAGCAGCAGCAGCAGCAGCAGCAGCAGAGATAGGGAGCATGTTTATCCCACTTAGCATGCTGGAGGTGCTGGGTGGGATGGAATTTAGACCTCAGAACTTAGCAGCAGCTGTGGGCCTCTGTAGCATGTTGCTATCTGCTTTCTTCTTTATGGGAGACTTTCCACCTTCTTGGCTGGCCTGTGAAAAATGACAGTCCCCCTTTTCCCCATGACTCTTGCAAGCTTCGATAGGCTTGGAGCCAGGGAAGAAACAGTAATCCCCCACCTGGCTTAGGAAAATTGGGCTACGGCTGTCTGGGTGGTGGAAGATCAGGAAGACCTTGTCAGGCTTGGGCTCATCTACGGAAAGAGCAAGTCCTTCCTTTGGTGCAAACCCAGTGGGAGCAGGAAGGTCTCTAACATAGTCATCAAATTGTGTCTGGGAAGCTACTGGTGGAGCAGCCAGGGACTCGCTGGGAGGTGGGAGCCCAGTTTCTGGTTTCTTCCCAGGCATCTCCAAACTTGAAAAACTTTCCGTTGTTTCAGGTGTACCAGTTGCCATACTGTCACAGGTAGGTCTCCTTTCCTTTGAAGCCACTGCAGGTACCAGAAGTGAAGAACCCAGATCTTTGCTTATTATCAGGTCTTCCATAGCAAGGTAGTTCAAAAAGCCCTTTTGGCAAGGGCTATTTGTGCCAGCAACATTGCATAGTTCCCAATCGTTATTCCCTTCGTTCTCCACCTTGTTGCTTTGAGATTCTTTTTGCCTTGCAGAAGGCAGTTGCTTCTCTTCCTGATGCTCATGAATGATAGAAATTGAGAGAGGCATTCTTTTCCCTTTCTCTACTGGCATCTGCTGGGAGTCCAAGCAATGGAGGACTCCTGTATTTTCCAGGCCCGTTGATGTCTCCTTCAGTTCAGAAGGGGCTGCTTCCCTACCCTGCCAAATAGTTGATGGAAAAGACTTGGGTGGAGAACACAGGTAAGGACCATCAAAATCAAATATCTGAGCTTTGGGATTGCTGACCAGTCTATTATCTTTAATAGACTGAGTCAAAAAGTGGCCCACGTTGCCTGTGCTTGGGACTTCTCTGACCCTGTTCCGAGAGGCAATTGAAAGCTGTTCTGTTTTCCCCAGCTCGTCTTGAAGAGACACTGGACTAGTTCCCAGCATTTCCCTGCAGCATAGAGAACAAGCGGAGAGCCAAGTTAGAGAGGTTACAAGATGAAAAAGGAGATTACACAAACATTACCCTAACCTAAGGCATGTATGAGGAACATGGAAAACTGCCATAATCCTATTTGTCCATAGGGAGGGGATTTTTGTATTTTTGATACTACAAATCCCATAACTCCCCATGCTGGGAGTTTTACACACTTAGGCGGACTTTACAAACAACTGAATGTGACTCACTTGGAAGAAAAGTCTATAATGAAAGGTTTTGAGACTTAGCTAGTCTAGCTCCATCCAAGCCTCCTGTTCCTCCCCAGCACTACATGGGAACTTTCATTCTGGCTTAGGCTCTGATCATGATGTTCCCTAGTTCTACCAATACCTCTGTCGTATTCAGTTGCAGTCATGTGGGACATTTGCCCCTCTGTCTGTCTGTCTGTCTGTCTGTCTGTCTGTCTGTCTGTCTGTCTTAATCGTCCCAATTTATTTTAATGTTACCAAAGCATTTTCTCCTCTTTGAATCATTATGGTTGGCTACACCATGGTACTACTGATGGATTTTCTCTCCTGCTTCAAGGGGAAATGTAGCCCCGAGAGAGGGGGAGGGAGGGAAGGAGATGTTTACCTTCATATTGATGTAACCAGCCACAATTTTTTTAAAAAAGCATTTGAAGGGCAGCTGCTTGGCTATAGTGGGAACTGCCTCCACCAGTGAAATATCTTGACCAACATATCGCTATACCAGCTGCGGAAATTCTTTTTTAAACATAATATCTGCAGGGCAATAACAGTGGGTGCCTTCCCTTCTGACTTGGCTTTGGAAAAGAAAACGGACAGTTCATGTACTCAGGCCATACTGGTAAGGAATGTTCCAATAAGAGCACTGGAACAAAACAATACAACCGTCTCAGGGAGTGGAAAATAAGCTGCAGTTACACTGCTGGCTAGAACAAATGTTTCAATTTTGCCCATGTGTCATGTGGCCAGACATTTATCTGCTGATCTAACTGTGGCATAACTAGGGAACATTTCCTGATCAGATAAGATCAAGCACATTCAAGATGGCATAGTCAATGTGTTTCTCTTTTTTGTGTGATAGAGGGCTAGACAGCACAGTGGAATAGGAGCAAATTACACACGAGGACATGCTATATGAGAAGAAAACACTTTGTTGTATTTTTATACTCAGCATCATGTGCCTTGTTTTTAGTGGGGTCATTCCCAGCTATGGAATTATAGAACTGCAGCTTCAGTTTATAGTCATAGTTTGACAGTGTCTTACGATTTAGCTAACAGTCGAGTATCTTGGCTTTGTATACTTACCTCTGCAGGACCTCTGTATAGCCAATACTGTCCACCTCTAAAACGGTGCTGCTGCTACTATCGTCCTCAGAGCTATCCAGCAATTCTACTTTCTGAAAGAGGAAAAGACATAAACTTTATAACTTAAACCAAGAGGCATGTGGAAAAAAGATGGAACAGTGTGTTAGCTGTCCTAATACCAATTATTCTGGACTAGATGTAGATTTGTACCATTTGGGGAAAAAAAACTATTTTTAAGACTACACTTCCCAGAATCCCACAGCCAGCATATCTGTAGTGTATGAGCTGCCCTAGAATGTATGCCAAACTATCTGTCTTTGGAGGTTGCTACCACTGGAGTTTTGTTCGCAAACTTGCATGCTGTCTTGGATTTGTGTGACTGGAAAACACTTTTTTGGGGCCAGGAAGATTATCCTATTTCTTCAGCACTAACCAGTTGGCCCTTCTAACCTTTGATTTCAAAGACAGCCCTACCTCTTTGCTGCCTGTTTCTAGCCCACTCTTTAGTTCATTAGAGGCAGTGTTTGTGAGGAAAGCAGAAAGAAAGGGAAAAAAACTATATAGAACCATATAGAAATGTATATTTATTTATGACCAATAGGACCATATAAATTTAAATATTAAATAATACAATAAATGTGCATACTGGGTGTCTGATTTCTAGTCTATGAAATCTTTTAAAAGAAATCTGCACTAAGTATTTTACTATGTGAGCTATTTTATCGGGTCTATATTCTAAAAGCAAGCATGCACACAGATATACAGCATAAAAAATAGAAGAAAGTCCCATGAACTAGAAATACTGTAGATAGTTTCACAAAGCTATATCCTTAAAGGCCAAGGAGGAAGAAGAAGACATTTACTTGTGCTAAGAATTTAGGGATAGTCTAAGGCATTTTGCAGCTTGAAGCAGAAGAGAAATTACACGCATGCATAAACATGCACTCCACCCCTGAAGACAAGGTACACAGTTCCAAAACTCAAGCAAGTTATTTTGGTACCCGAGGCAGCAGATCTCAAAAGTGCCACTCCTAGACGATAAAAATTCAGTAAAAATAAAGTAAGTAGTAGGAAATGTGCTACCAATTCATGATGTCCCCAAACTGCTGTCTGAGGCAGCCACATCTCTCTGCCCAAACGGTAGAGCCAGCCCTGTTAAAGACTTCTACTGACATTGCACACTTGAAGAACTTAACTCTGAGATCATTGACATTCAGTCGTTGCGTGAAATAAATGTTACAACAAGCAGTGTTTTCAAGTTAGGAACCTGAAATCCCTTACCTGAAAAAAGTTTGGGTGCAAAAACATTTTCGGAGGACTTGGGATCCTTGCTTCCCATTCTTTTTCCTTCCTGCAGAGAAAACGTGAGAGTTGAATGACAAGAATACATGAGAACACAGAGAGTCATATCTAGCTTGGCATTCTGCCACCCATCAGGCACCATGTCTACTTTCATGAAAATGGCACACAAAATCCTCAGGGAACAGCTTCCGAAAGGAACCTATGCCCATGTGACATCTGGAATGTACAGACTGACTTTCCTTCATTTGACACTCTCCATAGGTGTTAGACCCAGCATCTCCAACCAACACTGCCAGAGTGGCTGATGCAGCGTGACCCCTGTCATCTCATGACTGCTAGCCATTCAGGGCAATAGTGACTGTTGTTAAAATTGCTATTTTCTCTAGTGACTTACATTTGTCCTTTCAGTGTCCGTGGATGTTGAACAGAAAACACACAATAATATCTTGGCAATCAGATAAGTAATGATGATGGACAACCTGGCAGCAGTAAGATCAGCTCATTCCTTTCAATAACTTGCAGGCTGGAGGGAATTTATTTAGAACCATTTGGGGAAAACGCCCCAAAGCAAAGCAAACAACCAAAAGTGTGTTGCTTATAAACTTCCCTATAGTGCTTATAAAAGCACTGTCTTGGTAGTTTACGATTTAATTATGCAGGCTACACATTGCCATCCGTACCCCTAGCAAAGTGGGGTTCTACTGCACCTCATTCACCCTACTAATTCAGAAGGTGAAGGAGCAGGGAATATTCCTTTTGTGTGCCCCTCACTACATCTGTGTGGGATGCTAATCAGACTGACCCAGGTGTACTTTAGATGATGGAAGGAACCAAGGATTAGTGGCAGGCTACCTGTTAAAGCTGAGGCATGGGAAATATCCGTTTTATTTCTGCATTTTAGCTATTTTAAAACTTAAGCTCTTTGCATCCTGTATTTGAAGACGTTTGCCATTTTGGCCAACCCCTCGATAAAGAACTGAAATGAAATTCTGCCCTATTGGCACAGGGGAAGTCCAATAGGTGTAAGAGCTATTAGAGGTGTTGCTAAAACTTCAATAGCTCCCAGCCTCCCATCATGGAAAGCGCCATTTTGTACTTGCCA
Organism: Phrynocephalus versicolor; assembly: GCA_023846285.1. NCBI lineage: Eukaryota > Metazoa > Chordata > Lepidosauria > Squamata > Agamidae > Phrynocephalus > Phrynocephalus versicolor. The sequence goes on along the minus strand of JAHTLZ010003526.1, from coordinate 23,065,747 downwards.
GAAGTACAGATGTTAAAGAACACAACCTTTCTGAAAGTGTGATGCCTATTTTACCACCAGAATACACAGGGACTCAATGAAGCTCCTCAGTAAGAAATTAGGCTTCAAAGGTTAGGATTTGGGTGGCAGGATATTTTCGTTTCAACTTCTATATTTGGGCTGGTCAGCGTCAGTGGACAATGGTCTATGTTGTTCAACTCAAGTTGCAGAAAACAGACTGTCAGACATTAGTTAGTGAAATACATGTATTAGACAGGATGTTCTATATATGTTTGATATGTATTTAATTGATTTAAAGATGGAGTCTGTAAAAAGTGCAAAGTCACCGTGACTCAATGTATACTTTTTTCTAATGGAGTACAGATGTTAAGAATTGACATAATGAATTTTGGCTGATGCAAGGGGTTGCAATAGCTATGAGGTAATGTCATTTATGATTGGACAGACACATGTATAAAAATGTTCTGTAAATCATTATTCATTGGGCCTTCCGTGAGTAAGGCACCCACTTTGTTTCTCTGTCATATATTTTGTCTATGCACTGTATGATGTTATGCTGCGATGCTGTTGAATGTTGTATAAATGTACTAATGTGACTTTTCCCTCTATACTTTGTTGAACTTTGTATAGGTTCTGTGATGCTGTGATATATTTTTGTACAGTTTGTAATATAGCTGTTTGGTTTTAAGAAACCTCTGTCTCTGGCTAACTATTTATTCAATAAGTATTGCTTCTGCTGGCTGATCAAATAGCACATACTCTGACACAGACAGTAGCTTTGCAGCGGAGAAAATGGTTTCATTGAAGACAGACTATGCTTCTGAGGTTTAGCAGCCTGTTTATAATATGTACAGTATATACAGCAGTACTTGGAGCGGATTCCTTCTCTCCATAGAACTTTTCAGTAACATAGAAATCCAGTCCAGTACACGGATTCAGCAATGAGAACAGAGCATCCAAAGTCTAAACAGGCCCACGATCAAGTACTCAAACTTCCAGCTGTCGAACAGCCAAACAGCCAACAAGACATGGGCTTGCTTAAGCAGTATAACAGTGGACCCTTGTATAACAAACGGTTTGTATAACATAAAAAGTGTACAACATAAAATATTCTGGAAATAGGGGAAATTTGCTTAACAGAATCGCCTATGGGGTGAATCCGTACCACATAAAAATGGTCGTGATTAGGGATTACTCTGTTTTCAATACATTCCTACGGGAAATTTGTATAAAGGAAAATTTGCTTAACATAATTTCATTTGGAATGAATTAATTCCTTTATACAAAGTACCGCTTGTATATAGCCCCATTAACCAATCACCTTGGCTCCTTTCCCCACCTGAGCCATACCTAGTATGCTTCCGTACGTCTCTGTACATCTGTGTAAAGTGGACCCTCATATAACAAACAGTTTGTATAACATAAAATCTGTACAACATAAAAAATTCCAGAGATAGGGGAAATTTGCTTAACAGAATACCTATGGGGAGAATCCATACAACATAAAAATGGTTGCAATTAGGGATTACTCTGTTTTCAATGCATTCCTATGGGAAATTTGTATAAAGGAAAATTTGCTTAGCATAATTTCATTTGGAACGAATTAATTCCTTCATACAAGGTACCACTGTTACATCTCTGTATGTCTCACTTCTTCGTCTTTGCTTCGACTTTGAAGCTCACACCTCTCTTCTCAAGGCCACTGAGGCGTGCCGTCTCTCCACACAGCTGGACCTTAATTACCTGGACTTTAAAACTTTTTCCCTACTAGGCATATATTTGAGATAACTTGACAGAGTTGTTATCTATGTTATGAATACAAAGAAAATTTGCACACTGTGGAAAAATATTCTAAAATGAACTAGACCAAAACATCCCCAACATCCCAGTATATCCAAACTCTGTTACATTTGGGCCACAAGCTTACCTGTAAATGCATTTATAGCAGCACCAGATCAGAATGACAGAGCTCACTGTTATCAATGGAATAATCCAGAATGGGAAACCTAAAAGAGTATGGCAAATCATAAAAAGGAAAATAATGACAGGTGAACTGAAAGGAAAATTAAAGGTAGTGTTGCTTTGGAATTAGTCAAGGCACTGAGGCTTTTGTTCCAACTGTGATTAAACAATCCATCTTAACACTGGAGTGATAAATTCTGAGGTACAAGAGCTCTTAAATAGCCAATGAGAGTAGGCCCATGTATCAGAAAGAATGTCAAACTAAGATTCAAGCCTGGGTCAAAATCCTTGTTTGGCTGTGGAAATTCATCTGCAGCAGTCATTCCCAACCTTGGGGTAACCCTGGCGTTCCTGGACCGCACCTCCCAGAAACCCTGGCTAGCATAGTTGGTGGTAAAGTCTTCTGGGAATTGCAATCCAAGAACACTTGGGTTACCCAAGGTCGGGAACCACGGATCTGTTAGGGAGATGGGAATAGTAAACCACTCCTTGAACATTGCACATACCTACTAGGGTCATCATAAGTCAGAAAGGATCTGATGGCACGTAACAAAACAGTGTTCTCCTTGGATGCCATCCTGTGTTCCAAAGAAGTGTCCAATAATTCATGCAGATGTTTGGATCCATGCCAATAAACCAATTCTAATGGTTTTAACCTTGATGGAGAACAGTCCTTGAATGGGACTCAGTTACCCTTTCATGGGGTCCCCACATACCTCCTAGCATTACAAAATGGATACTGTATAACCATATACTGCTAAACTATCAATATTTCAGGTAAGAGCAAAAGGAAAAGGAAAGTGTTGAGGGATGGCAGAAAGCTCCTGTCATTCTGTGAAGCTATGAATTCTAGATTCATTCCACCCAACACCAAGGAATGTAAGAGACGTTTCAAACAATTCTAGAATGAACAACTGTGAGACATACTGTGGCTGATTCTGAAAAAGAATTCAAAAATCACAGCCAGTACAGAATACTAGAGTAGGTCCATTAATCAATGGAGATTTGGTGAGTCAACTTCTCCATGTGTTTTATTGAACCAAATAAGCCTGTTCTCACAGCATCATACTTTGACAAACATAATACATTGCAGTTAGAGTCGGTCCATTTGTATCAATGGAACATATGGAGGAGTTCACTCAACAAATCCCCACTGATCCAAGGGAACTTCTGTAGAACAATTTACCTGGCTGAGCAACATGATTTTGGCCATTGAATTGTAGTGTGACCTGACACATAGAACACAGTGCAACCATGCTGCAAATCTGAAGCAACTTCACTGACTCTTGGTATGTTTGAGCTCAGTTCAAAGTGCTACTTTTGACCTTTCAAGCCCTCTACACAGTAAGGAGAAGTAACCAAGGGTACAAAGGTCCAACACACCTTTTTAAAAACAGCTGCTGCAACATTGTGTGAAATATCACTTGGCCCCCTGTGCTCACAAGGACCAAGGGTGGGCATCATGCAATCACAATGGAAGACCCACTAAACAACAGCAGCCATGCCAGATAGGCAGGACAAAGAAATGAAGGGAAGAATAAGGAGAGACCAATTCTAAACAGGATTTGCACACATCTGCATGCCTTTGCTCTACAATAAGCAGGCAGGCTCCTGACACACGGAAGAGGATGCTGTAGCCAAAATAGCAGCTGTACCTTCTAGGACAGGCATGTCCAAACTTCGGCTCCCCAGATGCTTTGGACTGCAATTCTCACAGTCCTTTCCATTGGCAATCTAAGCTTAGAATTCTGGGAGTTGTGGTCCAAAACATCAGGAGGGTCGAAGTTTGGACATGCCTGTTCTACGAGGACTAGGACTCAGGGGGCCTGAGTTCGAATCCTTACTCACCCATAGAGGCTCACTGAGGGCATGGAGCTGGTAAAACCACTCCTTAAACATCTCACTTACCTCAAAAGACCAATTAGGGTTGCTGGAAGTCAGTTCCAACTTTACAGTACATAACAACAGCACGTTGTGCTAACTAACTCAGAACGTGCTACTGGCAGTAGTTAAGGGAACCTTGTCCAAAAGAGAATCTTCTGCAAGATCTGTCAAGATCTTTTTTGCTTCTAGGGAGCCTGAGAGGGCAGTTACTCACTTGTAGCTCACCTTTGAGGGTTGTCCAGTGAAATTCCATTGACCAATCACTCCATGGCCCCTCATAGAAATCACTGTCCACTGTTGCCCGAACCATTGCTGCGTAACTAGTGCCTGGTTCCAGAACTTCTGTGGTGAAGATGAACCATTGGTTGCCATCACGGACATTTATATATTTGGCCTGAAGAAAGAAATGGACAATGCACAGAAGCAGTGAGCAAGAATGACAAGCAGAGCTTGGAAAAAATGCATGATGTCATTCATTCGTTCATTCATCCATTCATTTGTTCATTCAGTCCATTTTTATACTACCTGATTAGTTAAAGCTCTTCTCTGGGTGTTTAACAAACAAATGAAGTAGGTAAAAATTATACAACAGTAAATATAAATAAAAAATAAAAAATAAGACAAAAACAAGCCAATCAAGCAGCATAAAAACAAACACAGCAAGAATGGACAGGCATGAGAGTTTTGGTAGATATCTTAAGCCAGGCATGTCCAAAGTCCGCCCTGGGGGCCAAATGCATCCCATTTGCAAATTTCAAGTGGCCTGTAACCTCTTAGCCTATCATGTATCCCTGTTGGCCGGCCCCTCCCCATGTCAGCTGGAGATGTCAGCTCTCTGGCCCTCTGCCCCTCCACAACTGATGTGGCAGGGTTGCTGCTGGGCAATCTTTCCCACCGTTGAGAACAGTCTGTTATCTGGAAACCTGCTCTTGGCAGCCTGATTGGTGCTAACAGTGGCATCATTTCAGCATCATGTCAAAACATCCTTCTTTATCAAAGCCATTGGGACTTGAAGATCTTGGCCTGCACAGGCATTATAATGGCTTTAATGTTTTAATTCTGTGTTTTATCTGTTCTCGGTCGTCCCTGTGTGCAGGAATGCCACATCAAGCTCTAGCTGCAGGAAGCCAGATTTTGATTGAATAACAGGAAAAACTTCCTAACTGTTAGAGTAGAATAACAATGGAATGAATTATCTTGAGGAGTGGTGAACATTCCAACACCAGAGGCATTTGAAAGCAGTTCAGACAGCCACCTGCCAAGTATCCTTTGATTTGTATTCCTGCATAAATAAATAAATCAATAAATACTGGCTGGGGGATTTGGGGATATTTTGTACAAACGGGTTAACTTTTCCAACTCTGAATTTAAAATGTTGCATTTCGCTCACAGCAAAGCTTCCAATTAGAATCATAAAGTTTGAAGAGACCTCAAAGGCCATCCAGTCCAACCCCCTGCCATCAGGAACCTGCATCACAGGACTCCCGACAGATGGCCACCCAGCCTTTGCATAAAAGCCTTCAAAGAAGGAGACTCCACCACCCTACGTGGCAGCATATTCCACTGCCGAACAGCTCTATCTGTCATGAAGTTCTTCCGAATGTTCAAATTGAATTTCTTTTCCTGTAGTTTGAAACCATTGCCCCGAGTCCTAGTCTCTGAAGCCATGGAAAACAAACCTGTTCCTTCTTTGATAGGACATCCTTTCAAATATTTAAATATAGCTATCATATCTCCTGTCAGCCTTCTTTTTGCTTACCTCCAATGGGCTTCCAGTCTTCCAATATAAGATTTGATATGTCTGTGGGATATTTAGGACAATTTGGGGCTGCCACTTCAGTTGGTATTCCTGGCTGTTCAGTATTGTCACAGACAGGTTATAAGGTGGTTTTGGCTTGACTAAACAAACAAACAAAAACCAAAGAACATGTCAGGAGCATGGATCCATCCATCAAGTTATTTTGGACTCTAGACAGGGCTGGGAAACATTTGGTTCTCCAGATTCAGGTGTTTCTTCCATCATGCAATCACAGGCAACATGAAATGCATGGTGTTGGCTTGGGGACCTGCACTAATAAAACAGCTCCTCACCATTCCATATATCTGTATTCTCCCATGAAACTGCTGGGTTCAGAATGCTAAGTTTGTACAAAACAGTCACTTTGATCTTTTTTTCTTGTTTTACTCCTCTTTCTTCCATTACATTCACACCTAATGCCTAGGTGACTGTTTTATTTACTTTAAATTTTAATTTATAGAATTCAAGGCAGCCTACAGAGGATGCCAGGGCAATCTTTTACCCAAAACCTGATCAGATCTTGATGTACCTAAGCGTTAGCAAAGTCACTGCATCACACACTTTCATCCCGTATGCTTGTATGTTTAGATGTGTTTTCTCTGATAAGAACCGAATGTTGTATTTGAATAGCATAGGATTCTAACCAATCGGAATGTGTCTGAAGTCATCCAGGCAGCTATATAAAGATAGGTGTCACTCAGAAATCTGGCAGACAGAGCCCACTGTGTGAAAGAAAGAGAACCAAATACCGTATGTAATAGACCTCATACTGGGCTAAACATGTATCAGCCAGTGGATGACAGGGTCTCTTATGACAACATGTAGCTCCTCTGATAGAGAAATGATGTACAAATATGTAACAGACTTCACACAAGAATAAAGATGCAACTGACAGGATTTAATAGCCCAGTTAGGGCTTATGAATTTAATAAGTGCTACAATAAGACAGTCAGTTACTTACCAGAGTAAAATATGTCTGGCATACTAAATGTCTAAGCACTATGGTTTTATGTTATATTTTACATATGTTAATAATAATTAATAAATGTTTCAACTAAAAGCTCAAGTGATGATTTGACTATCAATGGCTGGCACAAAAATACACAAAAGGAAGGACACCAAATTTTACTCTGTACAAAAGTGTTTTTTTTAACTATATGCTTCAAGCTGTTGTATGCAGACTCTGCAAAGTTAGAGGCTATACTGTATATTATTAATTACCACCAAAAGCCAAGAGAAATACCTCTGACCTTCACATTTGTTTCTTCTGGACCATGTACTAGCAAAATAAGCTAGGTAACTTAAAACATCAAGAATTCTAGGAGCCTCCATTAGGAATGTGAAAATCTCTTGGTTTCAATTTTTTGGCATTTCTTGGAATCCTACATGTATTTTCTTTATTGTTATTTCACACTAGGTTGTACTTTTTATTTCTGATTGAAATTCTTGCATATTTTCCTGATATGCACATGTATGCAATTATTGAAAATATTTTAACCCCGCCTTTCTCCTTTGTCAGACTGACAAAGCTACTCAGATGAGCAGTGAAACATTTCAATCTCTCAAGAAAGCCACCTTGAGTTCTTTTCAAAGGAGAAAGATGGGGTAAAAATATTCTAAATGAATAAAATAAAATGAGTCTGGTTTCCATGACTCAACTTCTGGACAGCATTTAAAGATAACAATATTAGGTATATGCATACTATAAAAAGTCCAATCAAATGTACTAAAAATGGTAAACAAAATCAACACCAAAGTGCATTCAAAGCAGTAGGATACAACAGCCCAATAATAATAATAATAATAATAATAATAATAATAATAATAATAATAATAATAATAATAATAATAATAATAATAA
>JAHTLZ010003526.1:23008235-23055841 GCA_023846285.1 Phrynocephalus versicolor | reverse complement strand
CCCTACTACCAAATTCAAGTGTAGAAAGGGAAGCTTTTGCATTCAGCCCCATAGTGGAACCTCATGGTGCTGTGGTTAAACTGCAGTACTGCAGCCAAAACTCTGCTCATGTCCTAGGGGACATGACCAGATAGCCACCTCAAGATTCACTCAGCTCCACTTCTGTTGACTTGCCAACTGTAATGTCTGTTTTAATCCTACAGTCTAAATACAGAAGCATTTGTGCAACAAGGAATAAGCTAACCCACATGTTGCAGCCTGCATTTAATTAGACCTCTGTACCATTTTTGGTTATTTCAGGCCACACATTGGAGCATCCAGACTCCCAGATTACATCCCACTTTTGCCAGTGTTTCACACTCATCGCATGTCACCACTTATGATGACACGTGAAGACCCGCCGCCACAAAAAAATAAAAAATTAAAATTAAAATTAAAACAGAGTTCGAGGCTTCCATGTGCCTCGGGGATCTGCAGGAAGGTTCCACAAGGTGTACGGCCCACAACTGGCTAGTCGGGCATGAGCAAACCCAACACTGTGCCCAGGCGTCGCGGGATTAAGCACCCTGTCAGACTCTCCTTCCTCCCCAGCTTGGAGGACCCAGAAACAATTGTAGATCTGTTTCTGCACAAAAGGAAAACAAACTGTGCTCACCAAGAAATTCAGTATCGGCCAATCGTAGGCACAGATTTTAGCAATACCACTCCCAGAGGCACAAGAATCACACTCTGGTTAAGATATAAAAACTGTAGTTTTATTAAGAAAACAAACAAAAAAAAGGAATAAAGCACAGGCAAATGTTTCCAAACCAATATCATAATGCATAGTGGTGTTCATCATTGCAAGAGACCTTGCAAGGCATGGCTTCAAGTTACAAGTACTTGAGATTACCTGGCGGCGTATCCCAGGTAACGACAGGGCTCCAATCACTGACATGTCCAGAAAAAGGACTGTCTTGTCTTGGTTTGCTTCGAACACGAGCAACGTAAGTGTTCCCAGGCACAAGTCTATCATAACGGAGGAGGGTGGAGGAGGCATTTGAGACCCAGAGACTGGAGGATTTCTGGCATATATGAGAGAGAGGGGGAGAAATAAAGAGTATAGAAAAGGAAATAGAGAAAATTTTAGAACACTTTTGCACAGCAGGTGTCTGTGTGTGGGTAATAAAGACATTTATCTGTAAACAACCTGCAATGCAGTAATTTCATACAAACCTATAACACTGTCTTAGTACTGAATCAGATCCTCAGTCCATCCCTCTGTCCATTCAGCCCATATTTCCATATTTACTAGCATCAGCTCTTTAGGGTTTCAATAATAGCTCTTTCCTAGTTTTACAGTGAATTTCTAGGAATTAAATGTAGAGATGGGCACGACTCAAAAAAATAATTTTTCGTTTTTCGTTTTTCGTTGAGGGGGTCCGTTTCGGTTCGTTTTCGTTTTCGTGGTTTTTTTTGCGCATTTTTCGTTTTCGTTTTTGTTAGCACTCTTTTCATTGTGATGTGTCTGCCGTAACGAAAACGAAAAACACGGCAAAATTTTTCGTTTCGTTTTCATTTTCGTTTTGTTTTCTGGAAAATTTTCGTTTTCGTTTTCGTTGCGTAACGAAAATGAAAACGAAAATTTCACTGAGTCGTGCCCATCTCTAATTAAATGTAGTGTACGGAATAAACCTTGGATCTGCCGCATGGAAAGCACATGCTGATCTAGCACCATAGATCTCACTCATCCTACACTATTCATGGACTCCTGGGAGAACAAAGTCCAGAATCCTCCCAGAATGGCTCAGCTTTCCAGGGTAGATATCACTATCGGGGGGGGGCACAGTGTCTTTTCTTGGGGTGTAACTACAGTGGAGCAAGCAGGGTGCAGTAGATCAAGTCTCTAGGCTGGACCACAGAAAGGTAGCTTATCAATATTTATGCCAGGACAGATAAACATCATGCTTCTGAGTTTTTTTTTATTTTTCAGGGGGTGGGTGGGGTGGAATAATTATGACAGTGTTACTTACTGATGCCTTGTGGAGGAGGGTGAATGCTAGTAAAGTGTTCAATGCTGTAGTCATTTATTGCATTATTTTGACATCATGAATTACAACATTGATTTGGGACTGAATTTTGTGCTCACGACCTGGGTTCAATCCCCGGTAGCAGGCTCAAGGTTCACTCAGCCTTCCATCCTTCCGAGGTCGGTAAAATGAGTACCCAGCTTGCTGGGGGGGCAATGTGTAGCCTGCACACTGTAATTAAAATTGTAAACCGCCCAGAGACCACTTGTAGTGGTATGGGGCGATATATAAGCAGAACACTTTATGACAAACGACACTGTTCCCATCCAGTTCTAATGGTAGAGGTTACAAGATCAAAGGTCACTGAATTTCATTTGTGGTGCAGCTGCCAATAGATACTGGAGTGCTTGGTGCCTGGGAATAGCCTGTTTTTTTTGGTTTAGAACATGCATGAGGTGGCTTCTGAGCTACCCGCAGCTAACTGTTGGCCAAAACCCATGACCCATTAAGGAAACTAAAGAGGTATCCAATCAACATACAAAGAGTGCCTCCCCTTTTTGGGGCAGGATACTGGCCAGGAAGGTTTCTGGATAGCTCCATGGTTTAGTAATCTGACTATGGAGCTAGAGACTAGAAGTTTGATTCCCCACTGGACTTCCTCCAAGTAGAGCCAGCCTGGGAAGAACTGGACAGGCTGCACAGACCAAGGAAGCCCCTAGAACAGGGGTGCCCAGACTTTTTGTAAGGAGGGCCAGATTTGGTGGCTGAGAATGTGTCAGGGGCCGGTTGCTCCCCAAACCTGCCACCCCACTACAAGCCCCACCCACTTTCTTTTAAAAAAACATGGGGTGAAGCAGGGGGAGGGAGGGGTGGGCCAGCCACCCGCGGTCCACTCAGAATGGCCTGGCGGGCCAGATTTGGTCCTTCGGGCCGGACTTTGGGCAGGCCTGCCCTAGAAGAAGGGAAGAATAAACTACCTGAGTACTTGGGAGTCCCATGGTGCAGTGGTTAAATGCCTGTACTGCAGGTAAAACTGTGCTCACGACCTCGGGTTCAATCCCAGGTAGCAGGCTCATGGTTGACTCAGCCTTCCATCCTTCCGAGGTCAGTAAAATGAGTACCCAGATTGCTGGGGAGCAATGTGTAGCCTGCATACTGTAATTAAATAACTGTAAACTGCCCGAGACTACTTGAAGTGGTATGGGGCAGTATATAAGCAGAACACTTTATCTATGCAAAACTCGCCGCACATGCTCGTTATTATTAAACTGCTTTGGAAGGCTTGATTTCTTGTATCAATAACTCTATCAAGAAAATTCTGAAGATGTAATAGAATTTGTATTCCCACCCCATCCCATGTGCAGCAAATTCTTTTTTTCTGGAATCCATTCATAAGTTATATAACGGTTATTTGAGATCCTATCCAGTGGTGACATTTGCTGGCTAAAACATCGATGAAGGCAGAAATGCTGCTACTGCTAGAAAAAGAAAAAGATCATCCGTACCTTCCAGGGCTCCCAAAGTCTTTTATAGGCCACTTCAAAATCCAAGGCCCCCTCCAGCCAAAGGCTTCCATTTGTTCCATCACCTGCTTCCCATGTCAATAGGAAGTCACCTTCTTCTGTAACATTAATGCCTAGTTCCCGGGGTGGAGGAGGGTGGACTGGGACAGCAAATAAAGAAAAACACAGGTTAATCTTTGCTCAGGTAAAAGAGCCCATGTGGACAGCAAACTTGTCCAACAATTAGGGTGTTGCCTCCTCCCAGAGAACTGCCTGCATGGCCCTGCTGGACATTTTGTGATTACGTAGTCTTCTCTCTACCCAGTTTTGTACATCGTTTCATGTAAAACTTATGGGTAGTAGGGAGATGAAAATCTCTCCGCCTCAGCTTGGTTGCATTCCTTCCCATCCCAGCTGCATTCCCTTCACAACCCGGTTTAATAGTGGGTTTCAAAAGCTTGTTTTCTCTTCTTGGCTTGAAATTCACACTAGAATTGTGCCCATTTGTGTTTTTGGACTACAACTCCCAGAATTCCCTAGAGACAGCAGATATAGAAGCTGTGGTCTAAAAAGACAGAAGCATGCCCTTTCATTGGATTCTCCTTAATGTGCACATTTATGTGAGCATTTTAACCAACCTACTCAGTTTCTACCCACTGAAGAAAATATGCCGGTGTATATTTTTCCATAGGTATTCACATTTTGAAATGTCTACATAGTCTCATGCACAGTGTGTTTCTCCAAACCTGACAAATATATGAATTCTCAGGGTGAGATGCATTTATTTCTACAACAGGATGCAGGAAGTGTGGAAATGTTGCCTACAATAAGACTCTTGAAACTTATGAACTCCTTTATCATAATTTCTTAATTATTCGCACAAATGGACAAAAAAAAACCAAAATAGGTATTGGATTAAACAGATAGGTCTGCTCTTCAGCATGGACTGGGATAAGAAAATAAGGCCTATAGGTAGAAGAGTCATTTGCATTTTTAGAGAAACATGAATACGTACCGTTGTCAAAGAGACTGATATTCTGTTGAATTTCCAGGTTTTGCTCTGGTTTGAAAATGAAGGCATTAATCACATTGATATTGAAAATGATCTGGTTTCTGTGGCAATCCCAACGAATCCAAGAGCCTACTTTTTGAGAAGTGCATGCCAGTTTTGTGAGGTTCCTGTAAACACCAAAAGACCCTTGTTTTAGAGCAGGGGTGCCCAAACATTTTGTAAGGAGGGCCAGATTTGGTGGCTGAGAATGTGTCAGGGGCCAGTTGCTCCCCGACCCTGCCACCCCACTGCAAGCCCCACCCACTGACCCATAAGCCCCACTCACTGACCCCTTGCAACACCACCCGCAGGAAGGAAGGCGGGGACCAAGGGAGGGAGGGAGGGAGGGAGGTGGGGACCAAAGGAAGCACAGGGAGCCTGTTTAAAAAAACATGGGGCGAAAGAGGGGGAGGGAGGGGCAGGCCAGCCAGCCGCGGACCACTCAGAATGGCCTGAAGGGCCTGATTTGGCCCCCGGGGCAGACTTTGGGCAGGCCTGTTTTAGAGCTTTTCTATTATGAGCTCAGCTCTAGCAAACTACAGTGGGCTAAATAGGGTTGCATAAGGTCAAATAGAGGTCCTTGCATCCACATGGAATATGCACTTTGAGCAAACCTATTTGTTCTAGGTCCTTAAGAAAGCAAAACGACAAGAGAAAAAACCATTCTTGCCTCCTTCCTGTCTCTCTCTCTCCCCCACCCCCAATTTTGGGAGGAAAACCTCAGTTTAAAAGCCATTATAAAAGTGATGCAGTGTGTTAGCACTTTCTAATCAGGGCTTGTTTGTTTGCTTGCTTGCTTGTTTAGTTCCATGGAAGAGCAGAAGAAGGAATATTTCAATTTCCCAATTTAATTTCCCAATGTTCTCATATAATTAAACAGTTAAATATCTGTTTAATCCACCAATGACACCGGGATATTGAGACCAGAAAACTTGAGCAGGAAAGGTTGCTCTGGGCTGTGTGTAAGTGTGGTACAATTCTAGAATCCATGCTGACTCTAAGGTTCTGGTAGGTAGCTGGAGTCCCAAAAGAGAGAGCCTTAAATGACTTCTAATACCTGACAGTGGCCATGTTCTGCGTCTAGTGGGGTACGTCTTGCAAAAAAAAAAGAATGAGAGGTTCATTCCTGGCTGGCAGAAGCAGTCCAGGGAACTTCCATGTCATGCTGCTGCTTTGGTGCTGTTTTTTTTTTTTTTTTTTGGAGGGGGGGGGATTATAAAGCCCATGATCAAGAGTTCTGGGATCACACTAACAGCCGCAGAGAGACACATTTTGACATTTAAGCCACACAGCTTCGAGGGACAGTTGGTTGTATTCCAAGAACCTCTGGGGACATAAGGTTGGGAACTACAATTCTTGCATGATTGGCCCTTCTAGAGCTGTGGGTGGCAATAAGGGTGGCATCAGTGAGCAGGTATCATGCCTCCTCCATATGTGGATGGGGCACACTTGTGAAAAACACTGATGTGTGTAGGAAGAAGAGAGCACAGTGATGGTCGGTACTGATGTGGGGGTAGATATCCTTGATCTTTGGAGCATGAAAAAGTTCCTTGTTTTTTTACTGCAGCTCCCCAATTCCAAAGACACTGGCCACGTAGGCGGGGAGATTCTGGTAACTGAAATCCCCCAAAAAGTTACTTTTTCACAATCTGCCTATTTTCAGGTGGACATTTTTGGATGAGTAATCCAAATGGCCCAGTCTCCTGCTGAATCCTCTTCTTCCTCAACGACTACAGCCACATATCTTGTTTCCTGTCAGAATAAGGCACAGTTCCTCTTTCAAAGGAACACAAAGTATAAAATTAGACCATAAAACAGACTCCCTCATCTTCTGCAGCAAACTGAGAATGATATGTGTCTGCCTTCCGCTTCTTTGTTTCCAGCAAAATTTCTCTTCCCTTCACAGGAGGGAGTCACAGCCTTTCCTCGCACATTAAAATAGAAGGTATGGAACATGATTAATGCACACCCACAATTGTGCACACATATTCTATAGGCAGAAAAAAAGGGAGTCATATGATCCAGCCATAGGGACCATGTTATACTTTGGAAATATCTTTATCTAACATTTAAACATTTTCTCTCTCCCTTTCTTTCAGAATGTGAGCATTCTTGGTCTGGCCCAAGAAACACATTTAAACGTGTGTGACAAATGAAAGGTAGTAGATACTAAGTTCTAATTAACACATCAATTCAAAAAATACAATTTAAATCAGCTTGTAAAAATTTAAGATTCCTCAAGCACTCTTTCCTTCGAGTCCAGTAGACTCTAAAAACTTGCTCAAGACATTTTGCTGCCTGGGGCAAAAGTCAAAATTATGTCTTTCCCCTGTTCTATGTAGTGAGCCTGACTAAACTGGCAAACAAAGCTTCAAATGCATTGGAAATGGGAAGACACATTCTATTACACCCAAATGCAATAGGACTTTCTTTATGGGCTTCAGAGTATCCCCAGCACTAGAGCTTAGATGCCTTTTTGGACTACAACTCCCAGAATCTCCCAGCCACTATAACTTGTTACCCCAGTGACTAAGAAATTCTTGGAGCTGTAGACTCAAAATGCAATTTACTTTCTCTCTTGAAAAAAAAGAGAGTTCACATTTGCTCTAGAATCCCTTGACGTTAATAAAGTGATTGCCAAACTCTTCTTTGTTAGCAATCAGATCTGTCAAGGCCACTCTCAGCAGTAAGCCCAGACTTGCTGATGAGGACAGCAAATGGAGTGCAAGGAGGCATCTTCAAAACCAGAGCTTGGGGAAATTATTATTACTACAATTCCCAAGATCCCACAGCCAAGATGAGAACCCTCCTGGTTGGAGGATTGCGATGGTGTAGCAAGACAAGGGTTTTCCAAACTTTGCCCAGTGTCTTAATACCACTCCCTTGCCGTCTGCTGGGAGCTGAGGTGGCTGCCTCATGCTACTTAGTAATACCGGCAACCTCAGGCATTTCTCCATAATCCTTTGCCCTGGATGTTTGGCAGATGACATACTCACAAATAGTTACTCTTGTGGAGAAGGGTCATATTGACAAGATCCTTTGCCTCCTGGTGTTCAAACCAAGTGCAGGTGGTATGTGATTCGTAGTCAGTGGAGCAGGTGAGGTTTTGCATCAGTGGGCCTTCTGGAAACAAATAAGAAGGATGTCAAACAGTACTTTGCCAGGGAAAAGGAGAACAGTATAGATTGAAAGGCTTGTGGAGGAAGACTATAAAAACAAGAAGAGTAATTTAATTGTTTTCTCTACATATATTTATTTATTTATTTATTTATTTATTTATTTATTTATTTATTTATTTATTTATTTTAATATTTATATACTGCCCATCTTCCAAAAGGAACTCTGGGCGGTTGACAACAGTTGCAGACAACAATGATAACAAACTAAGCAACAGTATAAGGGCAATAATGAAAATTCAAAAAATAGTAATAATAATAGTACTAATATAAACATCATGATAAAATCACGATAAAATACAATATACCTACAAGTAGATATGTCTATGTACCATAGATGGAGAACATGTGTTTTTGGACACTGGACATGCTGGTCTGAGAGAATCTGGCTGTTTCAGTTTAATGCTCCCACGCCCCACCCACCCCAAATGCTTCTTGTCCTTGGTATCTACCATTCCTTCTCTAAACACAAGCTACGGGCAGCCCAAACACTAATTATGTTACCAGTACCATTCTACTTTGGTGGAAAAGCCAACCATTCACTTATATGGCAGAAAGAGAAGCATGCATTGTGGACTGCTAGAGAGAGGTATCCCTGTCTCTACATTTGGCAATATCACTGTTTGCCTTTGCCCCCTTATTGGGAGAAAGGTGCCTTAAAATGAGACAAATATATAAACATGCAGAGGAGTTTTGGGTGGTACAGAACTGCTCCGTTGTCCTCTAGCAGCAGCCTTCACCCCGACCCTGTGTTTGTCCTGTGCAACCAATTCCATCTTCTTCCCCACTAATTTTGTCCCAATATTGTTCGTACCTCTCTTTCCTCAGCTGGCAAAGCACACCACACTCTTCCAGAAGATCTAGTGGCCCCTTTCCCACTTCTCTCAACTGGCCCAAACCATTTGTTTAATTCTCTCTCTCTCTCTCTCTCTCTCTCTCTCTCTCTCTCTAAGTTATGAGACGAGACACAAACTAAGCCCTCAGAGCACTCTGTAGTGTGCTCAATTCTCAAATAAACAAACAAACAAAAATAAAAAGATAAAACAAGTGGAATGCTGTGCTCCTGTATCCATGATTCAGAATGTTAGGAAACAACTCTTTACTGACACCCCTCTGGCAGCAAATACCAATTTGTCGATTTGTGTCTTTTTAACAGATTTTTTTTTTTTGCACACCCAATGCCTTGGGTCAAACGGGTCTCCCTTGCACTCCCATGAGAAGCCAAGGAGATGGAGGCTGGGATGAATGTGAAATAATAGAAGTGATATAAAGATGGGAAGGAGAAGAAAGAAGGGGGAGAGGATAAAAAGACGTACCCTCAGCTTTAGTGGTGCAAAAAATGAGGCTGAGTGTCAGAGCAAACTTCCAAGACCTCATGTTCCTTTAGTCTTTTCTTCCCCCCTCCAAAGAAGTGTCCTGTGGCAAAAAGTGAATTCGTGGTGTTGGCCGCTTCTGACCGACAGCAACCTTCCAGGTGCTTGCCAAAAGGTTGTTGCTCCTCTTATATCAGCTGCAGACTGGGACAAAATAAATCCATTATGAGAAATTCATTCTTTATATGATCTTGTCCTCTCTTTCTCTACTTATCCCACTCTTTTCCAAATTCTGCACCTTCAGGAAATTCCAGTCAGCCTAGTAATGAACCACTACATACTGAGCACAAAAGCACCACTCATTTCTAGGGATCCCAAGATATGTGTTCATGCTGAGAATTCAGTCCATTTTTGGAGAATGTCAATCGATATTTTTGCAGAATTTACCAGCATCTGGGACTATCTTCATATCTGTGATGGAAATAACTTAAGATGTTAAACGTTCAAATGAAAGAGAAACGAATACTGACAGATCTTCCTGTCACAAACCCTGAATTTCCCAGAAGGCAATCTGGAGCTACCTGTCCTCAACTGTGGCCATTGTTGCAGCTATCGCGCCTAGAGATGGGCACAAATAAAAAAAATGGCATTTCGTTTGTCGTTTGGAGGGTCCGTTTCAGTTCGTTTCCGTTTTTCACGAATGTTTGCAAAAAAATCGTTTTTGTTTTCGTTCGTTTTGTTAGTATTTCATTACCATTTATTTCATTTTTTGTGATTTTTTAAAGGATTTTAAGCAATTCACTCATATTGCAGTAACGGAAACGAAATGTACGACAAAATTTCCAGTGTTTCTGTTCATTTCGTTTCATTTTAGAGACAAAATTCATTTGTCGTTTCCTTACGTAATGAAATGAAAAAACAAAAACGGAAACGAAAAATTGTTCATTTCGTGCCCATTTCTAATCGCGCCTTCCAAACATATTTGCTGTATAAGCTCCAAAAAGTACTAGTCTGGTTTTTGTTCAAATCACACAGGTCCTTCACCTTTTATAAAGGGAAGTGAAAGAAGAGAGAAACCAGACTAGTTGTCTACATCAGAGATTCTTACTCTGACAGCATCTCCTTATCAAGGAATTTCCTTAAGCAAAGTTCAGAAGAAAAAAATCCACCATCACTTAGAGACAAATGACATACCACATGGAACAACCCAAGGTTTGATCTTCTAATCTCATTTTCTTTTTCTAATTGCCGATATAGGGCTGAATTGGAGGCACTAGGAGAGAATATTTGCGCGCAACTAAAATTAAAAATATGGAGGGAAATGCTCTGGGATTGAGATGGTGTTATTTGCATTATTTGCCATGGTGGACGTGACATAAAAGTATTTACAAACCAACCTATAGTTCCTCCCCTGCAAATCTGTAGTTTTTTTCTTTCTTTCAACACAGTGGCTTCTGTTTTTCCTCTTGGAATCAAATGGCTTCACATCAGTTTAGATCAGTGGTTCTCAACCTGTGGGTCCCCAGATGTTTCTGGATTGCAACTCCCAGAAATCCTGGCCAGTTCAGCTAGTGATGAAGCCTTCTGGGAATTGTAGTCCAGGAACATCTGGGGACCCACAGGTTGAGAACGACTGGCTTAGATGGTGTGATTGCTTCAGCTGATGGGGAAGGGTCTGTAGCTGTTGTATTTAAGTCATCCCAGCTAGGTACAGCAGCGGTTAAAGAATCAGGGCAGGAATGAAACAGGAAACAACAAATGGTTCAAAGACCCCCAGGTCACCGCCTATGGTGTCATTTTGAGATTCTTGTGCTGCTCTCCAGAGAGGTGGTTTCCCATCCTGCTCTGAAAGCAAGACATAGGGCAAATAACAGGGATGGAGGAGAGAATGTGTTGCAGTGGGACAGCAATGGTCCTTCTCGTGCCTCAGACAGCTGGAGAACATGGGTGGTTGCTGACCTCACCATACACAGTATCAGTTCTGTGGCAGTTGGCTGTATTTTAGATCCTGATCAAAATAGTTTCTTTTCCTGGTTCTTAGGTAGCATAAGAACATAACAACATAAGAACAGCCTTGCTGGAACAGGCCACAGCCCATCCAGTCCAGCATTCTGTCTCACACTGTGGCTCACCATTTGCTTCAGGGTATTCCCAAGCAGATGTCTTCACCTGCTTATTTACGATTCCCTGCAAATGGTATCGAGAGATATCTTGCCTATCTCTCCAACTCTGAGGTTGTCTTTAGGCATCTACAATGATAGCCGCTGATACTCTTGATCCCCATGAACTTGTCCAATCCTTTCTTAAAGCTGTCAAGGCTGACAGCTGTCACAACTTCTTCTGGCAGGGAGTTCCACAGACTAGTGATCCTCCGGGTGAAAAAGTCCTTTCTCTTATTTGTTTGAGATCTAGCACCCAAAAGTTTCATAAAGTGCCCATAGTTCACAGCTTTTCCTTATCTCCTCTGTGCATACCATGTACGATTTTATAAACTTCAGTCAGGTCACCTCTTAGACACCATCGTTCAGGAGTGATGAGGCTCAGCCATTGCAGCCTCAGATGGTAAGGAAGGTGTGCCAGTCTGCTAATCCTTCTAGTTGCTCTCCTCTGCACTTTTCCCTCTTTTCCATTTCTATAATATCCTTCTGGAGGTATGGTGACCAGAACTGTACACAATACTCCAGATGGGGCCTCACCATAAAGAAGCAAAATGACACTTGCTGACTTATTTTCTATACCCTTCCTAATGATTCCTAGCATTGAGTTTGCTTTTTTCACTGCTGCGGCACACTGGGTTGACACCTTCATTGAGTGGTCCACCAGGACACCAAGGTCCCTTTCCTAGTTTGTGGCAGAGAGTTTTGACCCCATCAGATTATAAATGTAATTGTTTTTTATTTGTTTGTTTTTTTGTTTTTTTGCTCCAATGTGCATCACTCTGCAAGTTGAAGCTCATTTGCCACTGGTTTGCTCACCCACCCACCCCAATGTCAAGATATCCCTCTGGAGTTTCTCACAATCTCTCAGTTTTTACTACTGAGTTTTTAACTACCCTGTATAATTTATTGTTGTTGGCAAATTTGGCTACCTTGCTATTTATTTGTACTTCTAGATCACTTATGAAGAGATTGAAAAGCAGGGGTCCCAGTACTGAACCTTAGAGGACCCCACTCTTTACCTGTCTCCACTTGGAGAATTGTCCGTTTAGTGCTATCATCTGTTTACTGTCTCTTAGCCAATTGCTGATCCAGGACAAGACCTGTCCCTTGATTCCATGACTGGCAAGTTTATCCAAGAGCCTTTGGTGCGGGACCTTGTCAAAAGCCTTCTGAAAGTCCAGATAAACAGTGTCAACTGGATCTCCTTTATCCACATGCTTGTTGACACTCTCAAAGAATTCTAACATATTAGTGAGGCATGATTTGCCCTTGAAGAAGCCATGTTGGCTCTCCTTCAGAAGTGCCTTCTCTTCTATGTGCCTATTAATTTTATCTTTTGGGATGGTTTCCATCACTTTACCTGGGACAGATGTCAAACTGGCATGAAGAAAGTGTAGAAAGGGGCAACCCAAATGGTCAAGGCGTGGGATCAAATCTCCATGAAGAACAATTACAAGAATCGAGGCTCTGCAGTTTATAGAAAAAGTGAGCACTGAATATTATCATAGAAGTGTTGATAGTTTGGAGGAAGCAGATAACATCCAGCTTGCTGTTCAGCAAATGGAGACAGTCCTATTCCAAACCTGGTTAGTTTCTGCTTGTGCAAACACATAGCAAACATGTGTAAGAACATAACTGCAAAAGTGAAGAGGCTTACTGTCCCATGGAAGTTAGACCCACCAATATATCACTACTGTAAATAACACATTCTATATGAGACTGTTTATGGCAAAGGTCAGGAAAATTCAATGTGTCTAAAACATTGCAACCAGATTGTTAACAACCCTCCTGTGACAGCAGCTCTACTGGCTGACAATCCATTTCCTGGCAGAATTCAAAGTGGTGGTTTGAATCTACAAAGCTCTAAACACCTTGGGCCAAAACCAAACTATCTCAAGGACCACATCTCATTTCAGGAGTCAGATTGGGTGTTAAGATCACCAGGAGAGGGCTTTCTCTCCGTCTCAGGCATGCTTTCTTTACAGGCAAGCTTTCTCCAAGTGATTGCCAGCCTGAATTGGGTCTTTAAATGGATTGTTGTACCTTACTGCATTGAATGTGTTTTGGTGTTGCTTGTGTTTTTAGTTGTATATTGAAAGAAAGAAAGAAAGAAAGAAAGAAAGAAAGAAAGAAAGAAAGAAAGAAAGAAAAAGACATTAGAGATGGGAGTTAATAAAAATGGTGGTTTGTCATGATTTATGATTCTTTGTGGTTCATGAATTGATGAATCAACAACTTGACAAATTTCCAATGATGAATCAATTTGTCTCCCCTTTAAAATGCTATAAAATCACCCCTGGCATCTAGAAACCCCAATTTTCAGGGGTTCTTCCTCTTTCTCTCATCTACAAGCCCTGTAAGGTTGCTTATGACTGGGCTTCAGAAGACCAATCTATGTACCCCCAAATACCCCCCCCGGCACCTAGAGACAACAAACATGCAGAGGCTTCTCCCAGCTTTCCTCTACAAATTGTCTAACATTAATGAAGAATTGATTTCAGACATCTGAGTTATATACCAACAAAGTGACCCCTCCCTATGAAAGTGCACCTTAGTGGGGAACTTTCTGGGTTGGGGAAACCCAATCTTCACCAAACCTGGAAGGACTGTAGTGGAAAGTCATGGGAAGCTTCTCTGCAACTGTGGAGTCTCTAGATGCCTGGAGAGAACTTTCCTGGGAGGGGTCTTATTTGACTTTCATCGCGGTTCGCTGTCCCGCTTGGGACCGGTAAGAAGAAATGTTACTCCACGTCCGTTGTGTGACAACAGGAGTACATTCCAACCACGCCCCCTGAACTGGGATTTAAGTGGGATGAGCAATTCCCCTCCCTGGCCTCGGGAATCTGCTCATCTCGGTTCTTGTTCCAAGATGAGTGCCTGTGAGGTAAGGCTCGTCACGCAACGTGCCATTCTCCATCTAGAGGCAGGAGTGTGAAGTGCCATTCGCCAGTACATTCCCTATGGAGTCAGCAACACAGTGCAGAGAGATTAAACTACAAATGCCTCAAACTTAGCTCCATAATGCATTGAAGGCAAAGTTGAGGAGATTCGAAAGATCGAAAAACGGAAGGTCAGACCAAAGAAAAAACCGAGAACGAAGGCTGAGAAGTTTAGATGTTGTCACGAAACAAGGACATGCAGTAACAGTCATCACGGTACCATCAATCATGCCAGTGGGTCCACAGGAACAGGGACAGTACCGGGACAAGACCACGTGACCGCGAGCGACGTGATCACAAAACGAACGTCAACTCGGAACGAGGAAGGACGTGAAGTAACCGTCTTAGACATCAAAAATCCAATCCACCAAACCTGAAGAGATTGAAGAGTATAGTCAAGGGATGCTTCCCTCCAGCTCTGGTGTCTCTCTATGTCCCTTGGGGGACATTTTATAGTCCAATTAATTAACAGATCAAAAATTGCAAAAATATCAATTCACATTTATTGTGGGAATCCATTGGTGGGATATATGATTTGACAACTTTTGGTGAATCAGCAAAATTCATCAGTAAACATTTGGGGGGGGGTTTCAGTCCCCCCCAACATCTTTAATAAATATCCTTGTATCAAAAGCATATGACTATATCTATTGTTAACAAACAAGAGACACAGGTTGTGGGTACTTCTGTGATGGTTTCTCACAGCCAAAGGACTGTATCAATAAAGTGTTGGGCTAGGTAGACAGCAACACTCTTAAGACATACATGCATATGAGATCAGACCGCTAGAAGGTAGCATGCAATCGTCATTTCACAGGAGGCAGGATTACCTACCTGGCTTTATAATCTTTACCACCTGGGTTAGTTAGTGTTGGAGACAAGATTTCCGTCAGTATAAGAATCTTTGGTACTGGAAATAAAGAAGTTACTTTCTCAGTGAGACATGTAGGTGCTCTTTTATCTTCTCAAATATGGGCCTCAATCCAATAATTAGTACCGATCTGAGTAAGCCCATTGAAACAATGGGATCTTGGTGAGTCAACAAGCTGTACTGATTTAAGCCATGATTTTCTATACACCATTGTACCCAAAGGTTCATTGAGGAACCACCATAACAAAAGCAAGGACTCAACTCACCTTGTCTTTTGATTTTTCCTCCTCTCTGTTTCTTCATCCAAGATAAGAGATATCAGGTGTAGCTCCCAAGGCACTGAAGAGATAAGCCTCTCATTCTTTCCTCACTGTCAAAAGTGGGGCTCTTTTACAGGAAAAACAGACCTTTCCTCTCTTCTTAGGGAGTGCCCAAACGACCCCTGATCGTCCATAATCTGTTATGTCTGGAAAACTGTTTTCACAGAACACTTCCTTTCTGGTGAATGTAGCTTTTGTTTCTCAGTTTCCGTTTCTCATAGAACGGGTTATTTTGACATCTCAATTCAGGGAAGGGAAACTAGTTCTTCTTTCGCTGTAACATCATTTGGACATGGGCGTGTGGAAAGAATTGTGAATACTCCCCCACTTCTTCTTCTGCTTGGAAGACAAAAGAAAAAGGTCCCACTGATAAGGAAATGGCTTTGGTCCAAGCTACAGGACTGTATCTCCCTTTCTGAACCTACGTAGGTATTAAGATCACCAGGAGGGGCCTTTCTCTTGGCCTGACCACCTTCACAGGTGTGTTTGATGGGGACATGGGAGAGGACCTTCTTTGTTGATGCTCTTAGATCAGGGGTGTCCAAACTTTTTGCAAGGAGGGCCAGATTTGGTGAGGTGAAAATGTTTGGGGGCCGACCATTCAACCCTTTTGGCCCCTGGGCCGGACTTTGAACAGGTCTCTAGGACATGCAAGGAAGTGGGGAGGATTCTGCAGCAACGGAGCCAGGGGAGGGGAGGCCAGACAGGTGGCAAGGGGGATGGACAGAGACAGGGAGGGCAGGCAAACCATAAAACCACAATCTGATATCTGATGTCTCTATCTGGTATGGGGAGAAGCCAGCTGGCATGGATGTGTGACAGACTGAGCTGGTGGGCGCAGAGGTTGTGGGCCACTCAAAAATTGAAAATGGGCCACATTTGCTCCCTGGGCCAGACTTTGGACATGCCTGTCTTAGATGTTGGAACTCCCTCCCACAGGAAGCCAGGATGGTCCCATGGCTGCTGTCCTTCCACAAGCAGGTGAAGACTTTTCTCTTCCAGACTTCCCTTTAAATGTTTTGTTGACCAAGGGGATGTTTAAAGGGATCATTTTATTCTGTGTTTAACTTTATTGCTCTTATTATGAGTTTTATGAGTTTAGGAGCCTCGTGGCACAGTGGATAAATGCCTGTACTGCTGCTAAAACTGTGCTCATGACCTGGGGTTCAATCCCAGGTAGCAGGCTCATGGTTGACTCAGCCTTCCATCCTTCTGAGGTCAGTCAATTGAGTACCCAGCTTGCTGGTGGGGGGGGGGGGCAATGTGCAGCCTGGATACTGTAATTAAAACTGCAGACTGCTCAGAGACTATTGAAGTAGTATGGAGCGGTATATAAGCAGAACACTTTGCTTTTAATATGATTTTAAATATTATAATTTATTATCCGGGTTTTGTGTCTTTTAATACTACATTGGAACCTCTTAAAATGAATTTAATTCATTCTACAGGTCAATTTGTTTTAAGAAAACTTTGTTTTACAAAATGCGGTTTCCCATAGAAATGCAATGAAAATGAATTAATCCATCCCAGAAGCTATGAGTCACTTCATTTATGAAAATTTTGTCTTACAAAACACAGTTTACCATAGGAATGCATTGGGAATGGATTAATCCATTCCAGAGGCTAGAATAAAGACAAATATAACTTTTTTTCTCCTGGGTACATGCGGAACATTTTTTTGTCTTGCAAAGCATTCTTTAGGGATTTTTTTTGTCATCCGAAGCACACCTATTCCCTGATTTTTTTTCTTCCTACAAGTTTTTGTCTTACAAGGCATTTGTCTTAAGAGGTACCACTGTATAAGCTACCTTCAATCATTTAGGAGAAAGATGGCATATACATATCTTAAATGCAATGCAACACAACACAAGCTCTTCTCTGCAATGTGGCTCTGAAGATAGCTCTTGTTGTTCTGTTTGCATGATTTGTAACTTCTTCACACTGTTATGGGTCTAGAGTTACAAGCTGAATGAAAGTTCTACTCATTCCCCTCTTCTGGATTAACACAGACAGAATTCCTGCTGTTTTTACAGCACTATCTTCTAGAACACTGTTATTTAGTCTGTATTTGGATGTGACTTTCCTCCACTGAGGTCAAAGTTGTGAATGTTCCTGGCCTTGTTTCTTTTATTTCAGTCTGTTCTATGATGTCAAGCTGAACACAACAAAACTTCCCAGATGTAGTTTGTTTTTTCAATCAGAGCCTTGGCTAGGAAGTTTTCATTTAAGCTGTCAATTGGCCTTAAACACTAATACACAAAGAAATACCATTTCCAGCCAAAATGCTGATGTCAACATATTTATTATAGTGATGCTGTTTTCTTCTTCTTCAAATTTCCAGAAAAGAAGCAGCTTTTCAGTGAAGTGGCATTTTAAATCTATAGAAAAATGAAATCAAAGAGTAACTGAACTATTTTGGTGTGAGCTTTCATAGATCATGGGCCTCTTCTTGGATACATCACTGAAATAAATTAGTTTTTCTTTTAGTCAAGTAGAGTTTGAATGTAGACCTCAACAAGGCTCACATTTCTTTGTGGCACATGGTGGGGGGGGGATTCAGGTAAGAGGGACGAGTGGGTGGGATTTATATTTGTCCCATCTGGCTCGCAGATACCCTCCCAGAACTGTGCAGTGAGACCAGTGCCTGCAAAGTACAGTAGAATGTGACCCTTCTGTGTGGTGGGAAAGAACCTTGCCTGAGATCCATAGAGCTGCTGCCAGTCTATAAAAGCAATACTATATTGGGGATATCAACAGCCTGGCTCAGTTGGCAACAGCTTCCAATGTTCAGCATTGAGGTTTCAGGCCAGAGAGTCTGATACCTAAAACACCCTCCTAAAAGCCTTATAGTTTATGCTGCATCGGCTGCATAATTTATGGCTTTTCATAAATAAAACACATTTCAACCCCCACCCAAAGGTCCTGAATAGAGATGGGCACGAATTAAAAAATGGTGTTTCATTTGTTGTTTGTCGTTTAGGGGGTCTGTTTCAGTTTGTTTCTGTTTTTTCATGAATTTTTGCAAAAACCATTTTCATTTTTGTTTGTTTCGTTACCGTTTCATTACCATTTATTTCTTTTTTGTGATTTTTTTTAGCATTTAAAGCAGTTCACTGTATTGCCGTAACGAAAACGAAACACACGACAAAATTTCTGGCGTTTCTCTTTGTTTCGTTTCATTTTAGAGACAAAATTCGTTTGTTGTAAAACGAAAATGGAAATGAAAAATTGTTCATTTTGTGCCCATCTCTAGTCCTGAATATATTACTTTATAAAGATCTAATTGCAAATCTAGTTGACGTAGCAGGAGCTGGAATTGCAAAAAGACTGGATAAATGCTCAGGACCTTTCAAAAATATATACACAGAATCTGGCAAATGGTCCTTATGGAAAAGTTGACCAATCAGATTAAAATATACAGAGGGGAAATAAAACATGATAAATATATGAAAACTTGGAAACCTTTATTAACACATGGAATCAGTACAAGAAAGGAAGAATGTGCTACGGGAAATAATTTTGAGTGCTGGAATGTAATATTTTGAAAGAATTAATTAACAATATTAGAATATGAATTCATAGGTGTATATAGAGAAAGATAATGTGTTTATAGAATATAAAAGTAAGAGGGTAGTATTATAATTCTAATGTGCCTTGTCATGCTACGGATGTTAATTTATTTGGATTAAAAACTTCTTGAATAAAAAAGAGCCTTATATAACATCATAGACCTATATGGAAAAATCAGAAGCATCTCTTCATGGCAGCTGGCATGAATCCCACTTCAGAGTGAACTCCAGAATTAAATCATACCATCATTTTCTATCATATCAAAATTCATCTGGTTATAAAGAGTATACTTTTTTTCCATTGTTGCAGTGATTACAGGCTTTATCAGCTTGTCTAATTTTACAGGCTTTATTTATCTACAGTGCTTTTATGTTCCACAAGCAGAAGGACACTTCAAAATGGTAAAAATACAAAAGTCTTGCAGCTATGGAAAATCTTCAGGCACAAGTGCTTAAAAATATATGAAAATAAAACTTCAGCTGCCATCAAATAATTAAGTCAGAATTCAATCCAAAATAATGAAGCCTAAAAATAGAATGAAATATCAAAAATAATGCTCTAATTGCTTTCCAAAAATACAAGAGCTTATAGCCTAAAAAGACATAATCAAAAAAGCAAATAATACATCTATAAAATGCATCTGACTCCCATTTATCACACTGCCCTTTCATCAATCTGCAGAAAAATCGGAACCACTTCACACCATCACCATGAAGACTACTATTAATGATCCATGCTTAATGGGTGTTGGGAAGGACTGCATAGGTCACACAACCCAGACCATTAGCCGTCTAACAAACCCATTCATATCAGGTTGGGGTGAAACCAAGGTGACCTATACATTGGAAGCCTCCCACCAACCTTCCTCAGACTGAAGAAGCTACTTGGATGAGTAGTGAAACATTTCAGTCCCACAAGAAAAGAAGTGAAGACTCAACTCCGAAACAACCTCACCTGGATAATTGAGAATCTTCACAGACATATTTATAAAATGTATAATTTAAAAGTAAAAAGCATTATGATAGCTCTGAGCAATCTGTAGCCTGTCCGTATACAGTGGTACCTCTACTTATGAGTTTAATAAGTTCTCAATGCATGCTCATAAGTCGAACAAGTCGTAAGCAGAGAGCAGACTGCATCTAAAATTTGTAAGGCAGCAGTTAAAACACCAATGGTTTCCCGCTCTTAAATTGAACTGCTCGTAAGCAGAGCCACTCGTAAATAGAGGTACCACTGTATTGTGAATGGCATGCAGAAATTTTTCTAAGTCCTCACCAAGATTCCCTCTAAGCTGCTTTGCTTCAAGTAACTTTGCTTCAAGAGTGACTCAGCAGGGGAGTTGGCTAATTGTTTTCCAATGACTGTGAGTGAGTGTGAGCCTCATTGTTGCAATGCAATATACATTTTCAGGGAGGATTTTTCTTCACTTCTAATTATGTTAGCACACTATATCTTTAAAATTTCACAGATTGACAGAGGCAAAGGTTGAGAAAATAACTTTTCTAGCAACAGTTTCCAGAATTCCGCCATGTGGCACAACTCAGGAGAAAGGTTATTTACTCTGCTTTCAGCTACATTTCATATAATAGTGAACTTTTACATGGACTTTTACTCTCTTTTTAGCTACTCGCATTCTCTTGTAGCTTTAATGTAATGTAGTCTTTTAATGCTGTAAGATGTCCCTCAATTCCCTGTTCTCAATACTTGAACATGTCTTAATTGTACTGGACTGTATGTTATCTCTCATTACTGTAAGTTGCCTTGGGTCCATTTCCAAGGAGAAAGGTGGGGTAAAAATACTTCAAAATAAATAAAATAAATAAACTTCAATGTTTGGTGATCTCGAATTATAACATACACTTCCCAATGCCACTTTCTCCTTTCCCATTATGTGGTGGTGGCGGTTCGGGGGGGGGGGTGATTGCAGTTATCTTTAAAGCAACACATCCACTCTTCCTGGGCTAGTCAGTGGAGGAGAAAGAAGGCATTGACGCTGCTTGTGACAGGATAAAAAATAAATGCTAATTGATTGTGGAGTTAAATTTGCATGGATTATAAGTGCCAGTGCTTCCTTGATTAGGGGCAGGAAGCTTCCAGCACTCTTATGCTATCAACAGAGCTTGCCAAAAGTTATTCAAGCAGCAATTTTTTTTAAAAAAAGCTCTAAACACATCAATAAATGCTCTTTCCTGTAGCATAAAAGCTGCTCTGTACCTGATGTCACTACCAGATTGCCTAGCACACTTGATGGCGCTGTGGAATTAATAAATAATATCCTCCTGAGGAATGAGCCCACAGCTCTTGTACTGACAAACTTTTAATAAATGTTTTAATTTGCAGGGTCATCTTTTGCCCTGCCAAGAAGGATTCCTTATTTTTTTTAATGCAACGATAAAACAAACACTTTCCAAGCTCTACCTTTGTGGCAGAGATCACTCAAAGTTAAGGTGAGCAAAGCTTTTCCTGTTGCTGAAATTTTACAC
The DNA here is from genome assembly GCA_023846285.1 of Phrynocephalus versicolor. Lineage (NCBI taxonomy): Eukaryota > Metazoa > Chordata > Lepidosauria > Squamata > Agamidae > Phrynocephalus > Phrynocephalus versicolor. The sequence goes on along the minus strand of JAHTLZ010003526.1, from coordinate 23,034,448 downwards.
AATGCCATCACCTTACACGGCATTGTAAGCATTCAGAAATCTCAGTTCAGGGAGCAGACTGAAATGGTGAATGGATTGTTTTCCATTGCCCTGTTTTCTTAATTTGCGTAAAATATTATTCATGTGAAAATTCTTTCTGCTCAAAACTATTTATCATTTCTCTTAATGAAGTGCATGCACAGTCATCTCCAAGGAAGGAAGGAAGGAAGGAAGGAAGGAAGGAGGATGGGCATAACATTCCCTTTAAAAAACAAATTTTATCTATCTACTCGTGGATTCTGAGCTATCTGTGACGGATCAGGAAAGAGATTTGGTCTCCTGATGGACAGCTCAATGAAAGTGTCTACCCAGTGTGTGGCAGAAGCAAAGAAGGCAAATTCCATGCTAGGGAATCATCAAATGGGGGACTGAAAATAAAACAGCTAACGTTATAATGCCATTGTACAAAACGATAGTAAGGTGTCACAGAGTATTGTGTACAGTTGTGGTCACCGCATCTCAGAAAAGACATAGTAGAACTGGAAAGGGTGCAGAAGAGAGCGACTAAAATGATTACTGAGCTGGAGGACCTCCCTTTTGAGGAATGGCTACAGCATTTGGGGCTCTGTAGTCTGGAAAAAAGGTGGCTGAGGGGGATATGATTGAGACTTATAAAATTATGCAGGGCCTGAGTAAAGTGGATACAGGGACGATCTTGTCCCTCTCACAAAATACCAGAACTAGGGGACATCCACTCAAACCGAACGTTGGGAGAGTGAGAACAGACAAAACAAAATACTTCTTTACCCAATGTGTTGTTAGTCTGTGGAACTCCCTGCCACAGGGAGCCTTTTCACACGACCTCTAAGATCCGCTGGCCACTTAAATTCGGACCAGAGATCTTGGGGGTTTGTTGCTGTTCCTGTGTTCCCACCCCCTCCACACTCCTGGCTGCTGTCTGCGTGAGGGCAGCATTCCAGTCTCTTAGTATCTCTTAAAGGGGCGGGGGCAAAAAAACAACAAACAGAAGCGAGGAGAGCCCAGCACTCACTACGTTACATCTGCATCAGGAATTTTTCACCCCCCGGAGAGCAGGTACTTGAAAAGTACGCTGGGACACGCTTAGGTGGGCGTGGTTGCCCTTAATTTTTTTTAAACTCCGGAGCTGGTGGGGAAACAATTTTAAGCTCCGGATCTGGAAGCCATTTGCTGCGGATTTTAGGGGTCATGTGAAAAGGCCCAGGATGTGCTTATCTGGCCTCGATGCCTTCAAATGGAGTTTGGACAAATTCCTGGAGGAAACTACATGACAGGCTACAAGCCATGATGGAGATATGTGTTCTCAAAAGGCTTAAAAGGAGGGTACTTCAAAGGCCAGATGCAGGGGAGTGGTATCAGGAGACAGATATCTAGTTTCGTGTGCTCCCAGGGGCATTTGGCAGGGCCACTGTAAGATACGAGAAACTGGACTAGATAGGCCCTTGGCCTGATCTAACATGGCTTTTCTTATGTATCTCTTAATGCCAGCACCATTTCTCTGAATGATAGACTACCTACTGTGTCTTTTTATGAATCGACCATAAATGGCTACACAGACTTTGGTTTTATAACCACTTATAACGTGGTGTTCATATCTCTCCTTGTGTGATTGCATTGACACTATGTTATCAATTCTTAGTTTTAATGTTGCCTTCTAATGCTGTAAGATACCCCTCAATTCCCTGTTTCTCAAACCGAATGTGTCTTAATTGTAATGGACTGTATATTGTCTCTCCTTACTGTAAGCCGCCTTGGGTCCTTTTCCAAGGAGAAAGGCAGGGTAAAAATACTCAAAAATAAAAATAAATAAAAAATAAATACTGAATAAGTGGGGATTTAAGAAGCCAACACCCAGGTGTATCTTATTGAGCCAGAAGGGAATCTGGGCCACTGTCTCTGAAGATGGTGGTGGTGGATGAAGAAGAGGAGGATTCAGGAAGATCAGGGAGGAAGGGAGGTGACAGAGACAACGAGGAGGTGATAATGAAGTGGCAAAGTGGGTGGACCTATTAGGTTCCCCTCCCCTCAGGCAAGAACCATGAACCAGTTCATTTTTCAGGGGTTCAGTGAGTAGTTCATGGGCAGCCACAAATCACAAACCTCACCATTCATGATTTTTCCAGTTCATGCCCATCTCTAACAAGGTCTGTTATCAAAAGTGTCTAGAAATTCATTGCTGTCCTCACTGGAGAAAATAATAATGCTGTGGTTCTTCATTTTTGCATCTGAGGGAGGACAAGTGAAGACTTACATCCCCGTTTAAGAGAAAACTGATCAGATTTGAGGCCTGTATCCGTATTTCTTCTTTTATACAGGAAACCTGAGGTTTACCAGCTGGAGCCAGGTGCAAAACAGCAGCTCAGAGTACTTACATTTAACAAACAAGGTCCCTCTGCATACATGGGAAGAATGGGATCAGAAGCTGAACTGAGTTGACAATTCCCTTCTCTCTCTCTCTCTCTCTCACACACACACACACAGAGAGAGAGAGAGAGAGAGATCTACTGTTAAGTCTGTTTCTACAAAGCTTTTATTTATTCCAGCCTTAATAAAGGTTTGGGTTGCTCAGAAATGCCTGAGGCAAACCACTGAGGAGAGAAACACCTACTGATGTAGGAGTGATTTGAAGCTTCTCTCTCTCTCTCTCTCTCTCTCTCTCTCTCTCTCTCTGGCTTGAGGCATAATGGAAAATGGTCTGTCCTCCAATCCCCAGGTCAAGTGCATTATACACATACCAACAACATTGTTTTGGCACCTGGCACAAGCAAGGATTTCGCCAGGTCCTTCCTGTACATAGAAATACAACCAACTTGGTTCCATGGCACCCAGAATCATCACCCTGAGATAACTGCCTCCTTTTGCCCTGTGATAGGACCAACTTGGGTGAACTATACTAAGTGTCCAGAAACCTTCCAGCTGATGCTGTCCAGACATACTTGGTGTTCCTCCCTGTTGTATTGAGTCAGCTGTATCATCAGGCTCTTGGATGCTAACTCAGACAGCAGAAGGGGCGGGGCAGGGAGAGGAGGTTGTGGTAGCAACTGTCAGCTACAGATGTTCTCCATGATCTGCCCATTTATTCCCCCTTAAACTAATCTGCAGCAAGGTGAATGCCATTCCATTGCTAATATATTCAACTGATGGACCAGCTAGTTTCTGTTTGTGTTCTGTGGATGAGACACCATCTTATCTTTTCCCTTAGGCTGTAAAGTGACTCTGCTGCTGAACACAATTATGTTTGCTGGTATATTTTGAACCAAAAGAACCAAATCAATGTGGCTTGAAACTGTTGGATGAAAGCTTATTGAAAAGGAAATAAATGTAGCATCCAGAAGCAGAGTAGAGACTTCAGCAATTTGTACGGGTGATGTGTGTCCTTGGGGTGTGTGCATGCAAACATTCACTGACAAACAGTGAAAAATGGGAGTGGTACAAGCATGTTCATATACTAATCTGACAAAATGTTGAACAGTACTTTATACTGGGTGACTGAAAATATTTTGGATACAATACAAATGCAAATACCCAATGTCTGTTCCTTCATTTCTCTGTTTCCTGGTGGTGTGTGAATAGATGAACTAGGACTCAGGAGATGTGGGGTGATAACACATACAAACATCTGTGGTATATCTCTAGTGTATTTTCTGTTCCATAAAGAAGGCCATCAGGTATAGTATACAGGAACATAACTGACCTCCCTGTTCTTCAGGTAGCAGCTATCTGGTACAAGCATTGTCTATTTACAATACTCACAATACTGTACAGCAATAGTGATTGAAATCCCTATTTGACTTGTCTTCCTGTCAAGATGGTTACTTGAATAACTAGATGAGTTCAGAAATTCCCACGATAATAAAAATGGCACCCAATCAAATAAAGCTGTGGTATGTTTAACATGTTCAAAAAACAAACAAAGTACTGGATGAATAAAACATTTCCTGCAAATAAGGTCTGTAATCTGTAGGTCAGTGGTGGCGAACCTTGAGCACTCCAGATGTTTTTGACCACAACTCCCAGAATTCCAAGCCTGTACTGCAAATGACAAAGGACTGTGGGAGTTGTGGTCCAAAACATCTGGAGTGCTGAAGGTTCACCATCACTGCTGTAGGTCTTTAGGGGCTCTAGTCACCTTTGTTCATTTAAGCAGTGCATGTTCAAATCAAAGCAAAAGTGTAAGGAAAGGTAAGATTCCTTCAGGGTACATCAATTCTGCACCGTCCTAAGTTGATGCATGCCTTCTGGCTGAAGCAAATCCCTAGAACAGAGATCATGGTCCTGTTGTTGTTTGTGTTAAAATGGCAGGCCTCGCTGTGTTGTAGACACTGTAATCATCCTGCTGGGTGACGTGCAGTTTCCAGGGGAAGATACGCTTCTCAGAAGGCCAGCTCCTGCCCTGCATCACCATGAGGGTGACATCCTCGTCAGACAAAAGGCGAATCAGATCCCCCTCAGCATCGCGGTAATTCAGGGCAATTTCTTCCTGCCCAAATTCTTTCCTGCAAGGTAGAGGAAGAGTTAATCCTGGGCCTTCGATCATGCCAAGAAGAGGATGCAAGAAACTTTTAATACAACTTTTAAAAAAATTAAAATAGGATGTACAGCATTGCCAATTGTGCTCTCCCATCAGTGGCCAGTTTCATACCAGCTGAAATGGACAAATGGGCAGGACCATCGTTGCAATTTCATTCAAAAAATCTGACTGATCCAGCTGTACTGCTAATTTGCAAGATACTGGAGTCGATAAAGCTCCTAGTATGACAATCAAGATTCCTTTTGGAACTTAAGGAACTCTTGGTTTGAAAAAATGTGCTATCTGGTCATTGATTTGAGTCTCAGACTTACTAGCCTAAAAACAGGCTCATCTCATAATCTCCCCGCATGAAGAAAACCTTACATGATAAAGGGAACATTTAGCTGCATCATAGGTCAGCTTTTCACTGGGAGGTGGCAAGAAACGTATCACTTGCTGAGTGCCAAAGATAACGTTGCCCGAGCTTATAGTCACCCCAGGGAGTCAATGACAGACTAAGGCACTAGTCTTATCAGCCTACAGAGTGAGGGAATTGCCTGCTGAGGGTTGGGGTGCGGTGAGGACAACCATGACATCCTCTCTGCCATTTCCTCGAACTTCTTGCCTGCTTCCTTTCATATAGCACACAACCTGTCCTGGGTTTTCTTAGCCATCATGCTGCCTCAGGGGTGGTGGGGAACGCTAACTCATTGCTGGTAGTGAAATAAAATTCAACGTAGAGGACAAGTGGTTCCCAGATACGAAAAGGGGAAGATGCAGTGCAGAGAGCAAAAATATGACTAATCAGCTCTGTTGGTGCACAGTGATACCTTGACAGAAAGTGGGGTCCTGCTTCAACCCTGCCATTAGCAAGACATACATGTCATCTGATTTCCAAAGCTAAGCAGGACAGCAGTCAGAGCAGGCAACATCGGCTAGATAGACCAAAAGTTTGATTCAGGGCAAGGCAGCTTCCAGTAATTGTGTTCCATGCAACATCTAGGACTGGGTTAAGTTCTCCTTGTAGGAAAAAAAATCCCTGGGTAGGAATAACCTTTTTGGGGGGTGGGGGTGGGGGTGGGGATAGCTGGGTCACACAAAATCCAATTCCCTAAATCAGCAGAAAAGAGAGAGAGAGATGAAGATAAAACCTAGGCTGGGGGGAATCTGCATTTCATTCTGACATGGTACAGGGATACTGAACTATGCCAGCATCAAGACAGAATGAGGGGTAAGGAGGGAATCAAGGGTTGGGCTCAGACGATCAGAGCCAAAGATATTGAGTGAAAGGTCAGAACCAAGAATTTGGATGAAAGCAAAGCAAAATGAGAAAATTAGAGGCTCCTGCTATGACCTAGAGAGGCAGCATGGTTCTGTCTTGCCGAGATATGGAACCGGGAGTTTCTCTGGAAGAAAATGAAGGGAACCCAAATCTACTAGCAGACTCCAGCATCCACAGTGCCCACATCCATATTTTGTCGTTCACATGCTTTCTGTTTTAAATCAAAATACTGCAAGGAGGCTTGCTATGTGAAGCTTGGTGAATATGCACTTACATGCATAAACAGACACAATCTGATCTGCGCAACAATCTGAAAAATCCAGTTAAAGGTAAAGGAGACAAGGAAAGACAATGAGCAGAAGGAAAGGTGCAAGGAGATGCTACTAAATGTAGCACTAATGAAGACATATACCAATTTATCTGTTTAATGAGGTGCTAAATTTGGCATTTTCAAACGGAAGTGGAGTGGAAATAAGGACAGGGCATGGTATTATGTAAGAAGGGCGATGTAAGTTAATAGCAGTGGGAGCATATCTTTCATAAGAGAGAGAGAATGTATTAGAACTATAGACTGAATTGTAAGCCTTCTTTGTTAAAGGTTCCATAAAAAGCATTTGTTCAGGGTGCAGAATACTGCACTTGTTTGGTGGGGGGAGGATACAGGAACCCATATGGTAATTTTAATTTTATGAATAAAGGGTTAAATCCTGGATCTGACTTCTACCAATAGAAAGAGTCAGCTAGCAAAAGGTCCCAGAGACCATTGGAATCTTAGACCACTGGATAAGAATGTGTGGATTTTATTACATTCTTACTAAGGTCTGTGAAGATTCTCAGTCATCCAGGTGAGTCTATCTGGAAGTTGAGTCATGGCTACTGGACTTCGAAATGTTTCTATCTCTCAAGAAAAAAGAAGTCCAGTAGCCATGACTCAATTTCCAGATTCTTACTAAGGGTTCATGTGTGTGTGTGCTTTTACCTTACGAGATCCATCAGATCCTGGAATAATGGAGTACTGCTTAGATCTTCTTCCACTGATATGTCTCTGAAAGAAAAGGGAGCAAGATCAGCATCACAGGCATGTGTATGTTGTGTTGTTACAGTCGTGACCGACTCTTTGTGACTCCATGTCCATGGAGTTTTCTTCGCAGGAAAACTGGAGTGGTTTGCCAGTTCCTACTCCAGGCGCCTACAGCACCTGATATTCCCCGATGGTCTCCCATCCAAGTACTAACCAGGGCTGACCCTGCTTAGCTTCCGAAATCAGGCAAGATCAGATGTGCTTAGGGCATCTAGGCAGCTGCATCACAAGGATATAGTAAGGCAGGGCTGTTCAACTTTGAACAGGCCAAGGTCTACTTTTTCCAGCCCAAAGTGCCTGAGGGCTACTACACTAAAACCTCTATTTATGAATTTTATCCATTGCTTCTGAGCACATAGTCATAAGTTAAAAAAAATTGTAAGTAGAGCAGCGGTTTCCCATAGGAATGCAGTGAACATCAATTAATCACTTATGGAGGGAATTCTCCAGGGGGGAAGAAGGGAGATGTCACTGCACAAAGGAGATGGGCACACCTGCAACCCCAACTCTCACCCCTCTCCCCTACCTCCACTCCACACCAGCAACTCAGCTGGTCACAAGACAATGGCACACCGATCATCTGGCTGGTGGGGGGGGAGAGGGGACTGCACCGTGGCCCTTGAACTGCCCCACTCTGCTGAGACAGTGGGCTGGCAGACCCAGAACTTTGCTGGGGCAGTGGTGGTCCTTGGGATGGGGAAGGGAGGGGTGGAGAACTTATCCCCTCACTTTTTTAAATTGATGGCCGGTGGGCTACTTTTGAACCCTTCACAGGCTACTGGTAGCCCACGGTCTACCTGTTGGGCAGGCCTGTAGTAAGGAAATCCAGGCACCGAGTATACACATGTTTAGATTTGGAGGGAGGAGTCAATCTGATGAGACATGACCAGGTGACTCCATGAGAACAAAGGGTTGGAGAGGGTGATCTGAGGGATTTACCTTGTAGGATGCTGGCTGTAAGAGAAGGGTCTGCACTTAGACCCCATGCCGGTTGGCAGAACACCTTCAACTACATATCTGATGTTTGAGACACTGTGGTAGTGAAAGATTTGTATTTGCTTAGATTGCTTAGATTTATATTTGCTTAGGTTGCTTAGATTTGTATTTGCTTAGTTTTCTTTATTTCATCTAATCTCTATTATCTATTTTCTTCTTTCTCACTTTACACTTTTTGTGCACCTACCCTTCTTGCTTGTTCTTGATACTCAGAGCTGTGTAACATGTAAATTTCTCCAATGTGGGAATTAATAAAGACTTATCTTATCTTATCTTATCTTAATACTGTGAGAGGAGAAAATGTGCCTTTGTCTTGACATGTGCCCCCCCCCCCTGGAGCCTTGTGGTGCAGTAGTTAAATGCCTGTACTGCAGCCAAAACTGTGCTCATGACCCGGGGATTCAATCCCAGGTAGCTGGTTCATGGGTCGACTCAACCTTCTATCCTTCCAAGGTGTTGGTGCAATGTGTAGCCTGCATAATTAAAATGCAAATCACCCAGAGAGTGTTTTAAGCACTATGGGATGGAATATAAAGAAAAGCAGAACCCTGAGGCCTTGAACCTAAGGGTTTTGTCCAGATTGCAAAGCTAGGAGGAAGGGGTCCTTCCACACCCACTGATCTTCAGCAAATGGATGTCATATTGGGGCATGAAGCAATGTCTCAATACCTCAGTCTAAAAACTGCTTTTAAACAAGAGGAAAATCTCTTCAGACAGAAAAAATAGAAACAGAAGTATGGAATGGAAGGCATGAGATCTCAGGGTCACCTCAACCCCCAGATACCATACCCCAAAACCAAATGGCCTCCTCAGAAGCTTTTCTTTGTTCAGGATTTAAAATCCATAGAAATCTTACATAGAGGAAGCTAAGAGTGTTACTTCATGCCATCTTATTCCCCCCTTTTCTGTACCACTTGGGACCAGTATGAAAAAAGCTTACTCCACGTCCGTTGCGTGACAAGGAAATCTCATCCCGACCAGGCCCCCTGAACTGCAATTTAAGCAGGATGAGCAATTCCCCTCCCTGGCCTTGGGAATCTGCTCGTCTCGCTTCATGTTCGGAGACGAGAGCCCATGAAGTAAGCCTCGTCGCGGAACGAGTGCTGATTGTAGCTCGTTGCAGGAGTGTGAAGTGACATTCGCCAGTAAATTCCCTATGGAGTTAGCAATGCAGTGCAGAGATTTTAAAAGACAAATGCCTCAAAGTTTGCTCCGTAAGCATTGAAGGCAAGGCTGCGGAGAATCGAAACATCAAAAAATGGAAGGTCAGACCGAAATAAAAAAAGAGAACGAAGGCAGAGAATTTCACATCTTATCACGAAACAAGGACATGCAGTAACAGTCAACCCGGTATCATCAATCACGCCTGTGGGTACACGGGAACAGGGACAGTACCGTGACAAGACCATGTGACTGCGAGTGACATGATCACGAAATGAACGTCAACTCGGAACGAGGAAGGACATGAAGTAACCGTCAAACTGGGTAGAGCTATTTGGAACAGGAAAAAGATCCCTGTGGGGGAATGGCTAAATTTTCCCCATCCCACAAGTTCTCTTTTACTAATTCACTTCTTCAGGAGCTGTTCTGTTTTTTAAAGGAAAGACATCAACTCTTGAAGGGAGCTCTGCTTGTTCTCTCTGGCCTCTGCGTCTCCCCTCTTCCTCTGTTCCAGGTCAAATTTTACATGGTATGCATGTTTCAGAAAAGGCCTACCACCTTTGCTCTCTCAGGCATCATGCTCCCTGCTGGCCTATCTCAATAAGACCATAATAAATAATAACCCATGGCCATTTTTGGTCCCAGTGAGCTTAGAAGTGGGAATAAAGGGTTCTCTGGAGATCTTCCTGAACCTCAGAGCTCCAGAAACCAGGAGAATAAAGGAAAGGGGGCCTCTTGCAGGCTCAGGGCATTACCGAACGGTGCTGACATTGTCATCATGGTAATAGCAGCGCAGCCAGTTGATTGAGTCCTCTTCCTGTGGGAGTTCTTTAATGACTGTCACAAAAGCACACGGGAAAATGCCAGTGGCGCCTCCAAGAGTTCCCTGGAAGGAGGCAGATAACTCAATTTGTTAAAAAGGGGTATCATCAGAGTTATACCATGAGAACAGAGTGACAAAATTACAATATTTGTGGGATCAGTGCAAGATTTCTCTCTGCAAGGGCAACTCAGCGGAGATCTCCATGAGAAGGAATTAGCAGACCAGAAAATTATCAGACAAGGTCAGCAAATGAATCCCAAGTAAACAGCCCTATGTATTCTTAACAAATAACAGTCCTGGTACTTAGAGAAAAGCTGTGCATGGCAGTGTAACTGTGTGTAAAGTTACTCCAAGAGCCATGACATCAGCACAAGGCCTTTTTGGCAGGGGGTTATCTGCAAAGGAGTAAATTCATTGTCACAGTATTGTCACAGTATAGGTGCCTTGCTTTTCTCCCACGTTCAAGCTGTCCTGGGGGAAAAATTCCCAGCCCCTAAGCATATTTATTCCTTGCTCTGCCTGAAGTCCCATGTCAATTTTGCAGCAGCATAAACAGTGTGGGAGGATGGAATACATGACCAGTTTTCTATAAAAGAATTAAAAAGAGCACCAGCTCCCCTCTGTTAAGAACATAAGTTGATTAATTATCTAATCAATATTTTCTTGGTCTTGTTGTAGAGGAAACAATAACATAGAACCTCTGAGCAGGAAGCTTTTAATTAAAGGCATAATGACTCTTGAAATCTTCAATAACATTTTTTTCTTTCAATACTGAAAGAAATAAACAATGTTTATTTCTAAACATTGCAAATGGTATTATCAAAACATGTCAGAACAAACACAGGAAAACCTAGAAAAGAGTAGGAAACAGAAAACTAGGAACAAGGTCATATTTAAAAAAGAAGCTTGAAAGAACCATGACATTTAAGCTGTTCAGCAGAAACACATACTGTCATGCCACTAAAGTCTGGTCTATTTCATTTCCTCTTTTGCAACCAAAAGGATATTCAGTAAAGGATATAAAAGGAGGTGCACTTCAAAAGTGCTTCTAGTCAAAGCTTTGTGTCAGGACATGACACACCCATGCATAAAAATGATACTGTTTTTATCCATACAGTAGTAGCAGTGAAACCACCTGACCATACATATTAGACAGGCATTGCAACACAGACACTGAGTTACCATAAACTAACCCTTGATATTTACCTCAAACCAGTCTTTGTTGATCTTGCTGAGTAAATAGATCAAATCTCCTTTCTTGAAGCTCAGTTCCAGTTCAGTAGATGCCATAAAATCAAAGAGTGCCTATAAAAAGTAACCAAGTAGAAAAAGATAGCAAACCTCGGAGATAAGATCCAACGTAGGCTTCCACTGATAAAGATCTCATGGTTACCTTCCTTAAAAGATGGCAGAGCTAGCATCCATTAATTCGTCTGACCTGTTCAAATGTTTGACTGAAACCACACTCCACTACTCCATAGTAAGAATTTCTTATATCTCTCTGTATCTAGCATAAGAACATAGGAAGAGCCATGCCGGATCAGGCCAAAGGCCTATCTAGACCAGCTTCCTGTATCTCACAGTGGCCCCACCAGATGTGTCTGGGAGGGCACGAGACTAGATATCCATTTCCTGATATCACTCCCCTCCATCTGGCCCTTGAAGTGCCACGGTTATAAGCCTAGAGATTACACATCTCCATCATGGTTTGTAACCTGTGATGGACTTCTCCTCCAGCATGTGCCACGCTGCAAAAAATAATGTGCGATAATGCCTACATTCCAATAGTTCTATATCTTTAGTCCTCAGATGTTCTTTGGCTACAACTCCCGGAAATCCTGGCCAGCACAGCTACTAGTGAAAGTTTCTGGAAGTTTTATTCCAACAAGAACATTTGGGAACCCAAAGCTGGGAGCCACTGTTATATTCCTTATTATCTCTACAAACTGGGTTTGCTCAACAGCACTCCTAGAGCATCTAGTAAGTTAACATCACACCAAGGGTGTAATCACGTGGACCATAAAAAGTCCAGCTATATTGATTCTGCTGTTCTTGAAATAGTTTTATAAATTTCAAATCACGTTAGAATCTTCTCTAAAGATTCTCAGTCATTCAGGTGAGTTTATATGGAAGTAGAGTCATGGCAACTGGACTTCTTTTCTTGAGAGATTGAAACATTTCGCTGCTCATCAAAACAGCTTTGTTCATCTGAGAAAAGCTAGTTGCAAGTCCTCCATTTTATAGTCCACTTTGACTTCATGTCACCCTGGTCTGAAATAGGTTCATAAGATGAACAATGGCCTGAATAGGCTCGTTAGGTGGACAATAGGCTCATTCACCTTTAGCCAACACCCATTAAGTTCAGGGCCTCTAATCAACACCCTTTGATTAGGATCAATTCCTTTGGCCGACTGATTGTTGTTGCTTTTTAACCTTTCCAGCACGGGCTTTCGGTACCATGGGCACTGCATGGGCACTGCACTTGTTCCCTTAAAATTATCCCCATCACACAGTGCATGGTGACTTATGTTATTCTCTCCCCAAAGACTTTACCACAGCATCACTTCCTTGTAACATTCATCCCTGTTCATCCCTTCCCTTATCAACATGGAGAAACACCCCACCTAGTGTCCTTGGAGAAACAAAGCACCCTAAAACCGAAGAACTGCCAAGGGAAACCTTTATGAAACACCTTCCCATATTGCCTTCTACAATTTTTAGATGTGTGCACAATGTTAGATAATGTACCCACCTCGGCCCGTGGGGCTGCCGTTCGGTCAAAGCTGGGTTCCTTTGGAGAAATGCTCTTCCTGTCACAAAGCAGAGGGAGACCAATGGCTTATCAGCTCGACTGAGGACAGGTCAAGAAAGACGGAGTTCCAACTTACAAGCGAGGGGTTTACAGATGAACGGGCTGGTTATTTTGTGAAGGCAGAAGTAAAAATACTCACACTCGGCGAGTGCGTGGGCGAAGCCTCCGCAGCCCCTGAGGTATTTGTACACTGTCAAATTCGGACTGGTAGAAAAACAATCGGACATCTTCATCTAACAACACCCAGGAAGGAAGGCTAAGCAGTTTCTGAGTCAAAGGAAAAGAGAGAGCAGGATATAAACAGGAGAAGTTTTCCCTCATGATATTCTGGCAATTTCACTTCACACTATATTTGAAGGCTAAAAGGGTAAAGGTAAAGGTTTTCCCCACACATGTGTGCTAATTGTGTCTGACTCTAGGGGCAGCAGTCATCTACATTTTTAAGCCAAAGATCCAGTGTCGTGCAAGTCTGTGGCCATGTGGCTGAATGCGTTTTTGTGCACAGAACACTGTTTACCTTCCCACTTTTTACATCTGTACCTATTTATCTACTTGCATTTACATGCGTTCAAATTGCTAGGTTGGCAGGAGCTAGGGTTATCAGCGGGAGCTCGCTGCACTGCATGGCATCCGGGATTCAAACTGCCGAGCTGCTGACTTTGCAGCCGACTGTTTCAGTGATCTAGTCCACTGAGCTACCACTCCCCCATGATTTGAAGTCTAGCATTGTGCCAATTTTGGATGTATATGTCTATTACAGCTTGCATGGGCTTTGCCTTTAAGTCATGGACCACATTAAGCACAAAGAAGTTTAAACTTTGCATGCAAAATTATCTTAGGTTGCCCTGCTCTGAATGGATCTGCACACCATTATTTCCTAATAATCGCTCCCTGGATAACAGTGACTATTTAGCCAAGACAACAAGGCTGAATTTACCTTCATATATATGTTAAGTACAGGGATTCGATTATCTGCAATTTCCCTCTTTGCACCAACATAAACTTTTCCTACAAAAGAGCAGAGTAAATCAAGAGAATTAAAGAAGTGTTACCATGAGACAAGGGTTGAGAGGAAGTCTATAGTAAGCTTGACAGCTTATGTTTCGTTGAGCAATGCAAGAACTGAATGTTATATTATAAACATATATTACTTCTATATCTCTTCTGACTTCATGATTTCCCCAAAGAATCCTGAAGACTTTACTTTGAGGGGATCACCAGGAATGCTCAGAGAACCTCAGAAATTAGAGTTCCACAGGTACGTCAAAGATGCTGGGACCACTGTTCACAAACTGTGCAGTACAGATCTTTCTCAGAAACAGAGCATAAACAATTCTTCCCAATATCTTCAAATGAGGGATACGGAAAGGGGAATCCAGTTTCCTAGAACAAGCTGTAAAAGCCCGGGGAATTCAGATGTGGCCCCAGGAAATCCCCCTTCATCTTGCAAGCTTCGTTCAGTGATAGGACAAGATAATCCAGCAGGTAGCAAATAAAGAAACCAGAAATCATGTACTTCCAAGCACACTTCTTCAGGTGAATAGCATCCCCTGTACCTTTGCGAGGGTAAGAGAGTATAAATTGTTATCTACTCCCCCCCAAAACCTCAGTTGCTCTGCATATTTTACAGCTAGAAAACCTTCTCAAGAGTTGCCAATGGTCAGAATGGTTTTGATGGCACATGATCATCATCAATACATATCAATGAAAAGAAACGTTATCAGTAGCTAAGGGTGTTTAGCAGCTTGGACACAATCTGCAAAAGAAGGAGGTGTTTCAATGCTAATATTGTGATTCCACCAGCTTTTAGGGAGGTAGAGGTCCTCTATTTTGTAAAACAGGAATGCTGTGGCATAAGAAAAGCATCTAGCCAAGCCATGCAGTCGGACAAAGTGACCTGCATTTTGTGGCACTGATGGTGGAATGTGGATGGTGGGATCTGGGATTTTAATGGTACAGTGAGACTTTTTAAGAGGTTGACTCAAGATGAAGGAACTGTATTTGGGCTTGGCATCAGAAAACAAAGTGTGTCTGAAACCGGAGAGCAGTGGGGGAAAAAGTGTATTTCTGAATGGCAGTGTTCCGGAGAGTATCTGTGATCTTAAAATAGGTGAACACTCCGTCACCATAGGTAAGGGCAGTTGTAAAGACATGTGATCTTTACATAGGCAGGGTGGGGATCATTCTGGAAGGAAGGAGGCTGTGCAATATAGGAGTGCAAAGCTTGCATGTAAATTCCAGAAGAAAGATGGGATAGAAAGCTTTGTAAGTCAAATGCCTCTTTCAGTAATAGGATGCCTACAACAAAAAGGTTTCGGTATAGGCTTTCTGCTTCTAAGGGAGCTGATGAGGAAAGATCTCTTTGCCCCTATGGTTAGATACCATTCAGAATCTGCCACCCACCCGCCAGGACAAGTATTCCGCACTTCTGTGCCATTCAAATAGAAAAATTGTGAGCTTCCAAATCAGAGCCGTTTGTTCATTCCTTCAATTTACAATGCATCATACTGGCCTCTAAAAGTCACCAATGCAGGGGCATCCAAAACAGAAACACACTATAAGTATGACATATGAAAAGATTCAACTGGGAAGTGATGCTGAAATGAGATGGTGCTGTGGCCTGTTGGCCAGATGCATGCATATGTTGGTTACATTAGACGATACTGTTAACATATCATTAGAAGAAGTGGAACACACCTGTTTTATCCTAGTACAATCCTTCTCCATCGCTGCACGACACAAATCATGTTGATTTTGTTTTGTGATTCGTCTTTCGTTATTCATATCAGAATATGTACAATTCAACATTATGGATATATATGAAATTTAGGTAAAGTTAAAATGTAAAATATTTAGACTATTTTTGACCAGAAGTGGACTACTGTTATCTTGGACAATTTGTTGGATCTTCCTTTGGACATGTGGTGGGGCATAAAATGCATGCACCTAAGTGCTGCATTAATTGGTTTTCTTCACAATCACAGAAAATGTGTCCTGTATCCAAGAAGCCCTGTTTTACAGGAAGTAAAAGCACAGAGCCTTGAAGGAATTAAGTTTCTGGAGAGGAAAATTTTGAACCGGACTGCTGTTTTCTTGTATGGTTTGACTCTGAGTGACAGGCCCATTTCTGGTCATAAGGGAGGAGCTCATGGACTGAGTTAACCCACTATAGAACTTTTCTGTAACCACAACTCTTTTCATTACCAGTTTGCCAAAGGGACTTAGGTATGGGGTCAGAAAGTCTTGGCAGCTTACCTGGCAAAACAGGAAGCATGCAGGTGAAGCGGCTGTTTTTGCTTTCTGCCCCAAATCTTTCCTCTAACTTAGCATGCAGGTTGTAGAACTGGCGGTAACGCCGGAATATCATATACCTGCCCCCTCCTTTCGTTTTGACTTCTATCACAAATACCTAGAAAACAAGAAGGCATCAACTGTATCCCTGAAGAGGGCCGGGTGCGTCCATTAAGGCGAACTAGGCAGTTGCCTAGGGTGCCAAAATGGACAGGGGGCGCCGGCCACCGCCGTCCGTCCCCCCGCCCGCTGCCCCCCTGCCGCCCCGCCACCGCCTCCCGGTCCCCGGCCCCCCGGCCCCGCCACTGCCACCACTGCCTGGCATCCCCGCCACCCCCACCGCCCGCCGCCCTGCCCCCCGCCACCCCCACCGCTGCCTGCCACCCCTCGCCTTGGGCGCAAAAAACCCTAGTGCCAGCCCTGTCCCTGAATCCCTGACAGTTAATGAACCTCAGACATTATGACTAGGTAGGATTTCTGCCTAACAAAGAGGAGCAGAAGTAAGCAAATGGGTGTCCCTGATCGTTTGAATGACATTATCATAAGATGCAGCTCAAGAGGACCAGTTGTGAGGGATTCTGGGAGCTGTAGTCCAAAACATTCAGAGGACAACTGGTTGGCTCTCCCCAGCTGGAGAATTGTTGTCCGTGAACAGTCGTGGGTTAATATAATCTGTGGTTTGACTTAATATCACATTTGTATTTCTTTAAAATGGGGAAACAGAAGAAAATATGTCTGTGAAGATTCTCAGTCTTCCAGGTGAGTTTATCTGGAAGTTGAGTCACGGCTACCGGACTTCTTTTTTTTGAGAGAGAGATAGAAATGTTTCGCTGTTCATCCAAACAGCTTCATCAATGAAGCTGTTTGGATGAACAGCAAAACGTTTCTATCTCTCTCTCTCAAAAAAAAAAAAGAAAGAAAGAAAGAAAGAAAAAGAAAAAGAAGAAGAAGAAGAAGAAGAAGAAGTCCAGTAGCCATGACTCAACTTCCAGAGAAGAAAATATGATTATGTAAACCATCTCTTGCGTCTGACTTTCTCCATGGTGCAGGTAGGTGGTTCTAGATCAGTGTTGGCGAACCTATGGCATGGGTATCAAAAGTGGCACTCAGAGCCCTTTATGTGGGCACCCAACATTGCCCCTTCACAGCCACCTGTATTCAGATTAAATTGCTGGATTGGTACTTTGTGAAAAAATAGTGGTTTTTAAATCGCACTTTGGATACTCGGTCTCTAAAAGGTTTGCCATCACTGTTCTAGATAAAGGACACACAATAAAATACAGACTGCAGCTGGTAGGATAAATTCCTCCAGCTTTAAAAAAATTATAGAGAAAATTTCTGAGTGGCTGCCATGGGGCAATGCTGAAAAAATTCCATTGCTAACAATGGGGAGTCACAATTTTAATGCTTATGTGTGGTCAGGGGGAGAAATAAAGGAGATCTGGAGATAGTTTAAGCCTTTCCCTTCCATGTGTTCTAGTCCTGTTCAGTCTGGAGCTTTATCTACTAGATATAAAAAGAGAATTAGCTACGTCAGGTTTAACCCAAAGAAATAACCCAGAATTGCAATATTGACAATCACTCATTGCATATTTCAGGATTGATTGTGAAAGCTAGCACTGTGAAAGAAGCCATGACTCAAGTGAAATGTCCCTTTTGTGAAATAATAGATAAATGTTGTTTGTCAATAAAGCAAAGCATCTCCTGCAGTTCTCCTTTCCCAGCTTCCCCAGCCCTCCGTTAACATGGACCAGAGCAATATCCCTCAGAAAACATAATTTTCTTACATAGTAACTGGAGAAGCCTCTCCTCTCTTCAATGTCTGCAATATTTGCAGACACTGGTACATCATCTGGAAGCTGGTCAAAATCACTGAAAGGCAAATAATGAGATTATTACTGACGGCAGTGGTAATATAGACTTGGAAAGATACATGGAAAGGTATATGTAGATTTGTAAGGTGGATTAAGAATAGCAAGTAGAACATCAAGGGAGAAAAAGCCAATGCACAGGTGCAATGCAATCCACAAGCAAAGCAGGGGTGGGTCATAGTCTTAGGGCGCTTTTACACGGCCCCTAAAATCTAAGGCAAAGGGCTCCCAGATGTGGAGCTTAAAATTGTTTTCCCACCAGCTCCAGACTTTAAAGAAAATTAAGTGCGACCACACCCACCTAAGCGCATCCCAGCGCATTTTCCAAGAACCTGGTCTCCTAAGGTGAAAATTTTCTGATGCGGATGTAAAGCAGTGAGTGCTGGGCTCTCCTTGCCTTGTGTTTGTTTTTTGCCCCCCACCCCTTTAAGAGACTTTAAGAGACTGGAATGCTTGCTTCCAGGGCTGCGACCAGGCAGACGAGGTGAGCCTCCCTTTTTTTCTCCCTTCCCTCACGCAGACAGGAGCAATGACGTGCGGAGGGGTGGGAACACAGGAAGAGCGACAAACCCCCCAAGATCTCTGGTCCAAATTTAAGTGGCAAGCAGATCTTAGGGGTCGTGTAAAAGCCCCCTAATTAGTCATTTATAGAGGAGTTGTCTTCATGAGTGTTGTTATGACCTATGCAATTCCTTCAAGGCTGTGCAGAACCATGCATATTTGCTGCCCCTCCTCTTAGTCCCTTCTGAGTAGAAGGGTCAAAGCAGGGCTCCACTTATGGCACTTTCCTCCTCTTCCCCATATCCTCCCCAGGAACGAACCCATCGGTGAGCACTCCCTCTTCCCAGCTCCTCCCATGCAGTTCTGATCTGAGCTCCATCTGAAATTTGTGAGATAAATTTCTACCCCATGATCTTACAGCAAGACAGCTTCACCACCCTACTCTGTCATAGATCGGTCATAGCTGCTACTGAGGAATGGAAGCAGTGATAAATTGGCCATGGGGACGTGCAGCTCCTGAAGGTTTCCAAGAAGGACAACTCTGTCCCTAATTCCGAGAAATTTGGTTCTTGGGTTTGTTTTTGTTCTTTATGTCATATTGTAGAACTGATTATTATTTTTCTCTGCATTTTGGTGTATGCTATTCCTTGGAAACCACCCTGAGTTCCCCTTTGGAAAATCTGGGGTATATAAATAAATAAATAACCTAATCACCCTTTAAACTACCTAAGACTAAATATCCTAGAAATCAATAGAATGTATTACTGTAGAGCTTGTCCTGGGTTGACCCAATTCCTATGCCACACCTTGGAATTTAAATTTCTTATGCCATTCACACTGAAATCTTTAATTAGCTCAGGAAGATGTGCTTCAAATGTCCCTACATTACACAGCCTCCTTCCTCCCTCACTCTTCAGTGACATTATTACCACTCTTTTTAGCCTCTCCTTCCAACTATACTCAAATCCCCTTTTTTAAATGTTTACCAAGTGAAATAGCGCCTAACTGACAAGACACATTTGAATTTGTGCTGTATAAATTTTGCACTGTAGTGCTAACTTGACTGGTATCCCACTCAACTGGGAGGAAAATTTTTCTAAAAGTGCAGTTTACAATTTTGATTATAGCTTATCTTGACCAGTGTGATCAGAAGGTAGGCCAAAAGAGTGGCATTCACTCTGAAATGATACCTCACTCTGTTCATTGTCAGTAATACTATCTGGCCATGTCCAGCAATGTCCCTAAAGACTGATATCGGAGATCCCACAAGCAAAAGCAAGTCACAATAATGCAAGTGGAAATACTACCCCCAAAAAACTCACAAGCACTGCTAGTGGAGCAAAAATGCACTGTGTACCAATGCCAAAAGATGTTATCTGCAAGTAATTAGCACAGCACAAACATTGGGATAAATGACTGTCTATTTGTTTCTAGAGTACATATGGATGTTATTTCTCTTTATTAAATACATGATTGTTTTAACACCAGTTGTATATAGTC
Organism: Phrynocephalus versicolor; assembly: GCA_023846285.1. NCBI lineage: Eukaryota > Metazoa > Chordata > Lepidosauria > Squamata > Agamidae > Phrynocephalus > Phrynocephalus versicolor. Next base: position 23,014,602 of record JAHTLZ010003526.1, on the reverse strand, counting down.
AGTGTTTTGAATTACCTCAGGAAAACCAAGAGCATATCCTGGAAAAGTTACTTTTTTGGACTACTATTACTTCCAGAATAGGGCACAGGGTTCCTGCTTCTTCATTCTTTGAAAAGATGTAGGAAGAGAGATGGCGAGATGGGGGACATCTGAGTTTTTTTTCCCCCAGTTGTGTTTATTTAGCACCTACAGGACTGTCTTTTCGTCAGTCTCAGGTATTGTACCATTGTGAGAGGGGGCATTGGTCAGTCCACCATCAGCAGCACCATACCTTAGGCCAGCCCTGTGACAACTACAGATGAAAAGAGAATAGAAATGATGTCATCAGCCTCACATGCCTGCTCTTACAGCAGCCAGGTCCATATCCCCTTAACAAATCCATCAAGCTCTTCATGGGGACTTGAAATGAGAGGCAAGGGTAGATGCATACAAGAAAGAGTGCCTGAAGAACTCACCTCTCACCCCGCAGCTGCCTCGGAAGAGACATTCCTCCAGCACAAGAGCGAACTCGGCAATGGTAGTGTTTTGGTTTCGTGGTGCACCTCTCTGCCTTGATCTACAGCCTGTGAATTCTCTGCAAGAGATCCAGCCGTCTCTGTCCTACTGAAGGCTTCTCTGTTTCCTGACAAAATGGCTTTTCTCAGCCTACCCCTCCCTCGTTCAGATGAGGAAGTGAAAGAAGAGGGCTTTTGAAACAGAGAGGGGAGTTGCATGGCACGCAGAAGCCTGTTTCAAAAATGCTCTTCCATGTTTAAAAAAAAGAGAGAGAAGAAAAAGAAACGCAAAGCCGCCACGTTTCCCACATGTGTTAATACTGGCATTTGTAGATTACAGCCCAATCGGTTGAGGGCTCCACAGAATCCAAACGGGACTCCTTTCCCCCACTTTTTAATTACTTACTTACTTTACACAAATATAAATAGCTGAGGATATTCTTGCTTGCACTGCTGTTCATAGGGGATTGGAGGTGATGGTGGGGGGGGGGAGCTTTAATTAAAAGTGGACTCTTCCTCCATTCAGATGCTACACTTGCGGGGCTTGGAAAAGTGAACTTTTTGGACTACATTTATTTATTTATTTTTGCATTTATATCCCGCTCCCATTTCCCAAAGGGAACTCTGGGCGGTTCACACAAAGGTTAAAACAAACATCAGTAAAAACAATATAAAATGGCACAGGCAGGAGGCAAAAACTGGGCGACCATGAATTAAAAAGAAGAAGAAGAAGAAGAAGAAAGCTTGGTGCCACATTAGCCATCGCCAAAGGCATCTCTGAACAGCCAGGTTGTAAGGGCCTTCCTAAAGGATGCCAGTGTGGGAGCCTGGCGTATCTCAATGGGTAGCTTATTCCAAAGAGATGGTCCAGCCACTGAAAAGGCCCGTTTCCGAGTTGCTACTTTACGGGCCTCTCTCGGGGTGGCCACCCGGAGAGAGAAAGCCATTGAGGATCGGGTGGGTTGGGCCAGCTCTGATCCTACATCCCCCAGAATCCTCCTGTTACCAGCCTAGCAGATAAGTCTAGGAGTTCCAGTCTGAAAGGATGGCTTCACTGACCTTGGCTTGACAGTGACATGAGTAAGAGAGTCCCACCCCAGTTTCAGCCCCTTTCATCTGGGAAAAGAAAGAAGTTCAAAGTCACGTCCTCTTTGCCAATATTGTGGTTACACTTTGACAGTAATCAGAGTGCAACTCTCCACAATTATACTGTAACTGCCACTTGAATCATCTTCTCGTTCTTAATTCATAGAGCTGAGGTCTGACTCCCGCCCTTTCTCTGTCCACACTGGGTGGCTCAGATACAATTGCTAGCCAGTAGTAGATCCATTAAATAACAGTGAGCATACAGTGGCCCCTCTACTTATGAGTTTAATCCATTCCGAATGCATGCGCATAAGTCAAACAACCATAAGTAGAGCAGCCATAGCTAACATTTTTTTAAAAAAATTAAGAAAATGTAAAAAAAATGTAAATAGAGCAGACCACATCTAAAATTTGTAAGGCAGCAGTTAAAATGCCAACGGTTTCCCACTCTTAAGTTGAATTGCTCATAAGTAGAGCCACTCGTAAGTAGAGGTATCATTGTATATCAATATAAGGGCTGATGTATTATTCAGCAGTTAGTTCAAGGGATCTACTCAAGTTGGGTCTTAGCCGTCTTGTCAACACCCAAATCTACCAGACACTTAATATTTTCTTCCTTCCTTTTTCATGCATTGTATAATTCAATGTCACTTTCAAACTTGACGGAAATATCTCATGCTCCTTTTTCTTTTCTTTTTGGTGTTTCTCAACAAGTTTCATACATTCGCAGGCAGTAATGGAAAACCTGTTAATCAATAGCAAGGAAACTAATTCCCAATACAACGAAGACTGCATGGATTACAAGAAGAGAATGAATAGAAAACAAGAGCATCACAAGACCCTCAAAAACCAGCAAGGATGGGTTGGTGGATTAACAGCTGAAACAGATGACAAATTTTATAGGCATGCCCTAAATGAGAGTTTAGCAACACACAGCCTGCTTGTGCCAACTGTTGCCGCAGACCTTCCTGGGTCACAGGTGGCATAGCTCCTATCACTCCTACCAAAGACTCAGAGGCTCTACCAGGAAACTGGTGGCAAAGGAACAGGTGTTGACTTAAAGGCATTTCCTTCTGTTTGAAGGGCTGTCAAGAGAAAAACTGTATGTCCATAGCCTCCCAGTAGACAAAACTCAAGTTTCCTTGCAACTTAATGTGGGATGTATGGAAAAAGCCAGAAGGGATGAAAGGGAGGACTGGGGCTGAGATGTAGACTTTTAGGAAAAAAAACTGACTTCCACAGGACTAGCTTGGGTTTTAGGCTTATGATGTCTAAAAAGAAGGATGGCTAGATATGTTAATGCAAAAATATATCCAAGGAGAAACATGCACGCATTATCTACCCTTACGTTACAAGAAAGCAGTTGGTCTTCAAGGTGCCACAAGGTTCTTCTATTTTTACTGAGGCTACATAGCTACCACCTCTGGAAATAGGTTTATCTAGGACACATTCTTACCTAGTTTGATGCCATACCCCTGTCTAGGATTTCAGCAAACTGCTCCTTTACCAAGGTAGTTGAGTAGCTAATAGCCCAATAAGTCACAATAAGTCCATGACAATGAATTTAATAATTTCTATATGTACTTTTTAAAAACACTGTAAGCACTTTACATATATTGTCTCAGAAGTCCTGAACAGATCTGTTTAATTTGTTTATGTTTACATTTACCCTTTCTTACATGGGGGAATGCATGAAGTATACACATTGAATTGCCCAAGCAGCTCATCTCACCTACAAGCTGGTCAGAGACTGACTTCCACAACTTGACGAGAAATTACAGAAGGCAGTCCTCTATTTGAAGGCATCCTCTACAGTGTATGAAGGCCTTTCTAGTCTAAATCAGCACATGGAAAAGTTACTGCTTTGGACTACAACTTCCAGAATCATACAGAAAGGAGCTACACACTCAAGTGTGGGTGTCAGATTCCACCTCTAGTGGTGTTTTTGGGCACATCCCTTCAAATCTCGTTAGACAATTTCCCACTGATTCAGCATTCCCCATCATCACTCAAGTCAGAATCTGAAAACTAGTTCTTCAAATGGAGTCTTGCAGGTTCCATTATCAAATGTCTTTTAAACAAAGGAACCTGGCAAGTGCACATCTGGTCATAATTTTGAGGTTTAGATCCCGCCCACCCCTGAACCACCAGTTCTGTGTTAGGCAGTCTGAGGATGTCTTGTACAAGGTTGAAAGCAAGACTATGTTTATGATATTTTTAATGGTCAGCTCAGCTGTCTGGTTAGCTCAGTGGTTTAGAAATCCAGATTCAGAGCCAGATTGAGAGTTCAGTTCACCGGCTATGACTTCTTGGAGAAGAGCCAACCTGTGTAGCCTTGGGCAAGCTGCAAAGTCTCCGGGTGCTGCCAGAAGAAGGGAATGGGAAGATCACTTCTGAGTATTCTCTGCTTAGCTCACCCTGGAAAGGGCTGCTGCAGATCACAACTGGCTTGGTGGCACACAATTATTAACAATAATGACTTCATTCCCCCATGGCCTTCAAAACTAATATAACGTACCAATGAATGAAATAAACCCTTAATTTTTTTTCTCTATAAAAAAACTAAGGTACGGTTCTATAGAAACTGCTGCTTACATTTTAATTTTTCCATCCCTGTCCTCATTTGTTCCCTCTCTCCCCATGTCATCTCTAGTGGAGGGAATATTGCATTACATCTTCTTTACCTCTAAACACATCTGGCAGTGCTTAGTGATGTGATTGCCCCTCTATCGTTTTACTTTCCTGATGAAATGCTTAGCCCTTCCCACCACCCATGGAGGTGAACCCAGAAGAAGACAGAGGCATTCTGCCCGAGGATGGCATAGATTAATAATCTACACCCACACATACTTACTCACTCTCTATATGTATGCACAGTTTCATCAGAAAGCATTTATTTCTGAATCAGCTCAGCATTCATTCAGGCTTTCTACAAATGGCCACATACATCAGTTTCAGCCTAAACTGGCACAAAAGCCAGGTGATATTGTACCTAAAACTAAGAGCCAGCTATGATATAGCAGCGTATCTATTACAACCAAAAAAGTTATAAAGATCCCCAAAATTTCTGTAACAACGATTCACAACACAAACTCCTCTCTTATTCCTTTTGATATACATGTCCCTGGTTTCTCCAGCCTACTCTCTTTATCTAGCAATTACTAGAGAAAAGACACTAATTCTTGTCTTCAGCATTCACTGTGCCCTCCCTTAGAGGTTAATTGCTTGTCTTCTTAAACTGTGGACTTAATCCTATTTAAAGATCAGCTCTGTGCTTTTCTCTCAATAAAGGTTAACAAGGGTACTTAAATATATTATTTTTTGCTTTAGGAGCAGTGTCTTTCTTTGGATTTATCATACACCACATGCTTCTTTTCTACCACTGACTCTGACATTGAATTGTTTCCCATCTTACTGTCTTATTTTATTCCTCTTGAGTCACTTTCTTCCTCTGAGGAGGGCAGAACCGCCCACCATCTTGACAGCAACCTGGTGGTGTGGCTTGGGGTGAGTAGTGCTGACTTTGTCAAGACAAATATGGCTTCAATAAAGACTTCAGTGCCAAATGAGGATTTGAATCTAGGCTCGCACACCTGAGCTCAGTGGTCATCATGACAGCAAACTTGTCTGTGCCACATTGTCAGGTTCTTCTATTAGAACAAAGTAAGGCTAGATCAGAAGGGGCACACCACAATTTTGTTTGATTTCAGGTTTTTACAGCAGCTTTCCACATTCTCTTTATAAATTTGACATACCCACCCGCCACCCACTGTTTTTGTTAAATGAAATCTGAGAGAAGGCAAAACTGACAATTTTGACAAGGCTACCAATCCAGTTAGATATAACATTGTTTAAAATGAATGTTTGAGGTGAACTCTTAAAACTCGGTGTTTGACCACAGGCAGCTGTTCAAACACAGAGTGGGTGAGAGGTTCCTCACTCTACATTTGGGAGGGAACACCCCTGCCCTGTTCATGAACTACTTATGGACTTAAACCCCAGTGCATATACAATATGTAGTGCTGTACAGTACAACCAAACATATACAATATGTGATACTGAACTGCGGTTGTTGCCTTTAAAAAAAAACCAATGTCTTCTTTATGCTAGGAACTAATGACCCTATGGAATCTTGCAAGTATAGATGGCTGAGAATTTTGTTAGATTCATATTTATAAGAACGTATTAGAGTCCACGTGTCTTTTCATAATAGAATTGAAAGAGGTTGTAACTCTGAAATGTGGGAGAAAACAAGCTTTGCTTTCTCCTTGCCCATGATAACAGAAAAACTGTATTACAATTAACAAAAATCAAGACTGAGAATAAGGACTCATCCTTGGAGAGGTGAAAGACATCACAGATGCAATGGATCCTAAAAGTGGGTGGGTGGGTCAGGGAGATTGAGTGGCTAAAGGGAAGGATAAATGCGTTTCTACACTAAAGCAGGGTTCTAACCAGCATAAAATAGGCAGTGGAAAGATGTTCCTGGAAATATTTTCTCTGAACCGCAGTCTACATACCAATGCTGTATTTATTCCATTTTGGACAATTTACTGGGATTGGCAGCAGTTGGATGAGATGGATTGCTTAGATCCTTTTCAGACAGGGTTCAGATCTGTATCAAGAGCCGGTCAATAGCATGACATATTATTAGTTCTTCTTGGCTTCTTTGTTTTTGATACCATCATTCATGGTATCCTATGGGGAGTTCCTCTGGCATAAGACGTAGAGGCACTGGTTTATCATGTCTCCACTCCTCCGTGGAGGGGTATACTCAGAAAATGCTA
>JAHTLZ010003526.1:22966361-22992588 GCA_023846285.1 Phrynocephalus versicolor | reverse complement strand
GATGACACAAAACTTTTCCGTGTGGTAAAAACCAGAGAAGATTGTGAAGAGCTCCAGAAGGATCTCTCCAAACTGGGGGAATGGGCTGAGAAATGGCAAATGCTTTTTAATGTAACCAAATGTAAAGTAATGCATATTGGGGCAAAAAATCAAAACTTTATCTATCAACTCATGGGCTCTGAGTTATCCATGACGGATCAGGAAAGAGATCTTGGTGTGTTGGTGGACAGCTCCATGAAGGTGTCTCCCCAATGTGTGGCAGCAGTGAAGAAGGCCAATTCCATGCTAGGGATTATCAAAAAGGGGATTGAAAATAAAACAGCCAACATTATAATGCCATTATACAAAACAATAGTAAGGCCCCACCTGGAGTATTGTGTACAATTCTGGTCATCGCATCTCAAGAAAGACATAGTGGAACTGGAAAAGGTGCAGAAGAGAGCGACTAAAATGATTACTGGGCTGGGGCACCTCCCTTATGAAGAAAGGCTAAAACATTTGGGCCTCTTTAGTCTGGAAAAAAGGCGCTTGAGGGGGGATATGATTGAGACATACAAAATAATGCAGGGTATGAGTAAAGTGGATAGAGGGAAGCTCTTCTCTCTCTCCCAAAATACCAGAACTAGGGGACATGTACTCAAATTGAGGGTTGGGAGAGTAAGAACTGACAAAAGAAAATATTTTTTCACCCAGCGCGTTGTAAGTCTATTGAACTCCCTGCCACAGGATGTGCTGATGGCATCTGGCCTGGATGCCTTCAAAAGGGGATTGGACAGATTCCTGGAGGAAAAGTCCATCAGAGGTTACAAACCATGATGGAGATGTGTAATCTCCAGCCTTTAAACCAGGGTACTTCAAGGGCCAGATGCAGGGGAGTGGTATCAGGAGACAGATATCTAGTTTCATGCGCTCCCAAACGCATCTGGTGGAGCCGCTGTGAGATACAGGAAGCTGGACTAGATGGGCCTTTGGCCTGATCCAGCATGGCTCTTCTTATGTTCTTATGTAATGTTATTGTGCCTTTTGTGGCCCCGGACATCTTCAGGTGGTAAAAGTGCTCTACTACCTTTGGTTCAAGGTAACAGGTAGCAAATGACCAGCAGATGACCAGCTCCCTCTGCTGTCAGGTGGCCATCATGGTGCAGAGAGAAAGAAGCTGATGTCTTATTAGTCCCATATGAAAACTTATACCAACTTATATACAAAAAGGCAGAGCTAGGTTATGGAGGCTGCCTAGATGCCCTAAGCACATCCGCTCTCGCCTGATTTTGGAAGCTAAGCAGGGTTGGCCCTGGTTATTACTTGGATGGGAGACCACCAGGGAATACCAGGTGCTGTAGGCACCTGGAGTAGAAACTGGCAAACCATTCCAGTATTCCTGCCAAGAAAACTCCATGGACATGGAGTCACAAAGAGTCGGTCATGACTGTAATGACACAACACGCACACAGGTTACGGACAGCTGAGTACAGTGGTACCTCTACTTATGAGTTTAATCCATTCCGGATGTATGCTCATAAGTCGAACGACTCATAAATAGAGCAGCCGTATCTAAAAAATCAAATCAATCAATAAATAAATAAATAAAAATTGTAAGTAGAGCAGACCACATCTAAAATTTGTAAGACAGCCGTTAAAATGCCAACGGTTTCCTGCTCTTAAGTCAAATTGCTCGTAAGTAGAGCTGCTCATAAGTAGAGGTACCACTGTACAGTAAATGAACACAAGCATACCTTAGGAATTGAACAAGTTACCTAGAGAGAGTTTTCTAATGGCAAGTTTTCAAGCAAACTCCAGAAATCCACCAGAGGTTTTCCAGCACATTGTGCCCTATTTCAGAAGAAGGATCTGGGATAGATCAGGGATGGGAAACATGAGCAGGCCTGTACTAGAGGGTGGCAAATATTGTGGGCTTTCAAGATCCTGATGGATGGTGGCCATCAATCCAATCTAGCACAGACCATGGTGAAGGATGATGTGATACAATTCAAAAGCATCTGTGCATTCTCTGGGCTAGAAGTACTTTTCAGTTCTGTAACTGACTTTTGCAAACAAAACCAAAAAATATATAGGCACTAGGCATTAAGTGTGGAAATTGGCTTTTAGGGGGGAAACAGTGAGCTTAAGAGAAGAAAGGTGCAATGCAAGGAATGCTGAATAATGTGAAGACTCAGTGTTGGCATATGGAACTTGATATTTGATTTCTATATTTGCCTTTGTCATTTGATCATAACATTTCATAGTTGCTGCTACATGTTTAAAGAAGTGGACATGTCAACAAAATGTTACATTAAAATATGAAAGTTAATCTTTAAGTTGCCACATGTTTTGTGTCTTTTGTTTTGTTTTGTTTTTCTTGATTGTTGCCTGCAATTCTTGAAAAGACTAACATGGCTAACATCTCTGATAGTTCATTTGAAGTATATGAAAGCTGAAAATAGATGATAGTTCCTGACAAACCAAGGTTAGATCTATATCAAAACAGAGCTTATATACAGTAACATCATGTGCAAGTTCACTAAAGTAAAATCAGTTGTTGTTGATAATGTTTGCAAGATCACTCAGCACAGTTTTGGAAGATTAAAATACATTGGATGCTATTCAACCGAAGCTTTCCTCAGACAATCACTGCCAACTTACCAGTGAAATGTACAATATTTTCATATTTCAAAGTACTCAGAGGAGGGTGAATGTTTTCATCTAAATGAATGTGTTCTCCTGTAGGCATCCTCAGAAATCTAGCAGCAACAATTAGAAATCCCTGCACAAATTAGCAGTGACCGCTATGATACCTTTTTTCTGTTATAGTCCCAAGAGTAGACAGTGTCATCGCCCACAAAAAGGGCTGGTTAGACAAACTCATACGCAGTTGCAGTGCAACTGATCCTACCAGCTAAATTCTCACAAACTTGCCGTGAGGAGTAGGTCTTTACTCTAAATACATCTCAGAATAGGGACAAGGTCCATTATCATTGGAGGTCACCCTGTTTCTCATTATAAAATCACTAAACTTGAATAGAAAACTTGATTGTTGCAACGAGAAAAGATCATCAAGTGTAACGATGTGTCGCTCGAGACTGAGGCCAAGATCATCCACACTCTTGTATTTCCAGTTGTCCGTACAGTATATGTGTGTGAAATGTGGCAATTAATGAAAAAAAAATATGGGGAAAATTGATTTGTTTGAAATGTGACAGAGAAAAACTGTGTGGGTACCTTGGACTGCCAGAAAGACAACCATGTGGGTCCTATCAAGCCTGAACTATATTTAGAGGCAAAAATATTGTACCTGAGGCTTTCCTACTTTGGCCAGATCAAACAAGGTAAGATTCTCCAGAAAAGACAAAAATTCTGGGTAAGGTAGACAGAGGCATAGCTAGGGTTTGGAGCGCCCGGGGACAAAGCCAATTTTTTCCCCTCCTGCCCCGCAACTGTGTCTCACCCACCAAGCAAGGGGTGCCCAATCCTGGGGGAACAGCGGGGGAAGAGGAGAAGGGTCCCTCTTTTTCATGCCCTCTTCAGGGGTCTCCTGGACAAGGGTCTCCTGTGCAAACCGCACAGCATGTGGATAGCGCCAAGCAGGTGATTTTTCCCAAGCATCACCTCTGTAACATGCTTCCCCCTCCTCCTTTCCCCCAGCTAAGACTTGGTGATCATTAGCTTGGGGAAAGGAGGAGAGGGAAGCAGGTGATGGAATTTTCCTTCCAAGCAGCACCTCCATCGCAAGCTTCCCTCTCCTCCTTTCCCCTGACTAAGGATCACCAAGCCTTAGCAGGGCGAAAGGAGGACTGCTGGCAGGATATCTCATGTCTTCCTCCTCCTGCTCCCCCTCCAGGTACCCCCAGATTGCTGCACACCCTGGGAGAAATGCACTTTTCCTCCCCTCCCTAATTACGCCAGTGAGGGCAGAAGGTATCAGGAAAAGAGGAAGACCAAATATGAGATAGACTGCCTCCCTAAAGGAACCACGGGCTTGAAATGACTTGGTGGAGGAAGTGAGAGTAAGGGGGAACATTAGGTGTGAGCTGAACAAATCAAGTGTAAGGTAGAAACACAATTGTCTTCAGAATCATACTCAGAGGGTTATCATTAATGGCTCCATCTCTAAGTGGGACGAGGTAACAAGTGGGGTACTCCAAGGCACAGTCTGGTAGGCCTCAACATTTTTATTAATGACTTGGACACAGATGTACAGGAAATGTTTGTCAAAATCACAAATGACACAAAATTTGGTGGAGTACTTAATACCCTGGAAGACAGAAACAACATTCAATATGACCTTGACAGGCTGGAGGACTGGCCTGAAGCAAACAGAAGGAAATTTAAAAGGGATCATTGAAGTACTGTGCCAAGGAGGAAGAAACTAATTACAGAGTTTTAGGTTTTAGTTTTATTTATGATTTGTATACCGCCCAATTGCGAAAGCAACTCAAGGCAGTGAACAACAATAAATTAGCATAACCAAGGGATAAAAACAAAAACCATAAACAAAAAAGCCAATATACTGCATGTATAAAAATACAACAATATAAAAATACAGATATAAACAAAAATATAGGCACCCGGCATATAAGTTACAAGATGTGGGACATCTGGCTCAGCAATACAAGTGAGAAGGATCTTGGAATTCTGTAGATCATAAGCTGAATATGTGCCAGCAGTGTGATGTGGATACACACACACACACACACACACACACACACACACACACAGAGAGAGAGAGAGAGAGAGAGAGAGAGAGAGAGAGAGAGAGAGAAATGTTATTTTAGGCTACATTAACAGAAGTATAAGTTCCAAATCTCATAAGGTGGTCATCCCCATCAATTCAGCATTGGTTAGGCCTCACCTTGAGTATTGTGTTCTCTATATCACACTTAAAAAAAGATGCTGACAACTGGAACAAGTTCAGAGGCAGGGAACAAGGATGATCAGGGGGCTGGAAACCAAGACTTATGAGGAAAAACTGAAAGAACTGGGCATGTTTAGCCTAGAGAAAAGAAGACTGGGGAGGGGGGGCGATAAGATAGCACTTTTCAAATGTTTGAAGGGCTGTCATACAGAACTGGGCAGGATTTGTTCTTGATCATCCCAGAGTACAGGAGGCACAACAATGGGCTCAATTTATGAGAACCCAACAGTCAGCGGAATATCAGGAAAAACTTCCTAACTGTTAGAGCAGTACGGCAATGGAACCAATTACCTTGAGAAGTGGTGAGTTGCTCCAACACTGGAGACATTAAAGAGAAATTTAGGCAACCAACTGGCAGGTGTCCTTTGATTTCCTAAATCAAGCAAAGAGTTGGACACGATGGCCTCTTAGGCCCCTTCCAACTTCATGATTCTATGAGTCTATGAGTCTGCGGGGCTGTTGAGGACAGGATATTTTGGAGATTGCACCTTCCTAGGGTCACCATAAATTAGAAACAACTTGACAATGCACACAATAACAATGACAACAGCAGCAGTAGCAGCAGCAGCAGCAACAATAACAACAACATATATTGAGATGACAAAAATACTGGAATCCAGTATTTTTGGTGGACCACAAATTGAATATGAACAAGTGAACACAATTGAACAAGTCTTGGTGGGTCACAAATTGAACATGAGTCAGCAGTGTAATGCAGTGGCCAGGAAAGCCAACACGATTCTTGGTTGCATCAACAGAAGCATAGTATCTAGATCAAGGGAAGTGATAGTACCACTCTATTCTGCTCTGGTCAGACCCCATCTGGAGTACTGTGTCCAGTTATGTGCGCCTCAATTTAAAAAGGATGTTGACAATCTTGAACGGGTTCAGAGGATTGAGGGTCTGGAAGAAATGTCTTACAAGGAGCGGCTTAGGGAACTGGGAATGTTTAGCCTTTCAAAAAGAAGGATGAGAGGGGATATGAGCTACGTTTAAATATTTGAAAGGATGTCACATTGAAGAAGGGACTGGTTTGTTTTCCATGGCTTCAGAGACTAGGACGTGGAGCAATGGTCTCAAACTACAGGAAAAGAGATTCAATTTAAACATTAGGAAGAACTTCATGACAATTATAGCTGTTCGGCAATGGAATATACTACCACGGAGGGTGGTGGAGTCTTCTTCTTTGGAGGTTTTTATGCAGAGACTGGATGGCCATCTGTTGGGAGTCCTGTGATGCGGGTTCCTGCATGGCACGGGCTTGGACCGGATGGCCCTTGAGGTCTCTTCTAACTCTATGATTCTATGATTCTATGATTCAGTACTAAGAGCCTTTTCACACGACCCCTAAGATCCGCTGGCCACTTAAATTCAGACCAGAGATCTTGGGGGTTCATTGCTCTTCCTGTGTTCCCACCCCCTCTGCACTCCTGGCTGCTGGCTGCGTGAGGGGAGGGAGAAAGAAAGAAAGAAAAGAATGCAGCTTAGTTCCGTTCTGCTGGTCTCGCTCTGTTCCCGGCAGCATTCAGATCTCTTAAAGGGGCAGGGGCAAAACAACAACAAACAGAAGCGAGGAGAGCCCGGCACTCACTACATTACATCCGCATCAGGGATTTTCACCCCCGGAGAGCAGGTACCTGAAAAGTGCGCTGGGACGTGCTTAGGTGGGCGTGGTCGCACTTAATTTTCTGTAAACTCCGGAGCTGGTATGGAAACAATTTTAAGCTCCGGAGCTGGGAGCCATTTGCCACAGAGTTGAGGGGTCGTGTAAAAAGGCTCTAAGTTGCAATTAGAGTAGACTTATTTAATCAGTAGAGCTTATGGAGGAGTGTGCTCACCAAATCTCTGCTTATTCAATGGATCTATTATATATGCTACTTACTACTGGATTTTAGCCAAAAAGGAAAGCCGGCAGCTGCATAACAGCGCTGCTTCCTAACACATGTCAAGAGACTAGCCTAAATCTGCCAAAGCTATAATGGAATGAAAATCTCCACTAGCACAGCTGAGCTGCATTATAATGTTGTACGAGCAACTGCAGAAGCAAGTAGATGCAAAATAAAACTAGATACTACATTTCTGCAAACTCTGAAAATGTGCAGATGCTGCCAACACAAAGATCCTTGCACAACGACATCACGGATTACAAGTCAAAATCTGAACCTGAGCATTCTACAGAAATCCACCCAACCTAAGAAGTTCATTGTTGAGCTTTCTGTTGCGTCGCTCAAATGAATTCTTCACTGCCAAATCCGATGGTGAGACATACAGCTACAACAAGATAGAACCTTGGCCCTCCAGTTGCTTTTCCTCATAATAATCTTAGAACTGCAGATAAATGATCAAATCCAGCCCCCCCCCCCCCCAAGGAGCCACAGTAGGGAACCCTAAAGCACGAAGCTATCCAGCACTTTTTTCAACTGCACCTTGTAGGACCCATGGCAAGGGACTGTGGGGGGGTTGTAGTCAAAAACATCTGGAAATATACTGGTGTTTCCAGTGTTACTTTGCCACTTCTGCTAAAAAGCTTACCCTGTCACATCATCACTGCTTTGGTGTACATTTTCATTGTTTTACAGCGAGAGGTGGTCAGTACTGTGAGTGCTCCAACCCTGGAGACATTCAAGATAAATCTGGACAACCACCTGGCAGATATTCTTTGGTTTGTTTTCCTGCATGAAGCAGGGGTTTGGATTTGGTGGCCTTGTAGGCTCCTTCCAACTTCACAATTCTATAAAAGTGAAAAAGAGATTTGGAGCTGTGCAGCCATTAAAACAAAATCAGAACTAGACTATGGGTGATATATTCATAGGCTGCTAGAAGAAAAATAAAAACAAGTTGCTGAGCTTTCGGGAGCAAGCTCCCTTTTTCAAAGCAGGTATATAAATCCAAACATGGCAAAGGATGTAATTTGCCAGGAGAGAGTTGTTAAAAGTTCGCTTGGCAAGATGGACGCCAGGCTTCTTCTTGGAAGGCACAGGGCAGCATTGTCCGATGGGGCTGGACTATACAGGCCTGTTCAAGCAAAGAGCTGCATGGTCTGGCCATCTCCCTCTGGCTTACATCCACCATCTCTCTATTGGCTCTTCGAAGCACAGAGCTCCTGATTGGCCAGAGGTGGGGTAGAAGCAGGAGGTTAATGAAAACAACAAAACATACTCTCCATTAGGGGCTGTGGAAGAAAGTTTTTTTGGGGGGGATTCTATAATTCTATAATATTATGAATGTGGTTTTTTTTTAATCAATTGATATCTCCCAACACTCTGTATGGGGACTACTTGATTAAATACTTATGGAACACTTTGCTCTCTTTATTATTAAAAGGCTGCAAACAAAAAGTGTACTGGTGAGAGATTAACATCTAAACAATGTGTTCAGACTGGAAGTGTATGTACAATAGTGTGGTTTCCATGCAGCTAAAGCACCAGAAGGAGACGTTCTCATTTTAAACAGCTAGAAAGACACTTGATTTCCTTGACCTAATAATTCTTTTACCTTTCCAGAAATAGGGAAATCAAGCAATTTGGCAGAAATACTTTTTAAGATTGCAGCAGGGATGGGAATAAAATCAGAAACATTCAAAGGCTCTTTCTTAGACATATTCTGAATCAAATTTGTGTTAGAATGGTGTAATTTATACCTTGCCTATCTTTATTCATATCAGAGTTATGAAAGATTTAAAATTATGAACGTAACCTGAAATAAATTTAAAAACAAATGAACATGTCACGATAATTAAACTGTTTTTAACCAAATGTGGACGACTGCAGCAGTGGTATCTTGGCCATTTGCTAGAACTTTTTGTGCTTGTAAGAGAGTATAAATTGCATGCATATAAGTGTCATGTTTGTTGAATTTCTCCAGAGTGACAAAAATTGTCCTGCATCCAAGTAGCTCCATTTTGCTTGATTTCCTACTTCACTTGAAAATCTATTAAGCAGCTTCCAGATGGTCCAACCAGAATCTTGTCCTGGTGGGAGATACTCTTCAGCATCCATCCATTTGCTGAGGTCTGTTGTTTTTGCTCTCCGCAGATTTAACCTAGCCTCTTCCAGTTTAATATTTAAGCTTGAGATGTGTGCAGAAAACATTCCCTTGATATTAGCCATCATCTAGGACGTTGTTGTCCATGAAGTGGATGGGTTCCAGATCAGAACATGGCCAAACAGCCCAAAAAACTCACAACAGCTATCAAATCCCAGACATGAAAGCCTTTGAGAATACATTGGATGGGTATAAGAACATAAGAAGAGCAGTACTGGATCAGGCCAAAGGCCCATCTAGTCCAGCTTCCTGTATCTCACAGTGGCCCCACCAAATGCATCTGGGAGCACACAAGACTAGATATCTGTCTCCTGATACCAATCCCCTGCATCTGGCCCTTGAAGTACCCTAGTTTTAAGACTGGAGATTACACATCTCCATCATGGTTTGTATCCTGTGATGGACTTTTCTTCCAGGAATTTATCCAATGCCCCTTTGGAAGGCATCCAGGCCAGATGCCATCACCACATCCTGTGGCAGGGAGTGCCACAGAAAGATCTAATGCAAAGATAGCTGGTCATTGATGGTGCTGAAGGTTTGTGCCTGGACCCTCATGGCCAAATAATAGGCATCAATGAAATTCCAGAAGTATGGGCATATGTGTTGATCATTTTTGTAAATGTTACAAAGTAATGGCCCCAGGAAGTTACTCTATGGGAGACCATTCCTTCGACTTCTCTAGAGACTGTGCCTCTCTTGAAAATTCAACAAGAAAACTTTGGTTTTTAAGTAGAACCGCAACTATTGCTATTAGTCTATGAGTCTATGATCCACAGAATGAACCTCCCCAAAGAGTGGAAAAGCACAGTGAGTACACATCCGAATCCCCTGGGCAATGGTGTGCAGCCAGCCAATCTTTCCTTTTCAGAAGTACTGCACTGTGAACTTTTGGATAACTATAACAATGTTATAGGTTATAGAAGTCAACCACCCAAGGAGATTGTACCTTTGATACACATTCCTTGTATGAACCTTGCATGTAACAAAAATATAAAGATCAGAGGAGGAAATGTGCAAGATGTTTTAATTACCATATCAATATTTTAATTTTGCCTATCATTTTATATTTATATTCTAAAAGCATATTTTTCTATAAGAACGTTAAAACAACTGGGCTGCATCAGATGAAATACCTATCCGTCCCCACCTGGTAGCCAGATACCCCTGAGATACCTATTATTAAAAATGCTTAATACATGGATATAGTCAAGAAATTTGTCATCAAATATATAGAGCAGGCATGTCCAAACTTCAGCCCTCCAGATGTTTTGGACCACAACTCCCATAGTCTTTTGTCACTGACAATCAAAGCTTAGAATTCTGGGAGCTGTGGTCCAAAACATCAGGAAGGCAGAAGTTTGGACATGCCTGATATAGGGAGTTCCAACTCCCATTTTTTGCTACAGTTTGTTAAGCACATGGCGCTCCTGAGTAACACAAATGGATATTGAACTGGGAAACAGACCTTCTTACCAGTGGGGGACATAGGGAGCCAGCACCATCCTGCTCCCCACCGTGGATTCATTAATCCGGTGTATTTTGAGGGGATGCAAAAAGAAGAGAAGACAATTGGATTAGTGAGTTGGTTCCTGATGCATTTAAATGTACTGGACTATTTATCCTTTTTGCAGCCGTCCCCAAATATTTAGCTGCCTGAAGAAGCATGCCCAAGGCTTCCCTCCTCTCCCCTTTGATCAAGGCACGAGGCACCTTAGACCAGCCTGAGGCAGCAAAACTGACAAGTGCCTCTCCACCTTCCAGGCAATGAAAAAAAAGTGATCAGTTAAATAAATAACGATAGTGATGAATTAAACTAAACACTTGGGAGTGGTGGTGGTGGTGGAAGGCTTCCCAATAAACCCTCTCATTCTGACCAATGACAGAGTCAATCATGGTTGTTCCACGATTGACTCTTTGTCCTTGTTTAAATATTGCTTGAGTTAAGGAACTCCAAAGATATTCACGTGGCCCAAATCCCCAGGGGTGAGCAATTGGGTTGCCTGTCATCCCAGCCTAAGTGTCTTCCTGCCTGTCTGATGCCTTCACCGCAGTTTATTGTCCAGGGATGTCATTTGGCAGGTCTCAATGGCTCCTTAGCAGAGCTAGATTCAGAAGGGTGACCTAGAGATGTCAAGCTTTGCATCTCATTCGCAATCCTGCCAGGTGGAGGGAAAAGGCACTTGCTGGCTGATGAAACATTGCCAGGTAAATTTGTGTTTGACAGGGTCACTCCCTCGCTCTCTCCCTGGCTGATGGGAGTTATAGATTTTTACTTCCTTCACATATGGCTTCTCTCCCAGTAAGTCCCAATGGAAGAAACTGTTCTGCTTATATACCGCCCCATACCACTTCAAGTAGTCATTGGACGGTTTACAGTTTCATTACAGTATGCAGGCTACACATTGCCCCCCCCCC
Organism: Phrynocephalus versicolor; assembly: GCA_023846285.1. Taxonomy (NCBI): domain Eukaryota; kingdom Metazoa; phylum Chordata; class Lepidosauria; order Squamata; family Agamidae; genus Phrynocephalus; species Phrynocephalus versicolor. The sequence continues at coordinate 22,981,220 of JAHTLZ010003526.1, read as the reverse complement.
CAGCAAGCTGGGTACTCATTTTACCGACCTCAGAAGGATGGAAGGCTAAGTGAACCTCGAGCCTGCTATTTCAACCTGTCTCTCCAACTAGTCCTAGTGTTGCCTTCTTTTCATTCCCTCTTTCTTCTTTAACACATGTGTGTTGGTCTAGAAAGCTCCCACTGAGTAGTGCTACATTCTGTTGGTAACCAACTCCTGTCCCAGCTTTTGGATAAGCAGGACATGGTTCAGCTTTGAAACTTCCGGATGTGCCACAGATGTAGCCACCTTCACAATTCCTGCATCACTTTCAAGCAACAAGGTAATTGATGCTTCAAAGGAGTCAGTTTCTATTGATAACATCCTCTATTGGCATATATTATGGGGGGTTGGGGATGATCCACGCTTCTATGTTCAAGGACAGTGTCCTGCAAATGAATGTGATTGGCAGTTATCCATGGATTGGACAGATGGGATTATGGAAGGTTTAGTTCAAAAAGCAACTTTTTTGCACCACTACAAATCATCTGTATAGAAAGACATCTGCAGCACAACAAAAGAAAATATATTTACCTATATTAAGATCTTCCCCAAAGTTGTGGCACCTTAAAGACAGTTCTACGTTAGTGTGAGCTTTCATTGATACATCCAATTCTTCAGATGTTTGCCCAAGTACAGAAAGCAAAATATGCACATGAAATGAGAGGAAAGTTAGCTAATAGCTACAGACATCTGTTTGCACGCCATGCTATTGGACCTATGGTAGAACAGGAGGTATAAATTCCAATCCAATCTAAGCATCTGGGGAAAACATCATGTTGACAATAGCTGGCAGATGCCGTGGAAGATGCTGGCTTGCTGGCTTGCTGGAGATAAAGTATATACCTTTGGGCAGAGGATGAGTGACCATTTGGGTGGGATGCTGTAGTTGCCTCCTGCACAACAGATCTTGGATGAAGCCAAAGATTGGACTAGATGACCTCCTATGAAGAGGAGAAGAACCAAAGTACTATCACAACAGAAGGGAATGAGAAATGGCCAGAAGGAACTCAACCACACCTCGAGTTTACAAATGTCTGCTTCGTATCCAGGCAACCCAGGGGCTACCAGTTCCATTCATATATGTAAACATATACTTACTGCACTCTTTGATTAAAAAAAACTCCTTACATATAGACTTGGGCCAATGACCTCCAAGGGTCATTGTCATTATGAGCAGGGATGTCCAACAGAGATAAATTATCTGTATCGCAATTACAGTCTAGCAACATCTGGAAAGTCCCATTGCCTGCCACTGCAACACCTTTCGGTAGCCACACTTTCACACAGAGAGGGCTCAATGCTCTGGCCTCTTCTTTGTATGCTCCAGCCGTTTTGTACCTCCTTCCAACCACATGCAATGATTCCAGTGTGCCAAAATGATGGCCCAGTTAACCTGTCATCTGTAAGTTGGTTTTGGATGTTTGGAATCGTGGCGAGGGAAAGAAATGCAAGCGAGGTTGCAGCAGCTCAAAGCGCCTGCTGGAATTTCAGGGTACTGCTTCTTCTCCCCCAGTTTTCCAGGCAGCAAAGCCAACCTCAAGGGGAGCACCACTGGAGGAAGGGATAGAAAGGTGTCTGTGTGAGACACAGTTTTCAAGCTGGAGTGGGATATATTCCTGGTTGCCAGCTGGTACTAAGGCACCCTTTGCTGCCTGTGTATCCACCAAAAATTATGGACACCTCTCCCCGCCCAGCCCACCAGTTGGCTTCAGGTTTAACATATTACCCAATTAGCTTGGCCATACAGTATTTATTTAGATGCCATTCAGTCCCATTTCCACCATCAATTCATCCTGAAGCAGTTCGAGCCCCTGCACTGCACCTTTTCTGTCTCAAGTCTGTGACACTGCAAGGGCTTATCTGTGTGACATCAAAAAGGCCCCACCCAATGTCCCCAAGTTTTGGTTGTGGAATCTCATGGAATCCAGTGCTCCTGACCTGCCAACCTTAAGAAGAAATGCCCGGGGCACGTCTCCTGCCCAACACCCAGTGGGAGGTGCCTGGGCCCAGTCCAAGAACAAACTCTCTCTGACCACAGGCACTGGATTCAAGACTAAAGTTTGGAAAGGTTCAGAAAAGTTAGGAATGCAGCTTTGTGCTTATTAAATAGTGGGAATGAAGGATGGAGACAACACAGAAGAATGATGAACAGCTCTTTATTCAGGCGAAAACACACAGCACCCAAACAGCCTAGCTGGGCTGGTCATATAGCCAGCCCAGCTAGTGAACAACCAATCAGGAGGTGGTATTTTCCCACTGAATATAGACAAGATGGACCTGAATGAAAACTTGAACATATTTACAGTTAATACACAACAGTGCTTTTGGGATCCAGCACCCAGATAAACAAGTTTTCCCAGTTAGAATACAAATATCTGAAGCAGAACACTTTCAGTCTAATTCTTGTCACAGACTGTGACTCCAGACTTTTTATGGTGTGCAGGGAAGGATATCTTATTTAAAACAGGACATTTTGTTTGCTGCTTTCAGTTTGAATTTGCTCATTCCTTGATCTCTCTCAACCAGGTTTTTGCTTACCATGATTCATATGGGGTCTGTATATTTGCAGGCAGACACCAATTGGAAAAGCTTTCTATTATTCCTACCCAAGAGTTCGGTGAGAGATATTGTGCAACAGCACAATTCATCATTCCATAAGGCAACTCAAAACAAAGGTGTGCCCCAACCAAAAAATTATAACTTTGAAACTGGCTGTCAGATCAATTCCAAATGTGGCTCAGATGTAGAAGACAGTCTGCTTTTGGTCTGTGGCACATTTGGACACACTTTGGGAAACAGTTTTTGAGTTGTATTCTTTTTAAGTAAAATTGTTTTCAACCACTCCCCTGTACAGACCTTGGTGAGCTTTCCTGTCTGCAGATTTCAAACAGGTCAAATAAGTTGAAAAGGATCAAACTTGCTTAACTTAAAAGAGAACAGCTAATCCCAGCCCATTTCTTTTATTTGGGAAGAATCCAGGCTCCATGGCAGGGGCAATAGTGATCTTGAAAAAAGCTGTTTGAAATACCAAAACAAAAAAACAAAATTAAAAAACTGAGTTTTTCTGGTTTTCTAATCAGCACTAACTGTAAACATCCTCTAACCCTTCCCATTTTCTAGCAATATTGCCTTTTGCATGAATTTATCCTCATATCTTGCAAACCAAGAGCTGTGGCTTATTTTATTGAGTCAGCCCATCTTATGTTAGATGTTCCTCTTCCCCTACTGCTCCACCCCACTTTCCCCAGCATTATAGTCTATTCTGGTTACTTAGTGCTTTCATTCAGTATGCATTGTACAGACTCAATGAACTCATTTTTGGTCTGGGGTGGGGAAAGTTCAGGATTGACTTCATTGAGAACCCACTTTTCTACTTTTCCGGCTGTCTTGTGTAGCTGCACCGCTCTCCTCCATTGCCATATTTCAAATGAACTGATTTTTGGCCCTGTTCCACCCTCCCCACTCTTGAACATAGCATGGGTGACTTTGATCTTGCTTTCCATTATTTTCTAGCCCCAATCTCTTCCTTCCTTTTTTTTTAATTTCAAAAGACAAAGGGACATCTTTTGGAAAACATGTACGCAACATATCCATAAAGCTTTTGGTCTGATGCTGCTTTTCTTCCTCAGCTTGCCTAACTTCAAAAAAAAAAAAAACAGTGTTTTGGAAACTGGAACATGGCTTTCTAGATTGCATTCTGTGGAGTGGGCATGGTATCATTAGTTTACCTGCAAGGTTAACGGGTGTGTATGTTTGTCCATTGCATGTTTTGTACCTACTCACGCCTTTTGCTTCACTGTTTCATTAAGTCCAAAACAGCCATTTGAAATATTTCTGGCACAAAGACACCCCGGCCACATCCAAGCTGGGCTCGCTTCTCCCTTCTCCCAATAACCACAGTACAAATCATGTGCTCATCTTCTGGAATCCCCCTAGCACTCAGCAATGAGAGAAATTTCAGTTGGGATTTGTGTGTAGTGTGTGTATATTTTTACTCCCATTTTTAAAAGGCAGGGAATCTGGTTTATGAATGTGGGATGTTGTTCTTCTATACCCACAATTCAAACAGCCAGGAAATGGCCCAGTATTGCTGCACAATATTGTGCCCGCATTGCTAGCTAGCAGGGAAAGGGATGCTACGCTTTACATAGCAAAGGGCAGTCTGAATGCTGACAACATCAATGGTAGTCATCAAAATGGTGTTCTATTCACTATGATTCACCCTTGTTGAAAAACAACCCTGACAATTACTTTATGTTTCGGTGAGAGGTGGTTAACTGATGAAAGAAGGGATCATCCCTTGTGTGGTGTCATTTTGTGAATGGTAGTGAACAGAACAGGATATTTTGTAGACCATCTTGGCTGCTGCCATTGGTGTTGTCAACATTCAGGCCTTTTGCTATATAAAGTGTGGCATCCTTTTTCCTGCTGGCAATGCCGTCATGAAGTTGTGCAACAGTTTCAAGGCATGTCTTGGCTTCCTGAATCATGGATATGGAAGCAGAAGATCCCATATTCATAAACTGGAAGGGGGTGGTTGGTGACATGAATTATTATATGCCAACTAGCAGTGGCCATGTTAGGTGGGAGATTCAAAAAAGCAACATTTCAAAGTTATTTATTTATTTAATTATTTTACAGCTTATATGCTGTGTGAGAGTTGTTGTTGTTGTTGTTGTTGTTAGCTACCCACTACCCAAAGGTCTCTGGGCAGCTTACAATAAAAAAGAATTAAAAAAACTTAAAACATTAAAATGTCAATAAATAATTAAAACATTAATAAAACATTACACTAAAAAGTGCCATCAGGACCCACAATCTATATTATGTCAATTAAAAAAAACTTCTGGAAGATAAAGGTTTTTTACCTGGCACCCAAATGTCATTAACGTTGGTGCCAGGCAGATCTCACTTGGGAGGGCATTCTATAGCCTGGGGGCAGCTGCCCAGAAGTCCCTATGTCTACAAGCCATCCATCTCACTTCCTTGAGGGATGGCTCTTTCAAAAAGGCCCCCTGACTTGATCTTAATTGCTGTAGGTTCATATGGAAGAAGGCAATCCTTCAGGTATTTAGGTTGTAAGCCATTTAGGGCTTTATATGTCAAAACAAGCACTTTGAATTGGGCTCAACTAATAACCAGTGCAGGTTACACAGAATCCGCGGGATGTGATCCCTGGCAGCCCCATCACTTACCAGCCATGCCACGCGATTCTAAACCAGCTGCAATCGCCGGGCCATCTTCAAAGGCTGCCCCACATAGAGCGCATTGCAGTAATCAATACAGGATGTCACCAGTGCATGCTTAACTGTCAGTGTTACCATTGTAGATGTATGTGTTCCTTATTGTTAAATCCAAATCAATTTACAGCAACCATCACCTGGCTTTCACCCAGTGAGTTTCCATGGGTGAGCTGGGATTCAACGGGGAGGAGGAATAGATACCTCGGGGCTCAGTAGCAGAGCATTTTCATGCTAGAGGGTCACTTCACTTCTAGCATCTTCGACTTAAGCAGGAGTGGCAACGTGAGAAACCGTTTTCTACCACGCATAGGTGGATGAGAGCGATAATCGCTGACCGGATTTTTTTTTTGGGGGGGCTGCCCAGCTTCTTGTGTGCACCTGGTCTCTCTATGACTCACTGCATCATCCTAGTAGCCAGGTCTAACCCTGGCCAAGTTTCTACGGCATTTGAAAAATAAATACAGTGGACCCTTGTATAACAAACCGTTTGTATAACATAAAATCTGTACAACATACAAAATTCCAGAGACAGGGGAAACTGCTTAACAGAATAGCCTATGGGGTGAATCCATATAACATAAAAACGAGATTACTCCGTTTTCAAAGCATTCCTATGGGAAATTTGTATAAAGGAATTTTTGCTTAATATAATTTCATTTGGGACGAATTAATTCCTTTATACAAGGTACCACTTGTACGCAATAAGTTACCAGAGTCTGACATAAGGCCGTCCCCTTTCAAACCCCCCACCAGCAAAAAAAATGCTGATCAAACTGCTTCGAGGACAACGTTTTAAAGCTCCGCGTGGAAGGGTTGGCAAGGAGCAGAAACAGATTAGATAAATGCAAACCAACGGAGCGCCCTGCGTTCCATCAACCAAAAAAGCGGCTCTCGTGGCGCGCAGTTGGGAAAGGCAGGTGCTTTGAGCTGGGGTTTCTGTTTTGTTTTGTTTTGTTTTTTACGGAGCTCTGCCCCTCCCCCCCAGAAGGGAGGGGGATTCCTCGACAGCGACCAGAGGGTCGGCCCTTGGTCCCGATCTCTTGCCTCCCAGGCACCTGCCAGCTTTCGGAGCCGGCGGACGGTGTGTGCCTGCTGCCGACCAGTCCCGCCACTCCCCCCACCCCGCGCGCGCTCTCCTTTCTTCCTGCGGCTGGGCTGTCACCGGGCTTAAATAGGAGCTCCACGAGGACGGGATGTCACTTCGACTGGGGGGGGGGACAAATAAAAGAAAGGCTGATCGGAGCGTCCCGCCAGATTGCCGAGGTAATAGGTTTCGGGAGCGAGCGCGGAAGGGTGGGTGCCGAGCCAGGATTATTAATAGTGCCACTTGATTACTTCAGGAAAGGTAAATGTGATACTGCCGCCTGAGTCCCGGAGTATCCGACACCCGGCCAGAAGCGGGTGGGGCCGGGGGAACATCGCGTTCCCGAAATAGAAAAGGCGAGGAGCGTATATAAGTGGGGTGCCCACCCGAGGTCTCCATTTCTTGTGTGAGCGCATCTTCCCGATCCACCAGACTTTCTCAGGGCGGCCAAGCAACCCTTTCTCAGGTAAGTTGGGGCAGCCTCCGCCACGGCACCGGGATGGACTCCCTTTCGGATGTGACGCTCCTGGTATGGGGATCCATCGCGCATCCCTCTCTGGATCTGCGACCTCGCCGCCTTTCCCACCTACCCATGCGGGGGCAATTGGCGGACCGAGACGCGGGTGGGGGGGGGGACGCCCGTCTCCATCATTTAGGAAGGACCCGCCACCAAGCTGCGTTCTCATCCAAAAGGAAAGACTGTTTTCCCTATCACTTTGGGTGCTACATCTCAAACAAATACAGTAAGAGAAAGTACTTTTCACCCAGAGGATCACTGGTCTGTGGAAGTCCCTGCCAGAAGAAGTGGGGACAGCTGTTAGCCTTGACAGCTTTAAGAAAGGATTGGAGAAGTTCATGGAGAACAAGGGTATCAGTGGCGATCATTATGGATGCCTAAGGACAACCTCCAGGTTGGAGAGATAGGCAGGATATCTCTCAAAGCCATTTGCAGGGAATCATAAGCAGGTGAAAACATCTGCTTGGGAATACCCTGAAGCAAATGGTGAGCTGCTGTGTGGGACAGAATGCTAGACTGGATGGGCTGTGGCGTGTTCCAGCAAGGCTGTTCTTATGGAAGTGCCACAGTGGTGGCTGCTTCTGATCTCTCTGTCCCTCCACCCTTTCTTGAAGAAAGGACGGGTAGCCCCAGTGGAAGAAAGAAGGATGGGGAGCGGTTGGCAGGGGTGAGTCGGGCGCATTTGAGGGGAGTCCTGGAGTTAGGATGAAAAAAAATGGGGAAACCTGGACTAGAATGGGTGGATGGGGCAGCCAGAAGGAGAGATGGACCAGAGGGAGGGCTTGTGTGCGGAGAAAGAGAGGAGGCAAGAAGGGCAAGGTCAGATCACAGGCATGCTCCTGCACCCAAACTCTCCCCACCACCACCACCATCACCCCAGAACAGGAGTTCAAACTCCCTCCCATAAGGAACTTTGCTACCCAGGTCACTGTCGTCCACTGACTGTCCTCTCATGCCCCCTCCAGCTTGGCAAAATTCACTTTTTGGCGACCCCAGCTCCCAGAATTCCCGGGGCTGCAGGACCCTTCTTTTCCCTGACTGGAGATTCTAGATATAGTTCTTAAAGGTAATTTGGCCAAGCGCAGGGCTCCAGAGACTTGGTGTTTGGGGAGGTGGGTTGTGCCTGCCTAGTTTGGGTTTCCTCGCTCCTGGGGCCAAATTCTGGACCCGTTGTCAGTTGCCATCCCGGTATGCATGTGGCCATTGGCTTCTCCGTTCGGGCCTGCCTGGCGCTGGAGCTGTGCTCCGGATCCATTTGTTTTGACTGAGCGGGGTGAGGCAAGTGAAATCAGTAGATCTGCAGTCTATGGCACCAAAATGTCATGGAGAGGAGAACGTGAAAGAGGGAGTGTGCTTCGGACTTTTGTGGCTTGATCCAGAGAAGGCCACTGGTGCTCTCCAAGGAGACTGGAAGTGCAGGCCCGGGCCTGGGATGGACAGTCGCTCCACAGACTCAGAAGTTCAAGACCAGCAGGCCCTCCTTCCCCACCTCCTTTGCAAAGCTAAGAAGTGCATCCAGGGCTTCCCAAATACCTACCAGAGAAGGAACGCTGTCATCCTGTTAATGTCTAGTAATTTTCTCCCTGAACTTTAACAATGTCAGTACTTGACATAAGTTTATTCCTTTTCGCCGAATGTTTGAAAGAGTGGGCTAAAGTGCTGGTGACAGGGACCAAAATGTTTATAAGGTCTATCTATGCCCTCTTTTAGTCTTCAGAAGGCTCAGCCTCTATTCAATTGTACTGGTTTCTTTCACTATTCTGAAGAGGGATCTCTTTGCTGAAGAAGAGTTCTGTTGAGATCTAAAGCTTACTGTCTTCCTATGCTTCCTTCAGGGTGCACAAAAGAGGGTTATTTTCTGTCCTGACTTCTATTCTTAATCCTTCCTTTTCGTGCATTCACTCCTTAGTGACCTGGAAAGAGAGACCAGGTGAGGAGAGGAGAATCGGAGACCTTCCTTGGTGTTCTGCCACCTCTTTCTAGGCTAGATATTATAATGGCTAATGAGGAGTGACCTGGGCCAGGGTTGTTGACAGTGGCACACTTGGTAATTTTAGACCCTGGATATCATGATCTTACAGGGTCTCTTCAGTCAAGGCAGTCCCATGGAACATCCTTTTTCATGGGCATTGCTTGACTCAGGTGGCCTTTGGCCTCATGGATGATGATGCTCAGACAGCCTTCCCAGCTAGTGATGGGCGCTGAGCGAGGCTGCCTGGCGTCCTGGCTTCTTTTGACATGGAAGACTTCGGCCTCTCGACTTGAGGATGGGCTTAAAAAGCAGCGACCAAGTTTGCTCCTTCAGCAAAGTGGAGCGGGGCGGAGGGATCAGCAACAAATTGGAGCATCTTTGCTTTTGGCGCCTGGTCAAGAACAGATTTGATGCACTGCGACCCGAGATGTCTTCAGTCCAGGGGGTTGCTGAGTAAGGCCTGGGTGAATAGGGGTAGTGAGTATCGGGTGTGTAGAAGAGAGGAACAGGTGGTGGTGTTGCACCAGGCTTCTAAATCCCCCTCCTTTTCCCCTCTCCCCCCCCCTCTCTGGAAGGACAGAATTTATCTTCAGATTTTTTCAGAACTTTTGAGCTGAAAGACATGTGGCAGTCCCAAATTTATGTGTTTTAGCATAACCAAGTTGCAGGCAAGACCTCAGATAAAAAGGTAAAGGTTCCCCACACACAGGCATGCTAGTCCGACTCTAGGGGCAGTGCTCATCTCTGTATTCAAGCCGAAAGAGCCTGTGTGTGCAAGTCCGTGCCCATGTGGCCAGCATGGCTGCAAGAAAACACTGTTTTACCTTCCCGCTTTTTACCACGGTACCTATTTATCTCCTTGCATTGACATGCTTTCGAACTGCTAGGTTGGCAGGAGCTGGGGTGAACAGCGGGATCTCACTCCACTGTGTGGCACCCAGGATTCAAACCGCTTAGCTGCCAACTGTGTAGCTGACAGTTTTCAGTACTCTAGCCTGCTGAGCCACCATGCCTCAAATACATGGTGGCTAATTTTAAAACCAAAAGGACATGCGGATATATGAATTTATTAATTTCCTTTGGATTTTGCCTGCTTTTCAGTAAGTTCAAGGCAGCATCTCTCTCTCTCTCTCTCTCTCTCTCTCCTTCCTCCTCCTCACTTTCTCAAAACAACCCTGTAAAGGAGGTCAGGTCGGAAGAGCTACTGATTCACAGTCACCCAATGAATTCCACTCCTAAACACGGAGATGAAGCTGGATTTCTCAAGTCTCAGTTTGACACTGTAACCACTGTACATCCCTACCGCAGTTTACCTCTTCACCAGATCTTCTGTGTCCCCATACATATTCTTTTACTGGGACAGGAAGGGGAGATGAAAGCACTGGGAAGAGAACGAGAGGATTCAGAATAACGAACCACAATGTTTGCGGGGGGGGGGGTGTCTTCCCTGGGTAGATTGCCCCACCAGCTGTCAAGATCTTCCCCACTGCTATCTTGTGTGATTAGGGCAGGTCTGGGTTGCAGTTTGTCTAGTGGGCAGTTCAGTTTTCCTGCTGGGTCAGAAATTCTGTTATCATCGGAAAGGCTGTATTCTCCAACGTCAGGCTGGGGAAATGGTGGTCCTCTGGAAGCCGCTGAACTACAGTGTTCATCCTGTATCGTACTTTTATTATTAACGGGGAAGTTTTTGGCAGATGGAAACTGGAGTTCAGGGAGCTCTGTAGTGACACGAGTTGCCTCCAATTTATGGCAGCTCCTTGAATGAGCCGTTTCCGAATGTCCTCCAAACGAGCTAAAAAGAGGGCAATGAAAATATATACAGATTACACACATCCTGGACATAATCTGTCTCAACTGTTACCCTCGGGGTGACATTTTAGGGCATTGCATACTAGGACAACTAGATATAAAGGTAGTTTCTTTCAAAGTGCTATCAAACTGTTGGATAATTAATTTTTACTTCTTTTCTTCCTTTTCAATTAGGTTATATTATATTGTTGTACTGTGTTTTTATTGTTGAATATATGATTCTTATATTTATTTTATATATGGAGAGCATTTTTTACCAAAACAAATTCTGGGTGTGTCCAACCACACTTGGCCAATAAAAAGGATTCTGATTCTGTCCTTAAGAGCCTTGCAATCCAAGCCTGTGGCTTCACTTAGGGAATCGATCCACTTTGTATTTGGTCTTCCTCTTTTCCTGCTGCCTACCACCTTTTAGAGCATTGTCATCTTTTCCTGAGGATGCTGCCTTCTTTCTCAAGATGTGCTCAAAGCAGGACAGCCTCAGCATCAACCTTTTATCCCTCTAAAGATAGTCTCTGGCAGGATATGATTTCAGGCCCACTTGCTCATCTTTCTGGCCGTCCAGGGTATTCTGCAAAGCTCTCCTCCTGCACCACCTTTCCAATGAATCTTTTTTTTTTCTGGGTCAGCTTTTGCTGTCCAGCTTTCACACCCATTTATTTATTTATTTATTTACTTACTTACTTACTTATATGTCGCCCATCTTCCGAAGGAACTCCGGGCAGTGAACAAACATCAACAAGTCAACAATTAAAATGATAATTATAATAATAACCATAACAAGGAAAAAATAATATATGTAAATAGCCAGCAAGATGATGTGTGTGGGGGGAACTAAATTAAATTAAATTAAATTAAATTAAATTAAGTTAAGTTAAATTAAGTTAAGTTAAGTTAAGTTAAGGGTCGCCAAAAGCCTCACGAAAGCCTCACATGGCGATCAGGAATACATGAGTGTGGATGATCTTGGTCCTCTTTTCCAGTAACACATCCTTACCTCCCTGGCCTCCGTCATTAAAAGGCAGCAAGGGTTTCTTATTGTGCGTGATGCTTCCTGTCTGGATCCAGACAGCAGGACCATTCTGACCATGGAAGAAAAGTGTGTTGACTGTTTTGTATGGTTTAAGAAAAGCCTTCTAGAGTTCTTTGTCTCTACGTTCTCCCAGCTGGCACACTTCTTGATCCAACGAGCATTTTCCAATCGCGATTGTGTGTACAATCCTAGATACACACGGCATGCTTCCGAGCTATCATTCTACTATTTACATCTGTAGATTTCAGCCACGGTGAAGTCCGGCATGATGTCATATTCATGGATCATCTTTCCTTTTCTTGGTTTTAATCCTCTGTTCAGAAAATAAAGGTATGACTTGCTTCTTCCAAGGGCTGCTGCCACTTTCAGTGTTCCTTTGGATTCCAGCAGATCTCAAAGCACTGCCGTCCTTCTGCTGCATTCTCGTCAGAAGGTGTAAAATAAATGAGGCGCTGGTTCCACGAGGATTGATTTCAGAGTGCTGGAAAATTGCTTCTGCATCTGATGATAGCCTTTCCAAGGCTTCGCCTGATTTAGAGCTAAGTCCTGCTTAAATGCAGAAAAATAAAAGGCTGGGATGTAGCTTCTCCCATCTGCCCTTCTGGTTGTTGATGAGTATGCCTCTGCACTCAGCATTTGAAAATGTTTCCTTTGTTTGGAGTGCAGTTCCAGAAATGCCCAGTGGCCATGCTAGCTGGGGGAATGATGGGAGTTGTAATCTGAAAAAGGCAGCCTGGTCGATAGGCGGCACACTGTGCCCTATTACAAAGAGATGAGGAAGCCAAGTGGTCATAAAGTGCAACCCTCCTTTCAGACAACTTACTAAGAGCACAAATTTAACTGGTGTATTTCACCTCAAGTGACTTGGTCAACTCAAAGTTGGCCAAATCCGTGGAGATAAATTCAAACAGTTCTGTTTAATATGGGATGTAAATGGGCATTTTGTTGCAAACTGCAGGTGGGTGGGAGAGAGCAAACCACTAAGGAGATAGTGTTAGGTAATGGTTGGAGCAGCCAGTGGCAATCCTTGTCTTTCCAGATGGTGGAGAACCTTCAGCACTCCAGATGTTTGGGACCACAATTCCCACAGTCCTTTGTCATTGGCAATACAGGCTTGGAATTCTGGGAGTTGTGGTCCAAAACATCTGGAATGCTGAGCTATCCAAATACCTCTTTCCCTGGATACTTCACTGGACTATTGCAAGAATAAGTTGGGGGAAGACCTATTCCCTGTCTAGAATCCCTCAAAGGAAAGAACATTTAAATGTAATAAATAAATGGCTATAACAGGGCACCAAATATCAACAGTAGAGATGGGCACGAATAAAAAATATGGCATTTCGTTTGTCGTTTGTCGTTTGGAGGGTCCGTTTCGATTCGTTTCAGTTTTTCACGATTTTTTTTTGCAAATTTTTTTTCATTTTCGTTCGTTTCGTTACCATTTCGTTACCATTTATTTCAATTTTTGTGATTTTTTTTAGGATTTTAAGCAATTCACTCATATGGCAGTAATGGAAACGAAATGCACGACAAAATTTCCGGTGTTTCTGTTCGTTTTGTTTCATTTTAAAGACAAAATTAGTTTGTCATTTTGTTATGTAACAAAACAAAAAAACAAAAACAGAAACGAAAAATTGTTCGTTTCATGCTCATCTCTAATCAACAGGATAAAACCGCATATAAAAAACTGGTATCTTCAAAAAGCAGGTTGTGTAGATTTCTGTATATAAAGTACAAGAAAACTCCAAGCTACAGTGGAGACATTGGGGTGCTTTAGTTCTTTAAAAAGAATATCGGGAACAATATTGAGAAGGATAGGAATCAACAGGATGCCACCAGCCCTGTGAAGCAAGGCTAGGGAAGGGGCAGCCATGTGAAATAATTGGTCTGCAAACACCACCAGCCCTAGCTGGGAGTCATGAGAACTGGAGTCTAACGAGAACTGGAAGGCCAAATCATCCATGCCTCTGCTATATCTAAACCCTATAAAAAGGACAAAGTAGTACTGTTGTCCCATAGGTCAAAAAGGACATAGTGTTCAATGTTTAGTCTATTCCTTGATCCTATCAAGCTAGCCGGTCTAGGAGCCAGAGATTTGGAGTTTCATTCACCACTGTGCTTCCTCCAAGTACTGTACAGCCAGCCTGTGTAGTGATTGGGTAGGCATAAGCAGCACTATCCTCAAGTGCCCCAGGAAGAAAGGAACAGTAAACCACCTCTGTGTATTCTCTACCCAGGAAGCCCTGGAAAGGATTGCCATAAATCAGAATTTACTCCAGGAACAGGATTTATTGTTATTAGATGCTATCAAGGATAGCAAATAGGTAGGCACAATTGTTGCAGTTAAAAAACAAACAAGCACAAGCACTATGTAAATTCTGAAAAGGTCTGAAAAGATCTCTCTTGATTGAGCATACAGGGAACAAACAGTTTCAGTGTTAGTAAAATCTTAAGTGATCCAAACTGGGGTAACAACTCTTGGACAGGAAGAAGACCTGGGTGCTGATAGCATTGGTGAAAGAAAGAAAGAAAGAAAGAAAGAAAGAAAGAAAGAAAGAAAGAAAGAAAGAACTGGGAAAATGAGGTTAGGATTATTAGGTAGGGTCTGAAATGTCAATTCCATATGGTGCTTTTGGAATAATGTAGGTTTCCAGTCTTTAAAAGGATATCTTAGGACACAGGTAGATCTTTAGGTATTTTTGACTGCATATCCCCTCGATCCTAACTAGCGCAACCACCATGAGGAACTGTGAAGGATAGAGTCCAAAACATCAGGGAGGTGTCCCAGGTTGGTCCTTAGAGCTTTGAAAGATACAGAAAAGTTGGCCACAATAGTCAGGGGACTGGTTTCTTCTGGAAACTAGATAAAAAAAAATCTGTGTTTTCTCTGTTAAGAGAGGCTCAGCTATTTGAGGGAAATGATTTGTTTAGGAAGAAAAATATATCTAAGGAATGGGGCAGCCTCACTAAGTGACACTTATTAAATGTTCAAATCCAGAATGATGAGGAATAAAGCATGTAGAGGGACCTTTTTTAGTTTTCTGTCATGTTAGCACTTGATGTGATCCAATGAAACTGAGATGCATGGATGTGTGCTGATTAAATCAATACAGTAGATACTGTGTAGATACTGTGCCTCGTGGCACAGTGGTTAAATGCCTGTACTGCAGGTAAAACTGT
>JAHTLZ010003526.1:22944053-22965647 GCA_023846285.1 Phrynocephalus versicolor | reverse complement strand
GAAAGAAAGAAAGAAAGAAAGAAAGAAAGAAAGAAAGAAAGAAAGAACTGGGAAAATGAGGTTAGGATTATTAGGTAGGGTCTGAAATGTCAATTCCATATGGTGCTTTTGGAATAATGTAGGTTTCCAGTCTTTAAAAGGATATCTTAGGACACAGGTAGATCTTTAGGTATTTTTGACTGCATATCCCCTCAATCCTAACTAGCACAACCACCATGAGGAACTGTGAAGGATAGAGTCCAAAACATCAGGGAGGTGTCCCAGGTTGGTCCTTAGAGCTTTGAAAGATACAGAAAAGTTGGCCACAATAGTCAGGGGACTGGTTTCTTCTGGAAACTAGATAAAAAAAAATCTGTGTTTTCTCTGTTAAGAGAGGCTCAGCTATTTGAGGGAAATGATTTGTTTAGGAAGAAAAATATATCTAAGGAATGGGGCAGCCTCACTAAGTGACACTTATTAAATGTTCAAATCCAGAATGATGAGGAATAAAGCATATAGAGGGACCTTTTTTAGTTTCCTGTCATGTTAGCACTTGATGTGATCCAATGAAACTGAGATGCATGGATGTGTGCTGATTAAATCAATACAGTAGATACTGTGTAGATACTGTGCCTCGTGGCACAGTGGTTAAATGCCTGTACTGCAGGTAAAACTGTGCTCACGACCTGGGTTCAGTCCCTGGTAGCAGGCTCAAGGTTCACTCAGCCTTCCATCCTTCCTAGGTCGGTAAAATGAGTACCCAGCTTGCTGGGGGGGGGGCAATGTGTAGCCTGCACACTGTAATTAAAATTGTAAACTGCCCAGAGACTACTTGTAGTGGTATGGGGTGGTATATAAGCAGAACACTTTGCTTTTTGTGTGTGTGTGTGTGTGGCGGTCATGAAGTCAGGAGTTGAGGAACTTGTAGCCCTCTGGATGTCATTAAACGGAAGGGATGCCCATGGCTCAGTGACAAAGCCTGTGCTTTACATAGAGAAGGTTGCAGGATCAATCCCTGGGGTCCCAGAGAGAACCAGGAAAGACTTGTGTCTGAAATCCTGGACAGCGACTGTTTATAAGACTGATAGCCTTTTTACACGACCCCTAAGATCCGCTGGTCCCTTAAATTCGGACCAGAGATCTTGGGGGTTTGTCGCTCTCCCTGCGTTCCCACCCCCTCCGCATTCCTGGCTGCTGGCTGCGTGAGGGGAGGGAGAAAAAAAGGGAGAAAAGAATGCACTCTTACCTCCGAGTGCCATGGAAGTTGCTCAGACTCCCCCTGTTACTTCCTGGTTCCTCCTAAAGGGGCGGGAGAGCCCGGCACTCTCCGCATCAAAATTTTTCACCATCAAAGAGCAGGTACTTGAAAGGTGCACTGGGTCGCGCTTAGGTGGGCGGGGGTCGCACTTAATTTTCTGTTAGCTCCGGAGCTGGTGGGGAAACATTTTTAAGCTCCGGAGCTGGGAGCCATTTGCAGCGGAGCTTAGGGGTCGTGTAAAAACGCAGTGAGATGGCCACGGGCCACACTCAAGACAAGAGGGCTTCCTATGACCCTCTCCTATCTCTCACTGGTGCTGCTGGGTGTCATTGATTTGAGTGGGAATCCAGAAGCAGATGGAGGCTTGGAGTCCTCACCTCAGCATTAAGGTGCAACCACGGAGCCTACGACTGACTCTTGCAGAGGGAGGTGTCTCCGATTCTCAAGGCGCTCCGGGTGTAAATCCTACCAGCTCCTTATGCCCAAGACGGCAGTTTTGTTTGCCACACGGACTGCTGCTTGGATCACAGAAGGTGCTGCAGGGGTCCTCTTGGATTCCCTGCTTTGCTTTTGCTTTAAGGCTATGAATGGTTTTACTGACCGGTTGACATTTCACACACATGCCTATATCTTTGCTCTGTTCTCTTGGCTTCGCAAAAGGGATCTCTCCAGATCCCAGTGGAAGATATCCAGGCCTGGGTTCGAATCCTCCTCTGGGTGACCGGTCACCAGCTGGGCTGTCACCTTCCTCACAGTCACAGAGCCTTGCCAGGTTAAAGCAGGAGGTGCCTTGTCCAGAGCTTCTTGGGGGAAAGTTGGGAAGGGCAGATTAGTAAGCCTCCTGGCCTCCTGCTGCTGCATCCTTCAGTGAGAGCCCCATGTGCTTTCAAGGACTTGGCCAGGGCAGCTGCCTTGACCTTAACCTGACCCACCTCCTCCTCCTCCTCCCCATTCCCTGTGTCTGGACCTTCCCGGGCACCGATCCCGACAGCAATTCCCCCAACGATCCATCCTGGAGAATTTCAGCCTCAACAATTATCCGTTGAATCCACCCTGGCCACTTTTGTCACGGGGGCGCCTAGTTCCCGACTACACCTCGGAAGCCCCGGGGCGTGCCGTCTGGCGCAGCTCCAGGCCCTCCCGCGGCGTGCCATCCTGTCCCCGCCCGGCACTGCAGCTTGGGTCATATGAGCAGAAATGAGGAGAAGGGCATTTTCCATCACCACCAACCTCCACCCTCCCTCCTCGGTCGCCTCCTCCTCCTCCTTCTCCTCCTCCTCCTCCTCCTTAAATCTTGTCCCCCACTTTGCCTCCGGCTCCTTTTTCTTTTTTCCTTCCTTCTCCCCACAGTTCCCAGGATGGCGATGACTGACGTGCTGAGCGCCGAGGACATCAAGAAGGCGGTGGGAGCCTTTGCAGGTGAGACAGCGGGAGGAGGCAGGCTGCGTTTTTCCCCCCTCCTCTCTTTCTTTTCGTGTCTGGGCGTGGAAGGGCGAGTCGGGGGTGCGGGTGGGGGGCTTGGTCAAAGTCCCGCTCAGGAAAACTAAGGGGAGGGCAGGTTGGAGGCAGAGAGACGGAGGGAGGGATAGAAAGGAAGAGAGGCAGGCAGGCAGGCAGGCAGGCTGAGAGGGAGTGGGAGAAACGGGATAGAGGAGAAGAGAGAGAGACCCCAGGATGTCGGCAGCAAGGGTGGCGGCGGGCTGGAGAAGGGCAAGCCACCCGGCCAGCGGAAAGTCCCTGCTCGTGGCCTCCGCGAACTTCCTTTGGGCTCCCCGCCGGCGGCCAGAAAAGCTGAAGCGCTCCCTTCCTTTCCCGGCGAAGAACCGGGCTAACCCACTGCAGGTAGAGCCTGCGCCGCAAGTAACACACGGCAGTTGTCCTCCTTTTTACCAGCCCCCGGCATGGCCCAGGAAGCCGCCCCAACCCAAGCGTAGGCGCTTCTGCCATTCCCATCCTCCTCCTCCTCCTCCTCCTCCTCCTCCTGGCATCCTTGGAGGCGTCTCCTCCTTCCCAAGGACGGCTTAAGGATGCAGAAGTTTTGTGCGCGGTCCGCGTGAAGAACTCAGTGGGCTTCCAAGGGAGGGAATTTGCAGGATCCGGTTGCAAGTGCAGCCCGGGATCCAAACTTCCTCTACCGAGTCTTCTCTCTCTTCTCCGTAGCTCTTTTGAGCACGCAGCGGTTGCTGCTCCGGAACCCCGGGCAGGTTGCAATTGGCACGGGGGGTGGGGACTGGACGAGTACCCCACACCCTGCTCCAAACGCATCCACCTCCCGGATCGGGTCGTCTCTTAGGTGTGGTCGTCCAACATTTAATTTTGTTGCATTAATTCAATTTATGTCCCGCCTTTGCGCTACAGAGAGAGCCCAAGGCGGCTTTCAAACTTCACCCAACAAGAGGAACACAAGGGAAACCGAATTTAATTATAAAATCTTAAAGGCAAGTGAAAGTGTAAGAAACCATTCGAGGGGGGAAAAACTTTTCTGATTTCGGGGTCAGATGCAGTCGGGGGTTCCTGTCCCTTTCAGAGTGGCGCAAAAGATGCCCTTTCAGCCTCCAGCCTTGCCCTGTCAGCGGCAGCTGCTGAGAGCCACCCTTCTGCACCAACTATATAAGGGGCGGGAGCCTTGCCCTCGTTTTCTTTTGGGCACTCATCCCATCATCCTTCCCCAAGAAGATTTGCTTGACCGCAACTCCCATCACGCGGCTGCAGAGGCGCAGTTGGAGACGCCGGCCCTCCTTTGCACCGTGAGCCAACTTGACCTCTCCAGGTATCTCCCATTCGCACCAAATCAACTCCCAATTCCTTCCTCCAAGGCAACCCTGACTGGAGCCCAGAAATCACCCCATTAAATCGAGATCGCCGTCAGGGAGGGAGGGAGGGAGGCCCCGCCGGCCAGATCCACGTTCTCTGGCTGCAGCCGGCGCTTCGAGGAACTGACGGGGACCTGCCCCTAGTCCCCCCCCCCAAGGACCTCTTTTGCTGAGCAACCCCTCCCTTCCCCCTTCGGTAGCCATCGCCGCCGCCACCCCGCGCCTCCGGCAGACCTACTAAACCTCATCCCACCCACCCACCCCGCGATCGATGCCCCTTCCTCCCAAGCCCGCTGCTCCTCGCGGCTCCTGCGGCGACCTTGCCACGCGCCCAGCGGTAGGTCCCGAGAAGACGCGTCGCAGGAGCTGCAGCCGCGGAGGAGGGAGGAGAAGCAGGAAGACCTGAAGGCAATCCCGATCCGCCGGCTCTCTCCCTCCGTCCTCGCTCCCCGGGCTCGCGCGGGGATGGGCTGGGGGAGAAGACCCGATTCCTCTCGGGAAGGACGGATCCTGCACGCTGATCCCGCCGCCTCCCACCTTTTCTCCTCGCTCAGGGACCGCTCCTGGATTTGCCGTGCGGGCAGCGCTCAGAGAAAGGCGGCAGGCGGCCGCGCAGACCCGAGCGCTTCTGCCGCCTAGCCAGGGCACTCCTTAGAGGGCATGCCGTAAAAGCCACTGGCCGAAATGCCCCTTCGCCACGGATTAATTCGTGGCATTTCAGACCGAAGCCCTCCTCTCCAAGGGCTTGTTTCCGTTTTCCTTGCCCAAAATGGATTGGAAAGAAGAGGGTGCAGCACAGCGCTTTTTAGGTAGTTGTCCCAAATAATATACCAGTCCGGATGCACCCCGTGCGCGCCCGCATACACACACGGACCCTTAAAAGAGCCTCTGGAGGAGCCTCTGAATCCACCACCCCCTTGCTGCTATTTATTGTCCCCTTTTATTCTTTCCTATTCGGAGCTTGCCCTATTGCTTAGGGTGAGGGTTCCCCAGCTCACACCTTCCAGAGTGGCTAGACTATCACATCCATCATCCCCAGCCAACACATCCCTGCCTTTAGGTATACAGGGCAACATGTTGAGAACAAATTGGGCTAGGTAAGCAACGAGTCCTTTCAAAATATGAAGGTCAAGGTAGCTGCAGCGCAGAGGTGCTATATCGCCACTGTCTGTGAAGATTCTTAGTCATCCAGGTGAGTTTATGGGGAAGTTGAGTCATGGCAACTGGACTTTTTTCATGAGAGATTGAAATGTTTTGCTGCTCACCCAAACAGCTTCATCAGTCTGAGGAAAGCTAGTTGTGAGTCCTCCATTTTATAGTTCACTTTGACCTCATGTCACCCCGGTCTGAAATAGGCTCATAAGATGGGCAATGGCCTAAACAGGCTCGTTAGGTGGACAGTAGTCTCAATAGGCTCATTAGTGGACAACGACCTAAGGGGAGTGAAGGTCCCACCTTTACAACCTTCCCAACACTCATAAAGTACGAGTCGTTAGCCATGGCCTTGCTGGTGGAAGTGTGAAGTATTTTTTATTTTTCTGAGGATTGTTGAAAGCACAGATAAACTATGCCTGAGGCCTCCCACCTCTGTTGAGAGATGGGTTAATGCTCACATGAATGGGTTCCCTGACCCCTCTCTCAAAACACCTATCTTCTCTGTTTAATATGTATACATCCTCATCTTTGAAAGAGTGTCCTTTGTCCTTCAAGCGGAGATGTACTTAGCTGTTGCCCCCTAGGGCAAGTAGCTTTCCTCAGACTGACCAAGCTGTTTGGATGAGCAGCAAAACATTTCAATCTCTCAAGAAAAAAAATCCAGTTGCCATGACTCAACTTCCAGATATATCACTGTTGTTCCTCCAAATGAGGTTATACTCATTAATTAATAATTCTGTGCCTCCAATTCTGAATCATGGCGAACCTTGCTGGACTTGTGTTACAATTATTGCTTTCAGCTCTAGGATACCATATGCTTGAATATTTTGGAAAGACAAAGTAGCTGTGCCGTGAATCTAGTCTTGTCCTCGGCTCAAACAATTAGTAGCTGCCAGCTATTGCTTGCCTGTGCTCCACGCATACAGACATTTGTGGGATAATCACAGTTTGCAAGGGAAAATCGTGAACAGCCTTCCATCTGCTTGCTTGGCTTCTTGGTTAGATGGTACACCAGGGCTGGGAAACACGTTGCCATCCAGATATTTGTTGAACTATAAATCCCATTGTTGTTCACCTTTGGATATATCTGCCAGAATAATGAAATGTGAAGTCCAAAAATATCTGGAAGGCCAGGGTGGCCAGAAAACATACACACAGAAAAGGAAACTGATGGGCATCCATAAAGCTAGACTATAGTTTTTAGCATTCCTTATTGGGTACCCTAAGAACATAAGAAGAGCCATGCTGGATCAGACCAAAGGCCCATCTAGTCCAGCATCTTGTGGCCCCGCCAAATGCCTCTGGGAGCACACAAGACTAGAGATCTTTCTCTTCATACCACTCCCCTGCATCTGATCCTTGAAGTACCCCGGTTTTAAGTCTAGAGATTACCCATCTCCATCATGGACTTCTCCTCCAGGAATCTGTCCAATCCCCCTTTGAAGGCATCCAGGCCAGATGCCATCACCACATCCTGTGTCAGGGTGATGTTAAGGCTGTTGATATAACTTGTGATATGATACAGAAGTTGATAACAGAAGTGGGTGGGAAGAAGGATGTTCTTTCTGCAGTTCTCATGGTAGCTGGAAGATTCTAGGAGATGCCATCCCGCAAAGTGGGCTTTCCAAATCATAGAGCTCTCTGCTGGTGATCATTTAGTCACCCGTGCAAGCCGTCATCTGATTCTGTGGTCTTAATCCAGAAAAAGGCCAGGCGAGCCCTACCATAAGGGAGTGAGGAATAGAGATGGGCACGATTCAAAAAAATGGTGTTTCATTTGTCGTTTGGTCATTTAGGGGGCTGTTTTCGGTTCATTTTCATTTTCGTGAGTTTTTTTTTTGCAGAAAATTTTGTTTTCGTTTCGTTACGTAACTAAACGAAAATCCGAAAATGAAAAATTGCTATTTCGTTACCATTTAGCACAATTCAATGTATTTGCCGTAACGAAAATGAAGCGGTCAACAAAATTTTTCGTGTTTTGGGTCATTTCGTTTCATTTTGGAGTCAGAATTCGTTTTTCATTTCGTTACGTAACAAAATGAAAAAACAAAAACGAAAATGAAAAATCGCTCATTTCGTGCCCATCTCTAGTGAGGAAGCTTCCTTCAGCAATAAATACTATGAAGGAAAGGGAGTGGCAGCGAGGAGATGGAATATACTCCTAGTGCAGTCAAGTTCTGTTATTGGAATGGAGGAAGCAACATGTCTTGGCCCGGTCCTGTGAATGGGCATGGATCAAAACCAGCCGTACAGTTCCTGCGTTGTTGAATGCAGATGGATTCCCCATGTTATTTCATAGGGGGAGAAAGTTGCTAATACGGTTTGACAATGCCTGCAAACAGAAGTAATGGCTGATCCGTTCTTCATCTTCCTACAGCGACGGACTCTTTTAATCACAAGAAGTTCTTTGATCTGGTGGGGTTGAAAAAGAAGAGCCATGAAGAAGTGAAGAAAGTTTTCCAAATTCTGGACAAAGATCAAAGTGGTTATATTGAGGAGGACGAATTAAAGTAAGCAAAGATGGGCCTTCTTCTCACCTTGGGTACCAGATGAAATGTGGGCTTTACTCATAATGTTGTGTGGGATGCCCAGTGTGGTGCATTGGGTGGCCTAGGACTCAGGAGGCCTGAGTTCAAATCTCTACTCGGCCATGGAAACTCACTGGGGAGGGGGGTGAGACTGGCAAAACACTCCTTAAAAATACCATTGACCTTGAAAACCCCATTTGGGTTGCTGACTTGACAGTGCATGACAAAAGCAACATAATGTGCAGCAGAAGCTAATCTGACATGCAGCTGCAACTGGTCGTGACCAAGTGGCCACAAGTGGAATCCCGTGTATGCAGTGGTGCTAAGCTATGATCATGCAAAATTCAAAGAAAAACAGAAACAAAAAGACACAAAACATGTGGCACTTTAAAGACTAAATTTCATATTTCAATGTAACGTTTCATGGACATGTCCACTTCTTCCGACATATAGCTGCTATATGTCTGAAGAAGTGGATGTGTCCATGAAATGTTACATTAAAATATGAAAGTTAGTTAGTCTTTAAGGTGCCACATTTTTGTGTCTTTTGTTTTGTTTTGTTTTTCTTTGTTTTTTGCCTGCAATTCTTGAAAAGACATATGGCTACGCTCTCTGAAATTTAAGCTATTATCATTTGACTGATAATAATTTGATAATCTTGGAAGTAATGAGCGATGATACTGATTGTGATGATTTCTTTAAAAGGCATCATGAAATCACATTTCATACGTGTGGGAAGGAAATTATTGTGATTCCATAAGCAGAAACATTTTAAAGTTATTTTAAAAATATATTTTTAAAAGGGCAATTTTGATAGGATTCTTTTCACGTCTTATGCCAATTTCTCATTAATCCTAAAGGTTTGTGTTTTCAAGTAGAGGAATTCAAACAATTGGCCAAATCTGACTGGTGTAGATATAGAGTTTATGCAACTTGTTGTGAATAACTGATGAGGTGCTCGGGGTTGTCTCAGTCACAGGAATGTTCATTTAGCCAGTGGCACAACTGGGATGCATACCAGCACCTTGTAAACTATCCACAATTAGCCTCAACAAGTTCTGCAAACTTTTAAGCAATCACTTATAGGATTCTGGATGCTGTGGAAGATGATTTGCTTGTTAAAACAATGACAAGTAACTACAATGAACTAATTTAAAATCCAGGCGCTACACTCATGATTTGTTTGTTCTGAGTGGAGAAATGCAACCAATGTAACACCAAAGTGTTACAATAGCTCAGCTAAATGCAAGATTTGGTGATTTTCAGTTTGGACCTCTAGGCAGATCGATTGTGGATATGGGAAGGAAGGCAGTCCACAATGATATCAAAGTTTCTATCAAAGCCAAATATGTGGATCAAGCCACATCCACTGTTGGGTGGGAAGATATATGAAGAGAGTCATCTCATGGGTGTTTGCAAGAAATTTTCCAGGCAAGCACTATGTTGTGTTAAAATAATTTAACCTTACTGTCCATCTATAGACAATCAAAATAAATAGACAGAGGATGGGGGGGCACTCTTTCCCTTCATAGATACCTATATAAGGTATCCCTCTGGGCCTTTGTCCCTATGTTGAAGTCATTCCCAGCTGTCTCAAGGGTAAGGTAGAGTCCAGTCATCAGAGGGAGGAGAACCATCTATGTGCATCTTCCTCTTTCTAAAGATCATGCCAAACAGATCTGCTTACTGGTTGCATTGTCAAACGGCTCTGACGGTCAGATCCTTGCCCCACCTCCCTAAATTAGGAAAAGCTAGAAGCAAATGAGTATAGGGATCTTATGATTGTGTAGGAAAATGAACTGAGCCAGCATTATCTCCTAAAACTCTCATTGTGTTAAAATGAAAATGCAAGAACTCCATGTCCTCTTTTTGATCCGAACATACAATTTATGGAATAGCCGTTGGCTATTTGACAAGGGGCTCCCGTGCCTCCCATCTGCTTTCTATTAATATAAACCACCTAAATGCAGACAGACTAAAATTTTAGCACAATGCTGCACATGTCTACTCAGAATTAGAAGCCACTGGGTTAAATTAAATTTACCCCAGTTATTTCATTGCAACCTAGTAATTCAGAGGTACCCTGGCTTTTATGGAGAACAGGATGAAGCACAACCCTCACCCGCTGGCAGAAAGATGTTTCCGTGGGCAAACCCAGTTCTTCCAGGGGATCCCAGAAATCTGCCAGCACAGCCAGTAGAATGGACCCAGAGAAAATGTGTCTGTATGTGAAGAAGGGCAGAGGCATGGGAAGAGTAGCTTTCCCAGATGACCTCCGAGTGCCACCACCTCTTAGCGCTAGGACCACCCTTTTTTCTCTCAAGAAAAAGAAGTCCAGTAGCCATGACTCGACTTCCAGATAAACTCACCTGGATGACTGAGAATCTTCGCAGACTTTGATCAGGTGGCTTTGCCCCCCGCCCCTTCTGACAGCAAATATGATTGGGTAGGTCCACCTTCTTCCAGAAGGATTTTTTTTACATCCTCTCAATTTCAGCATCCTAAAATCAAAGCCCAAGTTGCCCAGCCCTAGTTATGATGCTGCCGTTGTGCCATGTTAACCCCACCCTGAAGCAAAGTTGCCTGGAAAGACCCGGATAAAGAGTTAGCAATGTTGCTTTTGCTGCTAGATGGGGCATGTAGCCTTATAGTGAAATGAAGAGATGTGGAAATGGTCTCAATCAGGAGAAGGCAACCTGGTACCTTCCAGACATTTAGAACAGTGGTTCTCAACCTGTGGGCTCCCAGATGTTCCAGGACTGCAACTCCCAGAAATCTTGGCTAGCTCAGCTAGTGATGAAGACTTCTGGGAGTTGCAGTCCAGGAACATCTGGGGACCCACAGGTTGAGAACCACTGATTTAGAACCACCACCCCTTGCCGCTAGGGCCACCCTTGAACACACGTGCACCCCACTCTCTGTCCAAGGATCACCCTCTCCATATGCTGAAAGAGCAATACAGACTATCCTGAGGGCCTTGGGTCCATAGGACTGCAGCCTAGAATCATCCAAATAGTGGTTAAATATTACATTTTCTGAAAGAAAAATAATCGCGAGCAAGTACAGTGCACCCATTAGGGTCAAACTGTCTTCCTTCAATATGTTTGAATGTTGCCCGTATGGTTTTTGCAATGAATGATGACCCTTCAAGGGAGAGGGTCTGGAATAACCCCCAGAGAACCTTGCAGTGGCCAACATCCACCTCCCACCCCCATTATTCTGCAATGGTTGGGCTAAGAAGGGAAGCATTTGAAAGGAGAAAATATTCTCAAAAGAAATAACTGAGTGGGGTGGAAAGAATCTGTAACACGGCTTGAAATAACTGCAGAAGCATCTGAAATGGAGCTCTCCCTAGCGGGCCTCTCTTCTACCTGAAGTGGCTTCATGTGACAATTTCTTCTCTTTTTGTGACATTAAGAAGGTCACCCTCGGCAGCCAGAACAGAACCAACTGTTCCTCCCCTCCCTAGCCTCTAAGATGTG
Source organism: Phrynocephalus versicolor (assembly GCA_023846285.1). Classification (NCBI taxonomy): domain Eukaryota; kingdom Metazoa; phylum Chordata; class Lepidosauria; order Squamata; family Agamidae; genus Phrynocephalus; species Phrynocephalus versicolor. Next base: position 22,954,432 of record JAHTLZ010003526.1, on the reverse strand, counting down.
AGCTCAATAATAGCCACACGAGAACGAATAAATAGAAGCTCTCTCTGGACAATACAGGGGCCAAAAAAGTCAAGTTTCCAAGCTCTGCTTCCCCCTTGCCCATCGACCTGGGTCTGCAGGATGGTGACCATTGCTTCTGGTGCCAGTGTCACCATGATTACCTTCCATCAGAGCTTTTTACATTGGCCTATTGTTTTATGGGCAGCGGCGTAGCAAGGTTTTGGGGCACCTGGGGACAAAGTTGTTTTTGCACCCCTCTGGCCCTCCCCAACCCCATCATATCCACCCAGCAAGGGGGGACAATCCGGTGGGTGTGGGGTGGGCATGGGGCAGGTGTGGGGTACACGGGTGCTCATGCCCGCACGCCTTACCTCTCCCACGATGGTGACAAAGGGCGCTTTTACACGACCCCTAAAATCTGAGGCAAAGGGCTCTCAGATCCGGAGTTTAAAAATGTTTTCCTACCAGCTCCAGACTTTTTAAAAAAATTAAGTATGACCACACCCACTTAAGCGTGTCCCAGCACACTTTTCAAGTACCTGGCCTCCAGGAGGTAAAAAATCTTCCAATGCGCATTGTAAAGCTGTGAATGCCGCACTCCCTCGCCTTCTGTTTATTTTTTTGTCCCCGCCACCCCTTTAAGAGACAGGAATAACTACGGGGCGGCTTGGGGCAGCTCCCAAAGGCTGCATTTTTTTTCTCCCTTTTTTTTCTCCCTCTCCTCATGCAGACAGGAGCAATGCAGTGTGGATCTCTGGTCCGAATTTAAGTTGGCACCGTATTTTAGAGGTTGTGTAAAAGTGCCCAAAGAGTTGGAAGAGGAGGAGGGTGCCACAGCCACTGCGTTTGCACGCCTGCCTGCTTGCTTTGCCGCTTGCCTGGTGCACGGCAGCAGGAGGGCGCAGAGCTTCCTCTTCCTCCTCCCTCTCCAGGCGCCCCCAGATTTCTGCACCTGGGGGCATATGCACCCTTCTGCCCCCCTAGATATGGTCCTGTTTGTGGGTATGCCTGATTTATGGGTCTGTTTAAGGCAGCAAACAGACATGCAAGGCAGATTCCTCCAAAGTATTTCAGTATCTGTTGAACAGGCATTTGATCTTCCTATTCCTCATCAATACTGTTCATTAAAAAAAAGAGAGAGAGGTGTTCTATTTTCATTATTTATATCTGCCTCTGCCACCATCAACCCCCATGAACTCAAGGTGGTGTGCACACATCACCTTATTTTCTCTACCCAATAATCCTGCAAGGTAGGCCATGTTTAAAGGGAGGAAGAAGCTTAATGTAATCCTGTTAGTTTTATGGAAAAGTGGTGGCTAGAACCTGATCTCCCACATCACAATTATGTAACATAACTAGTTTCTTAGGTTTAAAAAAAACCTAAATGACTTCATGTTTTATGTTATGTGTTTTGTAAACTACTTGAAGTGCCTCATCCAAGGAAGTACAATCAACACATAGAAATAATACCCACTTTTTAAAATTTTAGGTTCGTATTGAAGGGCTTTACTCCTGATGGCAGGGACCTTTCAGACAAAGAAACCAAGGCATTCTTAGCTGCTGGAGATAAAGATGGGGACGGCAAAATCGGCATTGATGGTAGGTGTTCTGCCCTTGCAGAGAAGCATGGCACCGGGAGACCAGGTGGAAAGCACTGATGCAAAGAATGTCATGCATTCAAATATGGTGATTCCCAAAATGTATCTGTGCCGTTGTAGCGTGTGCTGGAACAGAAGAAATACCTTTGGTTTGGCCACCTGTTAGACAAAGAAGGTTGCCTACTGGATCTTGGCATCTCCTTGCTAGTTGCCTCTAGTTGGAGGCAAGCCATTCTAGTCATTCTATCTACATGATCAAATTATTGGATATTGCTGGATGAGAAAGTCACACTGCAAAAAAATGATATTTTTCCAGGTTTTTTTTTTCCAGGACAAAACTAAATTAAACTAAAACTAAATTTGCTCTAGGAATGAATATCCTGTCAATTGGAAAACATGAGTGGGGGGCCATATGTCACATGTTATGGTGTTTCCACAAGGCAGAAATGATGGTATGCTTCAGGAAGGCAATGAAGAGTCAAGTGGCATCTTTAAGATTCACAGATGTACCACAGTGTGAGATTTTGTGGACATACTGTATATAGCACAAGTGTAAGAGAGCTCACATGATGATAAATCTATGAGCCATGAGACTCTTTGTAATTTCACCTCTCTTGGAAAAATTACTCTTTTCAGGTGTCAGTCCCAGAATATCTTAGCCCACATGGCTACCATAACTCCAAGTAAGCCTGGGTTGTCGATGTGCATTCATTCTTTAAAACAGTGTTTCCGACCTCTAAAACAGTGCTTCCCCTGATATTTTTGGACTACAACTCCCAGAAAACCTGGTCAGCACAGCTGGTGTGGAAGTTTTAGACCAAGAACATCTGAAGACCCAACCTTGGGAATCACTGCCTTGGAAAAAAAGAGTCTGGGTAGTACCCAGTTGCTTAAGTATAGAGCAGAAGAAAAGTCACATGACTTCTCCTCTTGCTCCAGTAGGCCAGGCCTGCCCAACAGGTAGACCGTGGGCTACCGGTAGCCCACGAAGGATTCAAAAGTAGCCTGCCAGCCATCCATTAAAAAAAGTGAGGGGATAAGTTATCCACCCCTCCCTCCCCCATCCCAAGAACCACCACTGCCCTCACAACATTCTGGGTCTGCCAGCCCACTGTCTCAGCTGAGTGGGGCAGTTCAAGGCCATGGCACAGTTCCCTGCTCCCCCCCCCACCGACCAGATGATCGGTGTGCCACTGTCTTGTGACCAGCTGAGTCGCTGGTGCGGAGTGAAGGGAGGAGCGGGGAGGAGAGGGGTGAGGGGCGAGGTTGCAGGTGCGTCCATCTCCTTTATGCAGTGACATCTCCCTTCTTCTTCCCCCCTGGAGAATTCCTTCCATAACACATTAATTGCTTTTCAATGCATTCCTATGGGAAACTGCTGTTCTACTTACAATTTTTTTTTACTTATGACTATGTGCTCGGAAGGAATGGATAAAATTCGTAAGTAGAGGTTGTAGTGTAGTAGCCCTTAGGCACTTTAGGCCGGAAAAAGTAGACCTCGTCCTGTTCAAAGTTGGACAGCCCTAGTAGGCTCCCTGCGGTGTGACCCACTGTGTGACCCACCTTGCAATTGGTGAAAAGAAGGGACATGCAGTAGGGAGTTTACTGGAGGCGAGGGACGCTCCTGTGATTTCTATTCCACTCAACTGTAAAGCAACAGGATCCTAGCTTCTGTGCGTAAAGATAACGTGTTGTTTCATTTTTAATTGCAAGGCAGATGAGTGATCGCTGCATTTTTTCTCATTCTGAACACATTTGGAAGCTGTTGGCTAGTTGAGAGGACACAAGCTTAGTGACACAACACACGGCGGCCATGATGGTTGATGGATTCTGAGAGTGGTAGTCTGGAACAGGCACCTTTTAAAGATCTGATACATCAAGCCAGACCCAGTAGAAAAGAAGATTGGGAAGCAGGGCAAAGGGGCTCCCCACCCCCCACCCCACCAGATCTTCTTTTCTACTGGATCTGCCTGGGCAACGGGTTTTTAAAGGTTGTGAAAAGATCCTTTCCCACACAGCGCAAATCAAAAACTCTTGTTAAGTCCCCATTTTGTCTTCTCTTGCCGGTGAGGCATGTCTATGGAAACGCACAACTCAAGAAAGTAGGGCAAACGGGCATGCCAGAAACAGGAGCTGGCCTATGTCCCAGAACTTGCACTTCAGGTGTGCCTTTGGCCAGGGCAACACAGGGAGAGAGAGAGAGATGCCATGTATGTATTTTGTGTCCTTCCAATTTACTGAAAGACAACCTCAGACCCCAAAGGAAAGGGAGGTCAACCAAGGTGAAACAGCAAGCATGTCCGTAAACCTCAGCCTTGATCGCTGCTAGAAGATCTAGGGAGAAATTAAACAATCGACAAACTGTAGCAACAGTCATCTGTAAATATTATTGTTGCCAGTTAATGAATCTAACCCTTGGCCTTCTCACTGGAATGTCAAAAGCTCTGCAGGTGGAGAAGGGTTAAACCTCTCGTGTGCTGTGTTCTTCTGTGAAACAGTTGCATTCCAATGAGTCAAAGGAATGCCACTTTTAAAAACATATATTTCCACATTTCTGCTTGATTTTTAGGAACCCCAGCAACACTGGATGTAGATGATATAGGCATACTTTTTCAAATGCTAGTGCATATGCTCATCTCGATATCTTTTTTTTCCTTTATTGCATGATTGTTCCGTCATTGTAGGGATGCAATTCCAATGCTCCTCATTCTTTTTTTTTAAAAAAAAAACACATTGCAGTCATAGCATCTTGTTTCATACACAAGCCACTGTGTGTTAAGCCATGCTCAAATACAAACTTTTATTTAGTGCCCCCCTTCTCACAACAAATATGATTGGGCAGGTCCACCTTCTTCCAGAAGGAATTTTTTTACATCCTCTCAATTTCAGCATCCTAAAATCAAAGCCCAAGTTGCCCAGCCCTAGTTATGATGCTGCCATTGTACCATGTTATCCCTGCCCTGAAGCAAAGTTGCCTGGAAAGACCCAGGTAAAGAATTAGCAATGTTATTTTTGCTGCTTATTGGGGCATGTAGCCTTGTACTGAAATGAAGAGATGTGGAAATGGTCTCATTCAGGAGAAGGCAACCTAGTACCTTCCAGACACTGAGAACTACAATGCCCATAGTCCCTGATCGTTGGCTCTGTTAGTTTGGATGTGTGATAGCGGCAGACCAAAAACATTTGGAGGGTACCAGATTGCCTATTTGTTACTACAACAATATGCAAATGAAGTTATCTTAGATAATAATTACAAGATGATAAAAAGTGTGTTGCCAAGCTTTGGAACTCGAAACATAATGCTGACAGTATTTACCACAGCAACGTGAGAGGGAAGGAGATAACTGGCCCTCCAGATGTTTTTGGACTACAGTTCCCATAATCCTTATCATTATCCACACAGCTATGACCGATAGATGTTGTTAGGATTGAGAAAAAATTATGTGGAACAACAAACAGTTGCCAAGAAAATCAGTGAGTTGAGAATCCAGAACCGTACTGGGTCTCATGAAACTGAGGAGACGAGTGTGGTCCAGAACAGGCTGCATGGCACGTGATGCTCTTTCCTCTAATGTTTTTTATCTGCTCACAGCATCTGATGCCCCCCCTAGTGGTGGGGTTGGCTTTGTACATGGTGCATGGATTCCATTGACTTCCCCTCTCACCTTGATCTCTCCCTTCAGAATTTGCAACCTTGGTGGCTGAATCATAAAATCGTTGACCAATGTGAACACTCCATCTACCCTTGACCGCCAGATTTCAGCTGTTTTCTGCTGACCTCCTTGGTTCCTCTTCTATTTATTTATGTTGTTTTATACTCCGGCTCTGTTCTCTGCAGCCCCGAAACTCTGTAATTGCGCCGAAAGATGCTGTTAAAATAATAAAGGTCACATCAATCTGGGCTCCAACTCTCGCTGCCTTTCCCATGCGCCTCATTTTCACTGTGGCTTGAAGACAGAAGGGTGGGGAGAGCAGAAATTTGTACTGGGTTGGGGAGAGATGTATTTTTCTCAGATCTTCAGCTGCCCACACCCCACCCCATGCTGCACAAAGGAGAGACCCATTTAGCAAAATTGCTTCAGCAGAAATATGCCTCTGATAAATAATTCAATCTTATCTTACTACTTTGTGGCAAAACCGATTTTGTCCTCAAAGTCTCCTGCTTTGAGAGAAGCATACATGCACACATACACTTTGGCAAATCACTAACGAGAGCAACAGCACAACTTCATTTGGGAGGCAATTTTGTAGCTTCTTTTTTTTAAAACAAAGATCTTAATGGAATGGGTAACCTCAGAATTTTCATCAAACTTTCTTTTAATGCTCAGTAAGACTTTCCATATATTCGGCAAATTATGTTTTCCAAAAGCAAAGAGAGATTTTGAACAAAAGGCTGCCTAACTGTATCCGCTTCTCAGTCGGACTCAAAGATGCCTTCACAAATAGCCATAGCTCTGTCATGATCAAGGATGAACAATGCGGTGCTTCTATCTGCAGTGCTGGTCAGTCGTTTGAAACAGGGAATACAGTTATTTGTTGTAGCCGGAAGAAATCGAAGTGATTAGAAAGGAAACAGCTTCACTGAGCTCTCTATACCACTAGTAATGTGCCTGCCCTATACAAAAGATCCCAGGATTCTTTTCTTGCTCAATAACTTGTTTGATATCTTAGATACAAGTCAATACAATGGCTGTTTTTCAAGCTGAAAACTCTCTTTAGATTCTTACTGGGCATGTGTTATTCTTCTATGGGAAAATAAAAGGCTTTTTTAAAAGGAGATTTTTCCAGCTTCACAAATTCCTCATTAGACCCTTCCCTTCAACAAGCCAAACACAAAGTATGCTTTGCTCCCTGCTTACCTCCTTCATCAGAGATGGGGGTTTTTCCCTCCAGGTTCCACACTTCTTATCTGCTATATGTCAACATCTCATGCCTTACTTCAGTAATAAAGTTACCTGCCTCTTCCTCCTCCCTCACCAAACATCTCCTGCCAGAACGTGTTCCTTCTCAAACACTGTTCCTCTCTCTCCCCAGGGTCACAATGATAATGGGATGTTTTTTCAAGGTACTGCCAGTATTTGTGGCTGGTGCATGCTCCTACTGTTATAAATTTCCATTCCAGGGCTTTTTCCTCCAACAGAAACCATGTCTACTTCTCCTGCTTTTAAAACCTGCACATATGTCAGTTTTCCAAGGGCCCCTTTTGTATTACTTGTTCATTGTGTAAGTACTGCTGTCAGAAACCTAGAAAGAAGAATTATCCTACCCCTTCATATTTCCATCCTCCAGAACTGAGCAAAGAACAGGTATTTCCACTACCTCACTAACCAGGCAATGCTCTGTTTGGCTTATTCTGCACAGTATCTCTACTGACACAGCATAGTGGCTTAATGCCACTAATGTGGAAACTTGTAATCAGGCAGAAAGGGAGAAAATGTGCACAAGATGGTTCCAGAAATCCATTCAGGGATAGAGCAAGAGGAAGGGACCGTATCTTACTTACAAAACTCCCCTCAGTGCATCTGGATCGATGGATAGGTATTATAGAGCTTCTCTAACAACAGCAGCTATTTACCTTTAAAAAAAGGAGTAGGAAGGAAGTGAACCTAAGACAGTTACTTCACGTCCCTCTCATCGCCGTTTGCTGTCTCGCTTGGGCCGGTACAAAAAAAAAGGTTACCCCACATCCATTGCATGACGGCGGGAGTTCGTTTCAACCACACACCCTGAATCAGGAACAGAGCATGATGAGACATACCTCTCCCTGGGTTTGGGAATTGTCTTGTCTAGGTTCTTGTTTTGAGACAAGTGCCCGTGAAGTAACGCTTGTCACACAACGCATGCATTTTCCATCTAGTGGCAGGAGTGCAAAGTTGCATTTTACAGTACAATCCCAATGGAGTAAACAATGCATTACAGAGAGGGAAGAAGGCATGAAACCGGGAGTTTTGCTGCTTAACGCATGAAAGGCAAAGTTGCAGAGATTCGAAATATCGAAAAATGGAAGCCCAATCCAAAACAAGGGGGGGTAAACGAAGTCAGGAAAATTCAGTAATTGTCACGAAATAAGGATGTGAAGTAACAGTTGTCACGATACCATCAATCACGCCTGTAGGTAAATGGAAACAGGGACAGAACCGGGACAAGACCACATGACTGCGAATGACATTATCACGAAACGAATGTAATCTCGGAATGAGGAAGGATGTGAAGTAACCGTCTAATAAGGCTGATACTTCACATCCCTCTCGCTGCAGTTTGCGGCCCCACTGGAGACCGGTTCGAAGGAACGCAACCTCACGTCCTTGTGGGGTCAATCCGAGTTCGAAGGAACAGAACCTCACGTCCTTGTGGGGTCAATCTGAGTTCAAAGGAACGGAACCGCACGTCCTTGTGGGGTCAATCCGAGTTCACCCCGACCATGCCCCCTGAACTGAGCTCCAAGCAGGGTGAGAGATTCCCGTCCTGGAGCTCTGGAATCTTTTCAATCCACTTCTCGATCCATGTTGAAAACCGATTTCAACACGGAAACAAGTTCACCTCGGCTCAAGGAAGGACGTGAAGTAACCACCTAAGAGTAGCCATGCACATACCAGTAAGATGGATACACAGAAAAGACAACAACAGGTAGATATCCGGATTTATGCTGCTATCTGTTTGTCTTCCACATTCAGTGAAGACAAACAGATATTTGCCTCGAATCTGTGTTGTTGAAAGTGCTTTTCTATAAATTAACCATTATGCTAAATAAGTGATGGTGCTGTGCATCAGCCCAAATGGAATGTGTGTCTTCTCCAGAGGCTGTTCCTATTCTTTGTACTTTGTTCTCCAACTAGGATGGTCCTGGCAACTTAACATACTGTGGTTCCTTTGCCTTCATAACATCTTAGAATAAAAGTCTTAGGATGCAACTACAGGGCAGGGTAGTATCCACTGTTTTAAAATGGGGTTTCTGAGGGTGAAATCACTGCAAGGATCCAAGCACCAGTCAGTTTGCAGGAACCAGCAGGGGCTGAGGCAGAGAGCTGCATTTGCTCAGCAGAAGCTGCCTCTTGACAAGGTGATAATTGTGGATTTTGACTTGTTTGTTCCTCCCTTAATTAACTTTCCCTAAAGTGACCTAGCAACACAGTGTAGAAGTGCTGCCTTGAAAGCCTTTTAAAAAAATCTTTGTTACAAGACAACAGGTGCTCAATGGGAAGGGGGGAGATACATGCAAGCACCCCCTTTGTGCTAACAGTATTGTGGGAAGAGAGTGGGCAAAACCAATGCCAACCCATTCACAGCACATCTAAAAGCACCTTTGCCCAGCTGAACATGCTTAGGGAAGTTACTTTATTGGACTTGAACTTCAGGAATCCCCATTCCCCAGTCAGCACTTGGTGCATCGTAGTGAAAAAGAAAAAAAAGTAACTTCCATGCTATGTCTCCAGTACTGTACTGCCATTATTTTGTTGCCACTTAGCATCATGATATTCTCTCCCATTTCCCAGTTGCCTCATTTTTCAAGTACAATATACCTCAGCATATTTTAGTGCAATTTCATTTCATTTTCCAATATCTTCAGCAATTACTGGAAAGCTAGCCCATGCACTCATGTCATTTCTCTTATCTGTGATATTGAGAAAATCTCCATTCCTTCTCCAGTCAGCAGATACGTCCTTGGCATCCACTGACTTCGGTGCTTATGAAGCATTGGTATCAGTAAACAGAGGATCACACCACTCCATCAGAGATTACATATAGTTCAGCCACGATTGCTAGCATTTGCCTGTGCCATTGTGTTTATAAAGTCCCACACATAACAACACAGAAGAGTGGGCTGTACACTGGCTGAGATCTAAAATGCTCATGACCAAGCCACGATATTGAATTCATGGAAGAAAAGGGCAAGATGGTGGCCCTCCTGGTTCTACTTACAAAAGCAGATTCTTACTACAAAACTTGCAATGGGTCTGTGAGCTCCACACTACCTTTGGGCAGCTAGTTAATTTAAGAGGGTTTGGGCAAAAGCCATGGATAGGGCCCCCAAGTCTCAGGGTTTCAGCTGAAGTTTTGGGGAACAACCATGCTTCCTTGGAGCTCCAGAAAGGAAGACAAATCTTGGGGTGATCACTGCCATCAGAGAGAACATTTGTTTCAGTGGTGTAAGGGGCCTTTAATCATGGATATTCCTCTCCACCCGTTACCAGCTGGCAGTGGGGCCCACTGGTTTGTGCTTGTGCAATAGTGGAGTATAGTGGGTAGAATGCCAGTGAGTGCCCTTCCACCTCTTTCCACAATCATTTGGGCTCAGAAGCAGTCCCAACTCATTATCCACACCTTTCCCAGCTCACCTCTGTGACATCACAGAATATAATTAAAACAAAACCGTCCTGTGGATTTTGTTTTAATTACAGTAGTACCTCAGTTTATGAATTTAATCCGTTCCAAATGCATGCTCTTAAATTGATCTCCTCTTAAGTTAGAGTACCTATCTAAAAAATTGGGAAAAAAATAAGTTACAAAATACAAAAACTGAAAAAAAATTGTAAGTCGAGCAGACCATATTTAAAATTTGTAAGGCGGCAGTTAAAACGCCAACAGTTTTTCGCTCTTAAGTTAAATTGCTCTCAAGTCAAGGTGCCACTGTATATGGATCAACAGGGCTACTACTGTTTTTATGTTTATGCCACTTAAGTCATTTCCCCTCAGCTTAACCTACACATGCTCAGGAAAAATCATATTTCAGATTATGGCCACAGCCTTATGGTCAAAAGGTATTCGGGAAGTCACCGTCTA
>JAHTLZ010003526.1:22918076-22944043 GCA_023846285.1 Phrynocephalus versicolor | reverse complement strand
ATTATTATTATTATTATTATTATTATTATTATTATTATTATTATTATCCTCACAAATGCATTGTTTCGCCAAACATAATACTTCTGTCACATGAATGACGTTAAGACCACCATCGTGCAGGGCCAATTTAGGCACAGAGGGGCAAAATTTCCGGTGGGAGATGCCAGGGGATGTCCTCTGGACTCCCCCACCCATTCCTATTTGGTGGAGTATGGAACTGACCCAACTTCCCAATTGGCTAGCTACACCTTCAGGGTGATGGAAAATGCCATTTCTTTCCCAACGTTCAAGTAAGATTGAATTGGGAGTCCAATCAGTTTTTGTATGTGCGATGCAGGGGGAGGAGGCAGTATCTGAGCCTCCTCCCCAGGCAGCACTTGGGCCAGCTGGGTGATCTTGAACACCAGCTAGAACAGACAGAAGATCCAAGTGGATCAGCAATGCTCCTCTGAAGCTTCATTAGGTATGCTCACACATTTGTCGCGCCAAAAGAAGATGCGGAGATCTTCGAGGTAGTCTAATCCCGTTCATGGCTGCTTGGAAACATACCTCAATGAGTTAAAAGGGGCTTACTCCCTGGGAAGTGTGTCACCTCAGATGGCAGCAATATTCTGGAGGCAGCCACTGACCTCCTGTGGCAACAAGGTGCAATTACATTGTTTAAGCATAAACCAAAGTTCTCGGGAAAACAGGAAATTATGACAATGTTTCTAGACAAATGAGTAACACTGAAGCTTTTAAAATCAACCAGCCTCTGTTGGATACTTCTGTTCAAAGCCCTCCTCCCTCTCCCTCATGGGAATAAACAAACTGTGTCTGGGTGCTATTCAGCTCATTGAAAGGGAAGTTGTAGTTTTAGACAAGTCGTGTGTAATATCACACCAAGTCACCTTCAAATTATGGAGACCGTAGAAAGGTTTTCATGGTGTGTGAGGTATTTTAAAGTGGCGTTCCCAGTGCTATTCCTCCATGAGTTTCCATGGCCATATGGTGATCTGAGTCAGGATCTACTGATTCTTAATCTGTCACTATGCCACACATTTTTAAACTGTGGCTCTCAAAAGTACCCTAAATCCACTCTGGGAACTGCAGTTCAGAAGAGTAACTTTCGCTATCTCCTGTCTGACTTTTAAGTCCATACCAGAACAAAACTTAACTTTTATCTTTCTCATTTTGCCCACGTGAAGGTATTGAAAAGAGACAGCTATTCCTGAGTCATGCCAATGTTTATTCTATGTCCAGCATCATCAATCATGACTCGCAGCCAATCTTTGGAGGAGGAGGAGTATACTCTTCCCAACCTTTCATCGGGATCAGAAAGTAGAATTATGCATGTATTAGATGTGTGATGCTGAGACATACTTTAGAACAAACACAACACCCCAAGAAAGCTTTGTTTTGTTGCCGAATCTGAAGGCAGTTGTGTTGGGCATTAACATATGAAAAACCCGACATTGTTTGCAGGATCTGTTCTTCCCAGCACCCAATAGAGACAGCTGTCATTCAACTGGGCATCTTGGAAAGGAAATACCATCTGATGAACAACAGCTTAACATACATGCAATAACATTATTGAAGGAGTACAAACTTGTAACATGGCCACCCAACTTTCCATGCTAGCTCTGCTGTTCTTATTCTGTATATTGTACATATTCCAGCATGGTTTACTGTTTCTCTTCGATCCCATCCACATGATAGAGGTCCAACCTACTAAAATGTCGCATTTTTTTCCACTTCAGGTGACCACGCCCAGGGAGGCTCGGAAAACGGTGACACGTAACCGAGCCTTCTCTGTGGCTGGTCCTGTACTCTGGAACTATCTCCCAAGTGAACTGCACCTTGCACAGTCCCTGCCAGCCTTTTAAAAAGCCTTAAAGACCTGGCTTTTCCGTGAGGCATTTGGCAACCAATAATTAATATTTTTTTTCTCTTCTTCCCATCCCGCCCTCTGGTTAATGTATTTTGTTTTGTTCTTTTGACGTAGTTTTACCATGATGTGTGCATCTTGACTTTTGCTATTGTTTTTCTTCTGTTTTTTCTTTTTTCTTTTTTCTTTTTTACTTAGTTCTCTTATTATTGATATTTTCGTGTACCGCCCGGAGTTCCTCTGGAAGATGGGCGGTATATAAATAAATAAATAAATAAATAAATAAATGGGATTACAGACTGGTATAGGTCCCTCTGGATCTCAGGGGCATGGCTAAACACATCCCCCCTACTCCCCTAATGACCAGGCTCTGGTAAATCAACCCCATATTGCTTTCATGAAGTTTCAAAGGGTGTAATGTTTTTTTTGTTGGTGCTGTTTAAAGAAACCCCTTTAATGTATCACTGCCTTGTTGTGGTGAAGGGGCTTGAGTAACTCAGAAAAGCTATGAGCTATGCCGTAGGTCATAGTGGAGGGTTTGATTAAATGTGGTCCACCTGGAGTAGGAACTGGCAAGCCACTCCAGTATCCATGCCAAGAAAATTCCATGGACAGAAACAAAAAGCTAAAAGATATGAAGATGAGCCCCTCAGTTTGGAAGGCGTCCAACATCACCTCCACTGGCTACTGAGGAAGAGCGGAGGACAAGAAAAGTAGCTCCAGAGCTAATGAAGCGGCTGGGCCAATGCCGAAAGGATGCCCAGCTGCAGACATGCCTGGAAGACAAAGGAAAGTCCAATGCTGCCAAGAAGTATACTGCTTAGGAACCTGGAATGTGAGATCTATGAACCAGGGTAAGCTGAATGTGGTCAAACGTGAGATGGCAAGAATAAACATTGACATCTTGGGCATCAGTGAACCTAAATGGACAAGAATGGGTGAATTTAGTTCAGAGGATAATCACATCTGCTACTGTGGGCAAGAATCCCACAGAAGAAATGGAGAAGCCCTCATAGTCAACAAAAGAGTGGGGAAAGCTGTGTTGGGATACAACTTCAAAAATGATAGAATGATTTCAGTACGATACCAAGGCAGCCCTTTCAAGATCACCATAATCCAAATTTATGCACCAACTACCAATGCTGAAGCGTCTGAGATTGACCAATTCTATGAAGACTTACAACTCCTTCTAGAACAGACACCAAAGAAAGATGTTCTTCTCATCATAGGGGATTGGGATGCTAAAGTAGAGAGTTAAGTGATAAAAGGAATAACTGGCAAGTTTGGCCTTGGAGTTCCAAATGAAGCAGGGCAAATGCTAATAGAATTTTGTCAAGAGAACAAGCTGGTCATTGCAAACACTCTTTTCCAACAACACAAAAGGAGACTCTACACATGGACATCACCAGATGGACAATACTGGAATCAGATTGATTATGTTCTCTGCAGCCAAAGATGGTGGAGCTCTATACAGTCAGCAAAAACAAGACCTGCTGCTGACTGCAGCTCAGATCATCAGCTTCTTGTAGAAAACATCAAACTTATACTGAAGAAAGTAGGGAAGACCACTGGGCCAGTCAGATACAATCTAAGTCAAATCCCTTATTGAAGAATAGATTTAAGGAACTAGATTTGGTGGACAGAATGCCTGAAAAACTATGGATGGAAGCTCGTAACATTGTACAGGAGGCAGCAACAAAAACCATCCTAAATAAAAGAAAATGCAAGAAAGTAAAGTTGCTGTCCAATGAGTCCCTACAAATAGCAGAGGAGAGAAGGGATGCAAAATACAAGGGAGAAAGGGAAAGATACAGAAAATTGAATGCAGACTTCCAAAGAATAGCGAGGAGAGGCAGGATGGCCTTCTTGAATGAACAGTGCAAAGAAATGGAGGAAAACAATAGAAAAGGAAAAACCAGAGATCTGTTTAAGAAAATTGGAGATATTAAAGGGGCATTTCGTGTAAATATTGATATAACAAAGGACAAAAATGATAGGGACCTAACAGAAGCAGAAGAGATCAAGTAGAGATGGCAGGAATATACAGAGGAATTATATCGGAAAGATCTGGATGTCCCTGATAACCAAGATAGCGTAGTTGCTGACCTCAAGCCAAACATTCTGGAAAGTGAAGTCAAGCGGGCCTTAGAAAGCAATGCAAACAACAAGGCCAGTGGAGGTGATGGCATTCCAGTTGAACTATTTAAAATCTTAAAAGAGGGTGCTGTAAAGGTGCTACATGCAATATGCCAGCAAATTTGGAAAACTCAGCAGTGGTCAGAGGACTGGAAAAGATTGGTCTACATCCCAATCCCAAAGAAGGGCAATGCCAAAGAATGCTCCAACTTGTACAATTGCACTCATTTCACACACTAGCAAGGTTAGTGTTCCGCTTGGAAGATGGGCGGGGTAAAAATCCAATAATAAATAAATAAATAAATAAATAAATAAATAAATAAATAAATAAATAAATAAATAAATAAATATGCTCAAAATTCTACAAGGGAGGCTGCAGCAGTATGTGGACAGAGAATTTCCAGAAGTGCAAGCTGGATTTCAAAGGGGCAGAGGAACTGGAGATCAAATTGCCAACATGCGCTGGATTATGGAGAAAGCTAGAGAGTTCCAGAAAAACATCTGCTTCATTGACTATGCCAAAGCCTTTGATTGTATGGACCACAACAAACTATGGCAAGATCTTAAAGGAATGGGAGTGCCTGACTACCTTATCTGTCTCCTAAGAAATCTCTATGTGGGACAAGCAGCAACCGTCAGAACTGGATATGGAACAATTGATTGGTTTAAAATTGGAAAAGGAGTATGACAAGGCTGTATACTGTCACCTTGCCTTTTTAACTTATATGCAGAGTACAACATGCAAAAGGCAGGTCTGTATGAATCACAAGACGGAATTAAGATTGCCGGAAGAAATATCAACAACCTCAGATACACAGATACTACTCTGATAAGAGAAAGTGAGGAGGAATTAAAGTACCTCTTAATTAGGATAAAAGATGAGAGCGAAAAAAATAGGCTGAAGCTCAAGATTTAAAAAAAAAACCCTAAGATCATGGCCAGCGGTCCCATCACCTCGTGGAAAATAGAAGGGGAAGAAATGGAGGCAATGACAGAGTTTATTTTCTTGGGCTCCTTGATCACTGCAGATGGTGACTGCAGCAATGAAATTAAAAGATGCCAGCTTCTTGGGCAGAAAGCAACGGCAAACCTAGGCAGAGCAGAGACATCACTTTGCCAACAAAGGTGAAGATAGTAAAAGCTATGGTTTTTCCAGTAGTGATGTATGGAAGTGAGAGCTGGACTATAAAGAAGGCCTATCGCCGCAGAATCGGCACTTTTGAGTTGTGGTGCTGGAGGAGATTCTTGAAAGACCCCTGGACTGCAAAGAAATCAAACCTATCCATCCTGAAAGAAATCAGGCTCCAGTTCTTTGGCCACCTCATGAGGAGAGAGGACTCCTTGGAAAGGTCCCTGGTGTTGGGAAAGGTTGAAAGCAAAAGTAAAAGGTGACAGCAGAGAATGAGATGGTTGGAGGGTGTCATCGATGCAACCAACATGGATTTGACCAAACTCCAGGAGGCAGTGGAAGACAGGAGGGCCTGGCAGGCTCTGGTCCATGGGGTCATGAAGAGTTGGACACGACTTAATGGCTGAACTGCAACAGCAGATTAAAGAAAACCCTATGTTATTACTGTTAATTGAGCAAGATGTTTGCTCAATGAACAAACTTAAAATTATTACCATGAAAGCAATATAATAGAAAAAGCACTACAGAGGTAGTCAACAATACTAAATGAGTACCTCAAGAAGGAGGTTTGGGCTAGGCACTGGTGAAATTAGTAGATGTTTTAAGTGGTCTTGGTGTTAGGGATAGAGATACAATTGTATTGCTAGGATGTCACTGCACAGAGGGCATATGAGTCGCATTCCTTACCAGGGGACACCATCTAAAACAAATGAAATTGACCTCTTGTATCCATGTATCAAAGTACCTGCCTGCTATTCCTGACAAATTCAATCCTGTACACTGAAAAGTAAAGAAGGGGGACCTTTAGCCAATATCAGGAAGTCTATACAGTAGGACCCCGGTATCTGCTGGGGATTGGTTCCAGGCCTTCCCGTGGATAATGAAAACTGTGGATAAGAGAGAAGGCCTGCTCACCCACCCCCAAACTGCTGTTTCCTGACAGTAGCTTGCTTTATGACTGCTGTTTTGAGACAGTAGCTTGCTTTATGGCTGCTGTTTGTGACAGTAGCTTGCTTTACAGATGCTATTTGTGACAACAGCTTGCTTTAAAGCTTGCTTTGTGGCTGCTGAATTCTTTAATTTTTTCCTCTGCCAACCGTGGATTAATGAATCAGTGGATAATGAATCAGTGGATACGGGGGGTCCTACTGTATGCTTCTTTTCTGCTTAAAGAAAGTGACATTAACAAGGGGCTTAGATGAGGGATTCTCAATCATTGGTCCTTCAGTTGTTCTCAACTATAACTCCAAGAAGTCTCAGTCAGCATAGTGAGTGATCAAGAAACACTGGTCTGAAAGGTATAACATTCCAGGCTCATTGCAAAAATAAAAAGGGGAAAGGGATGGAGGGATGGAGGGAATGTTCTGTTAATAATGAAAGAAAAGAGGTAGGACAACCATGCAAGAAGCAAGTGGGTTGAACAACATATGCCCAGAAAACTAAAGGAAAAGATCATATCCCTTCAATGTCATGTAATATTTTATGTGGAAAAACACATTGCAGAGGAAACAAAGTACAAACATCGACTAATTGCAGAAGAATATGTGAAGTACTGTACAAGTAACAACTTGTGCAAACATCTTGTCAGCCTGGGCACACTCTAGAAGCCATCATTATAGTCACACCTTCATGTTCCACCCATGCCTTAGAATTGTTCCTTTGTATCTGGCAAAACTGTTATCACCCTGTTGACACTACTTCCCATGCTGCTTTGTAATTCCCATTAAATATCTGCAACACATAGGAAATTTACATTTGGGGACACTGTAACCTAAAATCAAGTTTCAGATTAAAGAATAAAGGATGACTGGCATCACAATTCCATTATTCAGCATTATATTTAATTTATTATAATCTTCAATTTTTAAATGCATCTCAAGTCTATCGTAGAATCTCTAATCAGCTATTTTGGAGAATGCAGGAAGTTTCCAAGAGAATTTAGGTCAATCTTGCAGTTGCTCACTCAGGGCCTCAACTGACTGTTATACATATAAATTAGGCACATGATTTAATGTTGTGTGATTATTTATTGAGAGAACCTACTGCTGCGTGGTTCTGCAGGGCATATGAATCAAGATTGGCATGGGAACCTTAGTTCTGAAACTGCAAATTGCTGGGCAGGCAAAATTTGGAACTCGCTCCAGAACAATTTTCAGTACTCCTCCCGCTGTGCCAAACAGAATTTAACCAGCAAAACCAGGGAAGAAACTATACACTGTCCAGATAATCAAGTACCTCATCAGCTCATTCTTCTAGCGGTGTGCTTTTGTATAGAAACCTTGCTTCTTTCTTGATTTTGGTAATAGACCTTAAAAGAGTTATATATTTTTGGACCCCTGTCCCAGTAGGTTATGGGTGATACCTTCATAGGCTGCTAGTAAAAAAAAAAAAACTAAAAAACCATTGCAAGCTAAGCTTTCGAGGGCAATACCCTCAAAATGGCTTAGGACCTGGATACCTGAAGCACCGCCTCCTTCCATATGAACTAGAGATGGGCACGACTTAGCGGTATTTTCGTTTTCGTTTTCGTTTTTCGTTTTCGTTACGGAAACGAAACGAAAACGAAAATCGGCACCAACCTGGACCGAAAACGGAAACGAAACGACTAATTTCGAGCCAATTTTCGTTTTTCGTTACTGGAAAAGCACTCAATTGAGCTAAATGGGGAGAAACGAAAAATTTTTCGTTTTCGTTTTCGTTTTTTCGTTTTCGTTACGTAACGAAACGAAAACGAAAAATTTTGAAATTAGCCCACGAAAACGGAAACGAAACGACTCAGACCCTAGCCGAAAACGAAAACGAAAACGAAACTTTTTTTCTGAGTCGTGCCCATCTCTAATATGAACTTACCCGGCAATTAAGATCTAGTCAGGGGGCCCTCCTGAAAGAGCCATCCCCCAAGGAAGTGAAAGGGATGGCTTGTAGGAACAGGGCTTTTTCAGCAGCTGCCCCCAGGCTATGGAAAGCCCTCCCAAGTGAGACCCGCCTGGCACCGACATTGATGACATTTCGGTGCCAGGTAAAAACCATCCTGTTCCAGACGTTTTTTAACCGATGATTGTGGCAATTTTAGAGTTGTGTTTTAATGTATTGTATTTATTGTATTTATATGTTTTGTTGTTCTAATTTTATTGTAATTTTGATGTTTTAATTGTTTATTTTGATTGTGAGCCGCCCAGAGACCTTTGGGTAGTGGGCGGCATACAAGCTAAATAAATAAATAAATAAATAAATAATACCACACTGTTTAAAGCACAATATCTTCACAAAATAATACAGTACCTGTCTTTTATTGGTGCTGCTTCCTTACATCTAGTGTCCAATACCTTGACCAACCTTGTCCTACATGTATCACCCTCTAGCCTTAAATGACAGATTGAAAAATGTGCATGTTGATGAATGACTGGGAAATCAAAAGCCTATAAAACTGCAATACTATATGCAGTGAGTGGTGGGTGACCCTGGCCATAGAAGCTCATGTTCTGGCTTGCAACCCGATACTGGGAATGCCCCTGAAAATCCAGACCCTTCCGTACAGCGAAACATGCCACCACAAGAAATGTCGTGGCCTGAGATGGTGGAGAAGAAAAAGATGGCCGAAACCAACCCAAATTAAGGTTCATCATACCCAGGGTCAGCCAAGTTATTTTGACATAGAAGGCAGAGCATCCTTTCAGTACTCTTCTCCATCTCTAGAATAAAAAATGCAACAATAACAAATCCAGTAAAAGTTATCGCCCTTTCATGACACTAAAAGTCTGCTGCCTGAGGCGACTGCCTCATTCTGCCTAATGGTAGAGCCATCCCTGACTGCGGCAGTATAACGCTATTCATCCGGATGCCCATTTGGTTTCTGCTCCACTGCAGATATTTCTTCTACAGCTGAGAGGTATGTTTCAAATCAGAAACAATAGAGAGAGACTTTCTCCTTTTAAAATAAGATAGAATTTTGCTGGACCGCATCTGCTTGTACAGATGTTAAGGGACACTTCAACTGACCTACCACCTTGCACCTGTCCTAAGTCACAGAGGCGAATCCAGAGGATGATTTTGTGCCATTGCCTTCCAAGTCTTTCTGCTTTGCTGCCTTTTACACTCGGTTGCTCTTTCTAACGCTCACCATTTACTACACATTCTTGAACACTCGCTAACTTCAGAGTTCATGTTGGATGGTTTTCTTATTAGGGAAGAGCATTTCTAGGCGGAAATGTGATCAGAATTTACATAGGTTACACTCCTTTGGTTCACAAAGTCAATGCTCAAAGAGGCATTAGAATTCTAAGCATGTAGCAGGCTGGAAGATACGTACAATATTTTTTGCAGTGTCAGAGCTGTCCTTATGACCTTGCCCTCTAATCTTCAGTGATTATCCAGAAGAGATAATTAGCAAACACTACCCTCTTTCCATGCAGCTTTCCTTTTAATTCAAAAGCCACCCCCCAGCTAAAAGTGATTTTAGACAGACAAGATGCTATTGACTTTTGCTTCTCCTCAGTAATTCTGAAAGAGAATTTGGATCTGCAAAAATGTTTAGCATTTTAGGTGAGCGGAGTGCAGAACAGCAATACTGAGCTTACGCCGGCAATTAAATAGGAGTAACTACTGCAGTAACCCTCGTTTGGATAACAAATAGAAAATACACATTTCTTCTTTGGAGATTCCATTCATCAAATGCAAGAGAATACAGTAGGATCCCAGTATCCGCTGGGGATTGGTTCCAGGCCTTCCCGTGGATAATGAAAACCGTGGATAACAGAACGCCTGCCCACCCACCTCCAAATTGTTGTTTCCTGACAGTAGCTTGCTTTATGGCTGCTGTTTGTGACAATAGCTTGCTTTGTGGCTGCTGAATTATTTAATTTTTTTCCTCTGCCAACTGTGGATAACTGAATCATTGGATAATGAATCAGTGGATATGGGGGTCCTACTGTTAGTTCAAAATCTGGCTTGAGAAACTCCCAGAGCTGGCTTCAAGCATTGCAATATGCTCACAGCCATTATGGAGGAGACCCAGATGTGGCTAACTTTCTTTAAGAAAGGGAAATAAATAACTGGTTTCCAAGGAAGAAGAGGACGCAAATCATTTTACTCCTCACCAAATGGGCCATTAGCGAGAGGCAGTGTGGTCTAATGGATAGAGTATCAGACTAGAGGTGTGATTAGTCGGTGATGATTGATTCCACTGGTTTGTAATGGAAAGGGTTTTTTCTTTGGAGATGATCTCCATCAAAGCTACCCTTTGACAGTTTCAGCACAGCTCAGAAAAAAAGGAGTAGCCCCGAAGCTGAACCAAAAATATCCCGATTGGTAACAGAGGTGAGTTGGTCTGGTTCGTGATCTCTATGTTCTGTAGTTGCCGAAGAATAGCTTGAACTGGACTGCGCCACACGCAGTCCAAAACATGAGCTATACTGCCATTCTAGGGCTAAAGAGACCTGGTTCAAATCCGCACTTGACCACAGAAACTCACTGGGGGGAAACTGATAAACCACTTTCTGAACATCTTACATACCTCAAAAACCTTATTAAGCCAGAAGCCATTTGATAGCGTGAAACAGCAGCAAAGAGTGCCTTACGAAGAGTGAAAACAAGAGGCCTACTATGCTGAACCTGTTACGATACTTCATCCAAATAGAAAGGTACAGGTTACTTTTGATACGTATTACGTACTGTTGCTTTTCACTTCCAGCAATACCTCACCCCAGTTTTCTTTGTCTGATCCATAAACACGAAACTTTCAGTATATGGGAACTATGTGCTCATGTACATGCCCACATCTGCCTGCCAATGTGGAGTACTTCCCTGTTAATAACTTATAAGGAAGCATATTGCATGTTTAGGAAAGAATTTATTCAACACTGGCCAGTAAAGGCAACCAAAAGTTAGTCTACAGAACCAAAGATAGATGCAGCTATATAGGAAATACACAAAGAGCCATAAAATGAACAATCTGTTGAATTTTGTTTCCCAGAATATTCCTTTGATATTCTCAGAATGTTCCTTTTGATCTTCCTTTAAGGAAGATCCAGTGTACAGTGGTACCTTGTATAAAGGAATTAATTCGTTCCAAATGAAATTATGTTAAGCAAATTTTTCTTTATACAAATTCCCATAGGAATGCATTAAAAACAGAGTGATCCCATTTTTATGTTGTACGGATTTTCCCCATAGGTGATTATGTTAAGCAAATTTTTTCTATCTCCGGAATTTTTTATGTTGTACAAATTTTATGTTATACAAGCTGTTTGTTATACAAGGGTCCACTGTACAAGGGTCCACTGTATTTTATTGTTTTCAACATATCTTTGCTATAAAACAGGGAAGGAAGATGCTCTTATGCCTTCCAATTCCTTGGGGAAATTATGCTGGCTGTATTTATATATTTACTAAATCCAAACATACATAGTAATAATTTCAAAGTTGCAACCCACCACTGCAGACATTAAAAAGATTCAAATTACCGGTATACATATTTTCCACAATCAGAAACAAAAAGAAAAGGGGGTGGCTTCTGATTTCAGAATTCAAAATACTGTACAGGGAATCTTGCCTTTTATTTTAATTATTAATCAAGTCTCTAATTCTGAACATGGAGGGGGCAAGTTTCATAGAAAGTGGACAAAACTGTTGAATGAAGTTTTGGAAAGGAGACTGGAAGATGAACAAAATTCCTTGATTCCAGGCAGAAAGATTTTGGCACTTGGACGGCTCTTAATAAAAACCCTGGGCAAAGCAATGAAATGCTAGCAGCAGGAGTCATAAGAGCAATAAAAATAAGTGTGTGCCATCAAGTTGATCTGCACTTACAATGACCCTTCTAAGGGTTTCTAGCTATAAAGTACTGAGAAGTGGTTTACCACTCCCTTCTTCCAGAGGCACTCTGGGACGATGTAGCTTGCTCAAGGCATAACAAGCTACCATATCTATTTTCCGGGTTGCCTGATGGGGTAGATAGGGTCATACAGTACATTTGCCAAAGGTGCTTCCTTGATCACTGCCAACCCTACTGTTGTGGAAGAAAAACACGCTTTCTATTTGTCTAGAGTTCAACCTACTCTATCTCAGGAGGTTACTGCGGGGCCAAAATGCATGAGACGGAAACAATATACGCTGCCCTGAATTCATCAGGAGGAGAATAAGAATACTGTATAAGAAATACTAACTTTGTTGGGCATAGATAAAACCTTGTGTCAAACTAGTTATTAAGGGAAATGCGTATTTTCTCTGCTTAACCAATCTCTCTTCAACAGGAGGTTCAACATCTTGAGAATCGGACTTGCAAATAAAGGCTTTATTCACCATCAAATTACTGACAAAACACATTAAATGACTTGGGAAAAGGTATTTGCGATGACAAATATTCCTATTACCACTTGAGGGAGCACCTCTTCTAACAAGGGGCTAAGCATAATCTAGACTGATCTTATATTAATGAGTTTAGAAAAACCTAGCATTTGTTTGTAAAATAAGTGAAAGAGTGTCTTACCCAGTATTGGCGATCCTATGGCACAGGTGCTAAAGGTGGTATGTGGAGCTATTTCTGTGGGCATGCGACATTGCCGCCTCACAGCCATGGCACTCTCCCCTCTGCTTGGGCATCACAATAGTGGTGTGGCTGGAGAATACACGGGGGCTATGAACAAGCCCACAGGCTGCTGCCACTCTCCCCCCCCCCCCGGTTTTCCCTTCGGGAAAGTGAGGATCAAAGAGCAGGTTTTTGAATTTCCCGTGGCCACAGAGAGGGTGCCTTTGCAGTGGAAAATTCAAATCCTGTTCTTCGGGCCTCACTAGGGATCAGCACCTTACAAAAAACAACACACTGTTTTGTCATATTGTAAGGTTATGAAACGTTTCAAAACGAAACCCCATTCCCCCCTTCTAAAACCAAACAATTCATTCTAGAGGAAATGGCAGGGGCACTTCCTGAAGCTGTCCCCTGTAACCCCCAGAAATTTGGAAAGTTTTTGGTTTCAGGTAATGGAGTTATTAAACTCCAAAGGGGCTGTGGGGGTACTTAACTGAAGGAGCGTGGATCAGCACACTGAAGGGAAGCTATAAATTAACCCTATAATTGGTACACTGCGCCGGACACACTCCTTCCATTAAGCAGCCCCGCACCTCCTTTGGAGCTTAATAAATCCATTCCCTGAAACCCAAAACTTTCCAAATTTCAAGGGGTTCCCTAAAATCGCTTGGGGAAGCTAACCCTGCCATTCGCATGCCTGGGATCAGTAATTTTCCATTTAATATATTTTTAAAATTTTATTATTTTTAAAATATTCAATGGAAAATTACTGATCCCAGGCATACAAATGGCAGGCTTAGCCTACCCAAGCAATTTTAGGCAACCCCTTGAAATTTGGAAAATTTACAGTTTATGGGGGCTGAAATATTAACCTTCAAAGTGGGTGCTTAATGGAAAGAGTGTGTCCTGCATGCTTTACCAATTTTTAGCTTCCCTTCTATGGCAAAGCTCGGATCCATGCTCCTTCCATTAAACAGCAAGAATACATTAAAAGCATATACTGTATCATTATTGAAAGTTGTGATCTTTTATTAGTGATGGAAATTTCTTCATCATTTCCTATTCTCTTTCTTTTCTTTGTCTGTTCTTGACATTTTTCCATGTTATGTCTTCCTTGGTTTTTCTTGTAGCCCAAATCTCTGCAGAGGTTTTTCCCTCAGGAACCCATTCTCTTCCTCCTCATCATTATTGTTGTTTGTTATGTGCCATCACATCACCTCCAACTTATGGTAACCCTATGAACAAGTGAAGCTGCCTAGTGGATGCCCTAAGTGTAAGCAGCACATCTGATCTTTCCTGATTTTGGAAGCTAAGCAGGGTCTGCCCTGGTTAGCACTTGGATGGGAGACCACCAAGGAATACCAGGTGCTGTAGGCGCCTGGAATAGGAACTGGTAAGCCACTGCATTATTCCTGCCAAGAAAACTCCATGGACATTATGAAGTAAATGCATTTGATATTTTGTCTTTCTCTTTTTCTCCTGCCTCCAATCTTTCTCAGCATTATTGTCTTTCTTTTGGGCAAATCTTGCCTTCTCATGATGTATCCAAAGTAGGACATCCTATTTTTATAATTATTATCTTCAGAGATAAATCAGGCATGATTTTACCTACGATCCAGTGACAAATTCTTGCACTTGATGTTTTCTAATTGCTTTATTGCTTCTCTTCCAAGTCACTGTTCTTGATTGCAGACTACATTTTGATTGGTAACTGAACCATGATATTGTATACAAAGTCTTTCCTTATTTCACTTTCTTGATTAAAATGTTGGGGTTCTTCAGTAATGATTTTTGACTTCTTAATGTTTGACTGCAGTCCTTTTTTGAAGTTTCCTTCTTTCAGTTTGAGGAAGTTATTTCAAACTATTCCTGCTTTCTTCCAATAAGATTGTGTTGTCTTCATATTTTAAATGACTTATTTTCTACAACCAATGATCATTCATTCTTCTTGTGAATCTAGTTTGACTTTCCATATGATCTACTGTGTACCGATTGAACAGGTAAGGAGTTAAAATGCACCCTTGTCTGTTTTGCAAGAGAGAATACAGCATCTCATTATCCTGCTTCCAATTATCTAATCTATTTATTTCTATATTGACCATTTGGTGATGCCCACAAGTACATTTGTCTGTTCAGTTTATTGAAGCATTTATTTGCAATCCCTACCACAAAACAGCCAAATTATTGGCTTCACAGAACTGTTTCATTCTCCTGCTTAATTTCTAACCCCTGGCCTAGACCAAATTTTACTATATTTGGTTCTATTTTGTTTCCTACTTTTATATCCCAGTCACTTATGCTTAGAAGCATGTCTTGTTTTGGTGTGTGATCAGTTTTCTCCTGGATGCTTGCATAAAAGTGTTCAATTCCACCCCCTTCATTTTTGGAGCAGACTTGAATGAAGGTTATGTTGATGATAGGTTTTCCAGAGTCTGACTGGTATATTCAGTAAAACCTTGCATTAATGCCTGTGCCACATCTTGCCTTGGTAATTCAGAGCCCTTATTTCTTGTCATTTTCAGAGCAGAACTCTTTGTAGTTGTCAGACTGAAAATATCCTATTCCAGTCCACTTTTGTTCAGACACCAAGCAGTGAAATGTTTATACATTCAACTTCTTGCTTTCCAGTTTAACTTGATTTGTACTTCTCACATTTCATGTTCCAATTGTATGTGTTGTGCAGCACTGGGCTTTCCTTTCACCTCCTTCAGGAACTGCAGTTTCATAGTTTGTTCGGACCAATTATGTTGGCAGTGTAATGTTGAGTCTCTTGCTAGATCTGTTTCCCACAGTGTCTGACCACCTCACAATTTTGAAAAACAACTGTTAACCTCTACAGATAGAATGAAGTACAGTGTGAATTGAATCTTGAGAAAATGAATACAACAGACAGCTGAGTGCACACCATGTTCCATCACAAGGGAATATTAAGAGCAAGCTTCCTCACACTTATGTCAATATATACTTTCTCCACTGCTTTCTTTAGAACTTACTATGCTGAATCCTGCAGGTCATCACAAAGGACAGAGGCATTGTCTAAGGATCCTCTGCACAATAGTTTTCAAACAGTTTATAAAGCAGGGTACTCAAGCTCTATTATCATAGTTGTCATAAGGAAGCATTCATTTTACAGTGTGAGATTGGCTTTTATTGTCTTCAGCCTTTCTAATGTTTTACATGGTTTTACCAGCTCAAATCTACATGTGCTTTTCACCTGTTTTCACCTGTTGATTTCTAACAGTTTTAAACTGTGAGTGAATTGTAAGCCTAAATAAGTAGCCTTATAGCTAGTTGTGCTACATTTTAGTATTTACTGTTTGTTGAATTTTGGTTTTAATCCTTTGTAAACTGCCCAGAAGAGGGTTTGGGCCATAATGGCCTGGTAAATAAATAAATAAATAAATAAATAAATAAATAAGCAAGCAAGCAAGCATGCCTAAGCAACTACGCCAGTTCTGCTGGAACTGGACATAGAATATGGCTCATTCCCATAATAACACTATCAGTGCAGTGGCCAAGTTAAAAAAGAAAACAGGGTTCATGCACTGTTAACATTTATATTGAGGATGTAAAATTTCAGCCACTGGCTTTAAAGCCCTGTGGGTAGGCACCTGGATGCA
Organism: Phrynocephalus versicolor; assembly: GCA_023846285.1. Classification (NCBI taxonomy): domain Eukaryota; kingdom Metazoa; phylum Chordata; class Lepidosauria; order Squamata; family Agamidae; genus Phrynocephalus; species Phrynocephalus versicolor. Next base: position 22,927,766 of record JAHTLZ010003526.1, on the reverse strand, counting down.
GAGTCAGATGCTGGGTGTTCAGTTCCCCACTGTACATCCCAGAAGAGCCACCTTGTGTGTGGCCTTGAGCAAGAGCCGCATTCCCAGGATGCCCTCAGAAGGGAAAGGAAACATCACTTCTGAGTATTCTCTACCTGGAAAACCCTAAAAACGCTCTGAAGGCACACAATTGCTGTTTTTAAAGATTTCTGCAGGCACAGCCATCATGATCATACACGGTCTGTTTCTTCATACCTCTTGAAGATGAAGAAGCCCAGTACAGTACTCTTTGACCTCTGGTGCAAAATTGTTCTTAAACCTCTTGATTCTTCATCAGAAATCCACTCAGTTCCCTCCAGGCAGATCACAGGGGTGGAAGACCCAACAACCCCATTGCCTAATTCTAGATCAAGGTATCATGGTAGCCTTAGGGAGTCCCCATCAAATGCTCACTCACAGCCAGGAAATTCACTGGCTGCTATTGAATCAATGTTGACTTCCAGGGTTGCCACTAAAAATTATTTTTCATTTCCCTGACCAACATTTGACATTCCCTTTGACCAACATTCAAATGCAGCCACAAGTTTAAAAACAAATAGGTTCTTTTGCATTAATGCAAGGCTGAATGAAATGTTCCACTACAACTAAACAAGTCTCAACTGCAAAACTATTTGTCAAAGTAAATTTAATAGCCACTTCTTTCAACATTAACTGCACTGACGTCTGTTTTGCAGTTGCACCAAAAACTGCACCAAGATATGAACTTCAATCCAAGTAAACTCTGAATGCTAACAGATCACATAACATTTGTGCTATTGTTTTAAAAGTGCAACACACTAAAAATTAACGTTCTGTCTAAAATGGTTTCTCTGAAGCCACATTACAAAATGTATCATTTTAAAATTGCAGGAACGATCAAGTTAGAAATTATATATTTTAATGACAATTTCCCTGAATTAGGACCAATTTCCATTTCCCTAACTTTCCAGAACATGGCATCGCTGGCTTCCTGGCACAATCCACCTAACAGGGTTGCGTTGTGAGGGTCTGAATGAGAGCAACACCAATCCCTGATGTTCTCTTGAACTCCTTGGATAAAAGATGAGATGCATGTTTCATAATCACAGAGCAGGGCATCCGTTTTCCAGCCTGGAGTGATGCCAACCATCAAGGGCAAATTTAGACCCTTAGAGGTCATAAGAACTTAAAAGATGTTGGTTCCCCCCCCCATATATGTTACAATGTTAGCACATTTGTAGCCTGTTGGCACGCTGGACACTGAGTGAGCTACTATAGTAGCACCAGTCTCATTCTCAGTGGACAACTGACAGCATACAAAGTTTTCCCTGCTTTCATTTATGGGGGCAAATTTTATCCCCTTCGATTTCATAACCCTTGGCAGAGGTCTATACTCTCTGTTTGCTCTTGCTATTGTTGTATATGCAGTGGTACCTTGTATAAAGGAATTAATTCATTCCAAATGAAATTTTGTTTAGCAAATTTCCTTTATACAAATTTCCCATAGGAATGCATTGAAAACAGAGTAATCCCTAATCACAACCATTTTTATGTTGTGCCGCTTCGCCCCATTCTGTTAAGCAAATTTCCCCTATCTCTGGATTTTTTATGTTGTACAGATTTTGTTATACAAACCATTTGTTATAGGAGGGTCCACTGTATCTATGTGATTTTTTTCATTTAACATGGGCCCCCTTTTTGCGGATCCTGGTTCTGCTGCACCCTTTGCAGTATCGCACCCTATGGCCCAAGGACTGTGGTCAATTTGGCTATGGGAAATTTTCTGTGCCCCCCCCCCTTCCCTGGATGCCTGCTTTTGGTGCTGAATGGTTAATCCAGCCCTGCCACCCATCACAAGCCCTGTCAGATAATCGCTAAGATGAACACCCGATCCCGTTTTTCTGCTTTCCTTCCTCCCCACCCAGCCCCTTTCCATTTTCTCCGGCTTCTCTGTCCAGATCTCTGGAGTGGGGAGCCCCCCTTCACTCCTTCGCCGGCACCTTTTCGCCAGGGGAGAAGCGAGTAAGATCCCAGTGGACCCTCGTATAACCAACGGTTTGTATAACATAAAATCTGTACAACATGAAAAAATTCCGGAGATAGGGGAAATTTGCTTAACAGAATCACCTATGGGGCAAATTTGTACAATATAAAATTGAGATTACTCCACTTTCAATGCATTCCTATGGGAAATTTGTATAAAGGAAAAATTGCTTAACATAATTTCACTTGGAACGAATTAATTCCCTTATACAATGTACCACTGTACTCCGTTTTCAATGCATTCCTATGGGAAATTTGTATAAGGGAAAATTTGCTTAAGAGAATTTTATTGGGAACGAATTAATTCCTTTATACATTGGTGTCGCTTGCAGACCCTCAAGGGGGTCATGGAGTAACAGCTGGGCGATGCCCACCCTGGCGCCAGGGGTTACACAAGCGTCCAATGCGGTTTGTCTGTCAACTATGAAGGAAAGGCGGGCGCGTGGAGGCAGCAACCATTAAAAAAAATCTCCAACGGCTCGAACTCACAGCAGGCGCAACTGTTCGCTCCCCTCCCTCCCCGAAGGGGAGTGGGATAGGGCTGGGTTGGCGGAGTCGGAGGCGGTGGAGAGCAGTCGGCTTCCCTCTGCGCAGGCGCAAAAAACTCAGTTAACCTTGTGGAGTGCCACAGTCGGCGCGAGAAACGGGGTTGGGGGGGGGGGGGGTACTTGCCGAGTATTGAGGGCCAGCGGTTACGAATATGTGAGAAGTGCGGCAAAGCAGATGATTTAGTCCGATTAATGTTTCCGAATCCGTCGTTCATGGACTGTTCGGCCAATTTTTAATCGTTATTTTCCCACAAGAGAGTCCAATTTTTTTTTAAGGATCATTTCGACCCAGTGGTACCTTCCGCCTCGCTGGAACCAATCATTTAAGAGGTTTAATGGCGTATCATAAATTACTGGGCAGAAGAGGGTGCTGCATGCCAGACGCACATTTCAATGATGTCATCGCTGGCCCATGAAGGAGGGAGGGAGGGAGGGAGGGAGAGGACGAAGTCGTGTAAGCGGGACGGAATTCGTTTCGTCCGGATTGAAAGCACCTCCAACCGATCGGTAGCCAGCACTCTTTTGATCGGCATTCCAGAGGAGCCAATGAGCTGACGCTGTCGGCGGAAAGGCTAGAAAAGAGAACCAATAGAAAGATTAGGCAGGCACAATATCTCTGCAATCGCGCCTTGCGAATGGCAGAGCTTCTGCCAATCGGCGCAACGGGGGTGGGTGGGAGAAGCCGACTCTTGAAGTGTACTGTTGCTAGGAGAGGGGAGGCGCCTTTAGGTGCAAAGGGAGAGCGCGCGGGGGATGCGCGGGGCCTGGGAGTCCCTTCGCGTCCCGCCAGCCTAGCCCTGGTTCTGGGTTCCTCCCCACCTCCCCGCCCTTGGTGTAACGTTGCGTGGCCCTCCTCAGTGTCCCAAGAAAGACCTCCTACAGTCTTGCTGCCACCACCCCACTCCCTCCCTCCGCAGCCGCTCTGGGTCTGGCAGCGCCGCTCGCTTTCGACACAAACCTCGCCCAGTAATTAAGTGTGTGTGCGCGTGTGTGCGAGTGAGTGAGAGAGAGAGGTGTGTGTGTGAGAGGGTGTGTGTGAAGAGGGCTGTGTGTGAGAGAAAGCGAGTGTGTGTGTGTGAGGGAGAGGGGGTGTGTGTGAGAGAGAAAGCGAGTGTGTGTGTGAGGGTGTGTGTGAGCGAGTGTGTGTGTGTGTGAGAGAGAGAGAGAAAGCGTGTGTGAGAGAGAGAGTGTGTGTGTGTGAGAGAGAGAGGGGGGGTCTCTTCCGCCTCCCCGCGCCCTCTCCCGCTCGCTAAAGGCCCCTTTGGAAGCCATGGTGAAGCTGGCTGCCAAATGCATCGTGGCAGGTGAGTTTCTGTCCCGGATCTTCCTCAATCGGCCCGGGCCTTTGGCCTTTTGGCCAGCGCTGCCTCTCCAAGCCATGCATGCAAAAAGTCAAGTAGCGGCAATGTTACGCTGCGTGTGACCTTCCCATGCTAAACCTATGTCCGAGGTCAGTGCGTCAGTCGTTTCTTCTTTCCTGTCTCCAGTTTGCTCTGGAAGTTTTAGTCAGGGAACTGGACTTCTTTTTCTTGAGAGATTGAAACGTTTCGCTGCTCGTCCAAACAGCTTCGTCAGTCTGAATGAGCAGCTAAACGTTTCAATCTCTTGAAAAAAAAGTCCAGTTGCCATGACTCAACTTCCAGATAAACTCACCTGGGTGACTCAGAATCTTCATAGACATACTCCAGCTTGCTGGTGTGAGAGGTAATTTTTAGTGACTTACTACTCCAGCTGTTAATCAGCTACCAGGAATGTGTGTGTATGTGTGTTGTGTGTGGGGGGGGGGGGTCAAATGTAATATTTAATATAAAAAGGTAATGGTCCCCCCCCCGCACATGCATGCTAGTCATGCCCGACTCTAGGGGCGGTGCTCATCTCCATATTCAAGCTGAAGAGCCTGTGTTGTACAAGTCCATGGTCACGTGGCCAGCATGGCTGCAAGGAAACACAGTTCTTACCTTGCCGCTTTTTACAGTGGTACCTATTTATCTACTTTAATTTACATGCTTTCAGACTGCTAGGTTGGCAGGAACGGGTGAACAGCGGGAGCTCGCTCTGCTGCGTGGCACCCGGAATTCGAACCACTAAGCTGCTGACCTTGCAGCTGACAGTTTTTTGTGCTCTAGCCCGCTGAGCCACCATGCCCCTAATATAATGTACAATATAATGTACCTCAAGCCAAAAATGGACCATGATTTACTTAGGTGATGGAATAAATTTATTTTTGGATAGTCCCAGCTTTTGAGGCAAGGCTATTTCTCCAAACAGATATGCAAAAATAATGGGGAGAGGTGGGTGCCAGTTCAGAAGTTTTAGTGTTTTTATTCAGAAATAGACTGGTACTTAAATAGCAAGTTTGTATAGGTGAATTTTTAATGTATTTGGAACAAGAGTGCTAAAAAGAATTAATTTCTGGTCAATTGGAAAATAATCTCAAGAGTTAACTGATTGATCTTAGTTTCTTATTTTGGGGTATTGAATGATATTAGACAGTACACCCAGCCATCAAAACTGCAGTCCTAATCCAGAGATGCCCAGCACTTCTGCAGATTTTTTGGAATGATCTTGTAATTTTTGTACTAAACAACACACAGTCTAAATAACAGAGTGGCTGATGGAATTAAATGAGCAAGTTGATTTTGAATCTCACTGTGACAATCAAATTCCAATAAAGATAAAAATGGTACTCAGTTCATCCTTCCCCTACTAACCTTGTGTATTACTACATGTGAAATGTTATGTGCCACAGGTGCTTCATCTTTTAGACTGGAAGGGGGTTAGAGCAATGTCAAATCACAGGATTTTGAGCCATGGCTTCTTTTGTTTCAAAACTGTTTAACAAGTTGAAAATTAAGTTTTGACAATGAGGTGAACGTTGCATTCTGATTCACATGCTCTCCAAATGTCTTAGACTGTAATACTTATTGTTATCACTGATGAGAATAGGAGTTTTGTTGGATTTGTATGTGCCTTACGAAGAAATCTTAAGCCTCTTGTATCCCTTCTTAGAGACATCTGATTGAATATCCTCACATAATCTGAAAATTATTTTCAGATGATAAAATTCACTGTCAAGATTGTATACAGTACTTACATGGAAAAGACCTAATAACAGGAGATAATCTCTCAGGAGCACTGTTTATGATTTTATTATCTACAGACAATGTCAAGAAAAAGAAGCTGCTACTTTTTTATTTCAGTTCACTGTTCTACAGACAAGCGTTTTGAAAGCTTGAGAAGCCAATATTTAACTCCATCTTATATAGGTGGCCCCAAGAAAATCTCAAATATTTTGAACTGGTTAAATGTCGTACAGATTGCTACCAGCTTTAAAAATCATACTTCAATTTTGAATGCAGTTGTTCAGAAAATGAACACACATCCTGAAATTGAAAAAAAGAAATTTTAAAGAAATTTTTAATTAGAGGCACTGTGCTGCTGGTAGTGACATCATTTGCCCCATGCAACACAACTCAGGAAGAGATGGTAGAGTTCCAGCATATATCCAGTATTCTAAACTTTCTGTGTTGTAATGTTAAAACCACACAGGCTGTCTCATTGTTAAGGGATTTATTTGCTCCCAAGCAAGAACACATGCATATTGACACCTAGGCTGTCATTCTGAAATATTATTCATTTTGATTATAGCATGGGTAGAATGCAGCATTGTGGCTCATGAGTAAACAACTGCACACAACCCTACCAAGCGCTGCTGAGAATTTGGCTCTCAAAACCAAACATATAAGCATTTTGCCAGACTGGAAGACTCCTAAAAGATTTTCACAGTCTTAGCTTCAGCGGGCAAGCATGCAGTTTCATTATCCAGATGGCCACACAGAAATATCCCTATTCTCCTCCTACACTAGAGAAATATGTATTCCAGATATAAGTCCAAGAAACCCTTGGGGCTAGTCCAGTAACACTGTAAGTATACTGGTTTCAAGGAAGGGACTGTGGAATTGAGAACACTTCTTACTGCATTCTTTTCCTGTTATTTGCTTGAACAGCTTTCAGAGACAGACAGATGTGGCAGAAAAAATTAAATTGTATCCAACAATAGGATATGATGAAGAAAGGATAGCTTTGGACTTGATTTGCGGTGTGGCACTTGAACAAGCCACGTTGACCAATGTTCAGTCTCATAATACAATAGGCAGAGTGAATGTTGAACCTCCTGCCATCCAACTCCTCAGGCTTCCCCTTGATTGCTGTTTTGAACACAAAAAAACTATTGTAGTCACACAACTAGCTCTAAATTTAGTTTGGCTGTAATTCTTTCCAGAATTCACCAAACTTTAATTTTAGAAAGCATTGGACTGAGTCTCCCACCCCCTCTTACTTACAGTACTGTACTTATTACAATGCAGGTTGTATGACACTGGAACTGAATGAAAACTTTTCTTAGGATGTAGTAGACTTTGTAAACTACAAATAAATTGGCTTAGTTAATGTAGAAGAATTATCTTTTTTCTTCCTTCTGTAATGCAGGGGATTCAGCAGTAGGGAAGAGTACCTTGATCCAGATGTTCTGCAATGATGGGGCTCATTTCCAGAAAAACTATACATTGGTGAGCCATGTGGCAGAGTAATAGGCATTTTTTTTGGGGGGGGAGGAAACAATATTATGTTTAGAAATATGAAATTCAGTCTTGTGTCACAATCAGTGCCAAGTATTGTATCTTGGACATGCATCCACAAGTACCCTTGTCTACATTAAGTTCATATTTTACCCAGTTATTTTCAGATGCAGGAGTCTCTCTCATTTTGTTTCTGCTATACACATGAGAATAAGTGGAACACACCCTACATGTAAGGATCTGTACACATGTAGAAGTCCGTTTAAAGGGAAATTTTGCAAATTTTGTTTCAATGTGTACTTTGTCCATCTTAAAACCAACTCTTTGTGCTATATTAGACAAGCAGAAGAAGAAGGGTACACTACTTTTTCTTCCAAAGCCGACTGACTGAATAAAGACATGAACCATGTGGTAAAGCATCTAAAGTGTCCCGTTTATGTTAAAAAATAAAGTCTGTACAGAATTTCTCTATTGAATTTTGTTTTTCTCACCTAATCCTGAGCATCCACTTTTCACATTTTGACTGAAGAAAAGCTGTAATTTAGAAATATTTGTATTTGGCTCCAAGCTTTCCCTTTTTCTGAATCATTTGTATGTATTATTTATGCTGACTGACAGACAACAGGAGTAGAACTACTAGTGAAGACCGTGCCGATTCCAGAGACAAGTGACAGTGTGGTGAGCTCAACTATGTTGTTTTGAAACTGTTATAAAAGTTGTTTAGATTTTTTTTTTGGTGGGAGGGATTTCTTTCAGATGAGTCCACACGTTTCTTGTTAAATACTTGTAAAATGTTAAGACCAGCCATGCAGAAATCTTAGCATGATATTTCTTTTAAGCTGGTAGTTGAGTGTCTTACCACTTTGAAGAATAAGGACATAACTTTCTTAGAACCTCTCGTGCCGTTTTATATATGCAGTGATGTGAAGTTGACATAGAAGCTGCTCTTGGGAATTCATTCATCTGTGGATCACTTCTATCCTGCAGAGATTCCCCTCTCATATCTCCCCTTGTGCAGTTTTTTGATACATTAATGTTAGCAATTCGAATATTGGCAACACAAATGTAGTCACCAGTTATTCTAAGAGGGGCCAGCAGGGGAACGAAATGATACAAGTTTTGTTGTTTAGATACAGTCTACTAGACTAATCTGGACTATGGAGTGTGTATTCTTTGGAGGCAACATTACGAACTCATCTCCAAAACTTTGTGGATTACATATATGTTGTGTGCTGTAAAATGAAACTTAAATCCAACTTTACTCTTGGGTAGAACTAATCAATTGGATCAGATGCCATCATCCAATGATTGAAATCTAGTGATAACTCAGAACTAAAGTAGTTCCACTGAACAAGTGGAATTTATGGCAGAGATGATTCAATGAGCCAACTCTAGTGGTTGGTGTATTAGTGGATTTCAGCTACTGGGTCTCACTTAATTTGGGACTAGCAATTGTTATAGGCCTGAGTAGTTTCTATTGGAAAGAGGGTGGCTCAGTTTCTGTGATACGCTGTTTGCTTGGGAAGTGCTAGAGCTACATCTTATTTGTGCTTCTGATTTCAGGAACTTTTCCTCTTTGATTCAGCGAGTAAAGAACTCTTCTCAGACATGCTAGAGAAACTGGTAAATAGAGCATAAAAGTCCTCTATAGGTGCTCTGTGAAACAAACCTGCACTTCGTTTACAAATTAAACCATATGTAAGAATGCCTGTTCTGGTTCTACCACTTAAAAGCAACAAGGGCTCTAATTGTAAGGAGGCTGAGGGCATGCATAAGCCCACCCTATTCACCTCCAAATGTTAAGTACACCTTCATAAATTTAGCATGAAGGCCCACTACAATCCTTATAAGATGTTCAGATGAAGAAAGTTAAAGACCATTCAGCTAAACACGCCCACAATGGCCTTTTCAGACCTCATTCAGCACACAAATATCGGGATGGGGCAGTAGAGGTGGAACTTAAATGCATCCTTACGACTCCACCATGGTTATACCTAACATGACTCTTTGCTTTTATAAACAGTAGAAAAATGCTTTTCCTTAAGGTAGATATTAGAGATGGGCACGACTTAGCGGTATTCCCGTTTCCGTTTCCGTTAGTCGGTTCCGTTACTCTACGGAAACGGTAACGGGAATTACTGCCCCAGACTTCGAGCTCGAACCGACGAACGAACAATTTTGGTCTGATTTGTCGTGCTCGTTACTTGTGTGACGTCACGCGATCGCGCAATGCCAAGCGGCACAGAAAAAAAGTTTTTAAAAGTAAAAAAACCCCGATTCCCGGCCCTAAAAGCAGGCGAAAACTGTCTGAGGGCACCTACCAGGCCAGAAGGGTGGTTTTTTTGGGGGGTGGGGGTTTCCTCGCCCCCCCTCTCCTTGGCTACTGCTACTGCTGCGCTGCTGGTACCAGGCGGGGGGGGGATCGTCTCGTCTGCCTTTGCCATGCGGTGTGCGGGCGGGGGGATCCAAAATGGCGGCCGCAATATTTTTTTTAAATCGTGGTCCAAAACCCCACCAAAGCACCA
>JAHTLZ010003526.1:22901503-22918066 GCA_023846285.1 Phrynocephalus versicolor | reverse complement strand
AATTTTTACAGTAGCAGCAGTGGGTTTGTCTTGCAAAAAAACGTCTCCGTTGATTTTATTTTATTTCATTTCATTTTATTTTTTTACACCTGTGCATTCGCAATGATGGGCTCGCCCATGAGAGTGCAACATGCAAATTTTCCACCAATCGCAAGGCCACTTGGCCAGGTTGACACAGAGACTTCTGGGATGTGCCAATCGGGCATAAACAGCCCACTAATCGTAGCCCGAACCTGAACCCTAAGCCTAAGCCTAACCCATACACCAGTACACTGTCCTTCTAAGTGGGTCAGAGAGGCACCCAGAGGTGCACCCCAATACTCACCCTAACCTCACCCGTCACTAGCCTAACCCTAGCTCTTGTGCACTGCTAACCCATCTTAATCCTAAGCCAGATCTACTTGCATTACACTACATACAAGTATGTGAAACACAGCATGTGCAAAGAGTCTGCCAGTCCGTCACTTGTGGCTCTGGCTGACTCCTGCAGCTGCCTCCAGGAGCTCGCTACCCCCCCCCAAACCAGTATAACGATAACGAAAAAAACGAAAAACGAAACGACTAATTTTTTCTGATTTTTCGCGAAAACGGAAACGAAACGACTCGGACCCTAGCCGAAAAAGAAAACGAAAACGAGGTTTTTTTCCTGAGTCGTGCCCATCTCTAGTAGATATAGACTTGCTATTCCACTTTGCAATACATAACTGGGTTTGTCTGTTCAAAAGCAAGTCCCACTGTGCTGAGTTGGGCTTTCTCTAGGTATGCATGTATAGGATTGCTCTTTTATTGTATACGTTTATGCTACATTATTTTGAACCAGTGGCAAAAATGCCCACGCCCTCTCTTCTTGCATGCATTTTTATTCTTTACTTTTCTTGAATGTGATTATCCATTGCTAAATTCTGTGATAGCACTATGGCTAAAGGGTTCCGTGACACTCTTTATATCTAGGTTAATTATTTTCTTAGTTTCATTATGAAGTCCATGGATTTCTACCAAGTTTGTGCCAATTGAATTTATGATCTTTTCTTTTGCTATATAGTGGGAACAGCCAAATGCTGTATGTATTATATATGATGTCACCAATGTACAGTCTTTTGCTAATTGCGACAAGTGGCTAGAGAAGGTGAGGGCACAAGTCTCTGGAAGGCAAATTCCAGGTAGGGAATTGTAAATGTACTTGGATATATTTTTGTTCAATACCACTTACTCATGAATTCTGGGAGATGAGGACATCTTAATTTTAAGTGGCTGGAATGGGCTTTTTTACTCAGTCAGCATTTGAAACAGACATGGACGCCATATGTTCTGATGACTCCCTTGTGATCTTTCTGTCCATTAACTTGTCAGGCTATTTATTTTCTTATCTTTTTAGTGCTCACTTTTAATAATTGGATATTTCAGATTCTCTTCCCTTTGTTTCATGTAGGTGTGCTGGTGGGCAATAAGACAGATTTGATTGAGAGGCGAGTGGTGGAGCAAAAACAAGCACAAGAATGGGCAGAAACCAATGGCCTCGGATACTGTGAGATTTCAGTAGTGAGTGCCTTTATTTAATTGGGTGTTGACAAAGAGCTAGATTCATTTTCCTATTGAGGGAGACGCTGGAGTTTATTGTTGTTATCCCACGCTGCTTGTGTTGTTTCCAGCAAGTGTTGATGTACCTAACAGAGCTTTCCCTCCCCATTTCCCCATCTGTCCTTTTTTCTGTCTTTACAGAAGGAGATGGAAAACTATGAAGCTCCTTTTCATATTGTGGCAAATGCCTTCCATCAACTATACAAAGAGAAGGTGGAAACTTTTCATGCGCTGGTGTGAGATGCATCGTGCTGTAACTTGCTTCTTTGCTTTGAGCTTGCAAATGCTTGACCACTTAGAATGAAACATAAGAATGTAAAATTTATTCTTTTGTTAACTTTTGGTAATTTGCTTTCTATTTAATTCTAAACCAAACTTAAAAATTCTTTCTTCAAGTATAATTTCATGTTGCAGCTCTTTATTGTGCCTGTCCCATGGTCTTTTTAAAAAATGTGGTTTTGGAGTTTTTTACAGGTTTTGTGTACTTTCACTTGTTCCAATATTGTGAAAGCAAATAGAAATGCAAGTATTGTGAGAAATTATCAAATTTTCCAAATTTAGAAAATTAATGGTTAATATACTAGGGTCTCTACATCCCAAAACAACCCAGTCATGCTGGTAGAATAGTCAAAAGTAGATAAGATTAAATACTCTTTCAGAAAGAGCCAAAGATCTGAGACACAAAATAGGACCTTTATATTCTGAAGACAGTGACCAACATTTTGGAGAGATATTTTTGGAGTACAGTAGTTATCATAGCTTGCAACTTTACTGCATTACTGTAAATTGAATCTCTATTTTTGACATCCTGAGGGCACTTTGATCTGGCCCATTCTCTGCCTTTTTGGATGCTGTTTAGGTCCCCAAAGTCCTTTCTTTCTACCTTCTATAACTCAAGAAGGCAATGCCCTCTTCTGGAACACAGTGTCAAGAGTCCAGCAGGATAAGCACCTGGACCCAGTCCAGGAAAGGGCCCCAGAAGGGGCCTGCAGCAAGTCCAAGCAAACACCAAGTCAGAGGGTAAGGCAAAGAGTAGTCAAACAGTCCAGGAGTCAAGGCCAGAGGGATCAGTACCTGGGAGCTGGATCCAAGGGGATGTGGGGGGGGGGAGCCAGGTCCAGAAGAGCAGGGTTGGCAAGGCCAGGCCAGGAAAAAGAAAAGCCACAGTAGATTCAGAGAAGGTTGTTGCTAAGGCACAATTCATGGGGAAAAGCTGCTCCTGAAATAGCCCCAGCACAGGTGCTGCTCTTGAAGGGCTAGCCATAGCAGCAGGGGAAGGACCTGGTCTTGCAAGCTTCCAGAACAGCCTTCTCAACAGCAGTGGGGCCAATCCTGCATGTACTAGGGTTTGCAAGGAGCAGGCATGGCTGCGATCCTGACACACAGGTTATTTAAGGAGGTGATATGGGATAGGGAACAAGTGCCTTCATTGGCTTTCCAGAACATATTCTTTATTTCCATATTGGAGGTGGTGGTAGGGGAAACCCTTGCATTCATAAAGCTATCCTTGTTAAACAGCTTCTTCCTGTGTTACAAGCAGTTGTCACATTGTACTGTCATACCTGGTGGATTTCTGACCTAGTCACTGTGATACCCTGTATGGAGAATTAATCTTGTGGGAATGATATATAGAATCTAGTTGGTACTTTTAAATTGAGAAATTATGCTAGATAGAGATGTCATAACATATTTATTTATTCTTATTTTTATTCTCCTTTATCCCAAGGGCTTAGGGCAGGTCGTAACATGCTGCAGTTAAAATGAAATCTAAAAATATTGTGTTATAAAACCTACATGACTCCAACAATATAATATGTCCAAACATATGGAGAGTTTATTACACTTACTAGAAGCCAATCCAAATACAGAAGACTTATGAATGTCAGTATAACATTTATAAATGTTAGCACAATATAAGAAGGATGAATCCAATAAAATCAATACATGAGCAGTCTAAATAGTGATGTGGGGCACAGCTTACCAGGAATTTTGCCACATACCCAATCTGTTATGTTCTTTCAAGGACCCTTTCATTTCATTAAGGGCTTCTTCCTAGTGAATCATGTGCAGCTTTATATTGGTAATGGCTACAGTTGAGTGCAACTCTAGTTAGCACCAACTTATATTTACTGAAAGAGGGCTCCTTATTGATTCAGCAGCTGTGAAGAACTTATTCTTTAAAGGAGAACACTATGAAGTACGCTTATTTCATACAAGATGTATAAAGATGGTAAGATGGTGTGGTGCTTGGGCCAATCTGAATTAGAAGCAGCAGTTAAGGGCAAAATTAATAAGGCTACTGCTGGAAACCTGTAATGAATCTCAGTCAAGAACTGTCTGAAGAAAGGGATAATTTTGATGCTGGTAATGGCAGAAAGGAAAATGCTGCACTTGTTTTTTGTCCGGCGGTTGCTTCCTTTTGGTGCACACACATATACAAGCTGAGGAAGATGTGTTCTGCTTTTGCTCTGAATATGGCTCTCCTTTGGTTCTGAATACAGTTCTTCCCTTTCAACCCCATCATTAATAGGAAAAATGTCCATACAGCATCTACTGGTCTATAACATATTAAGTCAAAGATACCTCAGCTTTGATTGTATATGTCAGTGATGGCGAACCTATGGCACGGGTGCCAAAGGTGGCACTCGGAGCCTTTTCTGTGGGCACCTGACATCGCCCCTTCATAGCCACCTGTATACAGGTTAAATTACTCTATTAGCACTTTGCAAAAAATTAGTGGGTTTTGAATTGCAGTTTGGGCACTTTTTCTCTAAAAGGTTTGCCATCACTGGTATATGTGATAAATAAGTAAATGTTGCTTATTTTATTTGTTTATCACCCATCTAACAAATTGTTACTCTGAGCAGTGCACAACAAATTAGACATACATGATACAGTAATACAGGCAGTAGGCTATTGGTTTGTAATTGTTGTTACCAAACCAACATTTTGAAATTGGTTACTGTGCTGTTTACAGTTTCTGTACAGTAATCCCCCACCTATCGCGGGGGTGAGGGACCCGACTCAACCTGCGATAATGGAAAATCCACGATACGCAGATGGTGGGTTAGGTCGGAACTGGGGGGGGGGGGGTATCTGGTGCCTCCTACACTTACCTGAGATCTGGTGCTGCCCCAAACAGGCCTCCGATGGGCTTCCCGGATATGTCGAAGGCCCCAGAAGTGGGTTCTGGTTTTCCGGAAGTGACTTAAAGTTTGCCAGAAACCTGGGGGCTCTGACAGGCCCAGGAAGCCCATCGGAGGCCTGTTTGGGGCAGCGCCAGGTTTGGAGTAAGTGCAGGAGGCCTCAGATGGGCCCACACAGCTTGCCCTAGGAGCCCTGTGTTTCATATACTGCGGTCCCATGATATACCGGGACCAAAGTATATGAAATGCAAAATGGTGGGGGACAACTGTATTCTGGTCTTTTGCAATGGTTGCTGTGGGAAATGGTGGGATCTTGTCTTTTCCCCTAAAGTTTTCTGGTGGAGTGGCGCATATAAGCAAGGTTAAGGTGTCTTTCTTGCATGCTGACTCCAGAAAGTTGTCAGCCTAGTCCAAACTTTGGTGAGAGAGTTCAAATACAAATACTATTTATTGTTTGCACCACTTTGGTCACCAGAATAAAACAGAAGTATGAATCGTAATATGTGCACAGTGCCATCTTAACAAGCACAATACAAGCAGATTAACAAGTACAAATACAGATAAGGACATTCACCAAGCTGCTGGGTTAAAAACAAAATGTGAAAAAGATTAAAAAGCATACCGTACATGATTGTGATTAAAACAGCCATTTCAATTAATTATGGGGATCTTAACTTCTGAGCAGCCACTGTTAGATTGGAGCAGTTTAGTGTCAACAAGGACTAGCTTGTTCTTGCTCTGATTTGGGATGGTTTTCTCTCCCATCCCACTCTTGACATTAATCTCACATGTCTGCCACAGCCTCATGTATCTTTCTCCTTAGAGCTTGTTCTTCCCTTCATCAAAAAGAAGCTAGGGTTGCCTTTTCCCTTCATCTCTGAGAACAAATAAAATTCACCCCGTGAGTGTGACAGACCTTGTGTCTCAAGCAGGGGTTGGAGAAGGGGTCAGTTTCCTGGACTTCCCTCAAGCCATACAAATATAAATAGGAACAATATGGAGCTTGTGAAAAGACATCTGAGGTAAGAGTCAAAAAAAAGCTGCCCACCAACCAGAAAGATCACTAAAAAGAAACTGTCTGGGCTGCCACAAGCTTTAGACTCATAAAAAAGTGAGTAGATGAAAATAGCCATGAAAAGGCAACATGAGGGAAGAGGTACCACTGTTGGTTTGTGTACAAAAATACACAAGAGGTATCGGTGATGGTTACCAGACATCCCTCTTAGAGTCTTGCATAATGTTATGTAATTTTTTAAAAGTATAGTATTCCTTTGTCTGCTTCGGACTCAAAATATCAAAGAGTCTGTTCCCCTGTACCCAGCAGTTCGTACATTTATTTTTAGCTGTGTAAGGTAAATGCAAAATAACATTCTGATTGTGTAGTGCTTTGGGGCAAAAAAGAAACAGGAAGTGAACAGTGCTGTGAACTGAGGGTATTTTGAATGGGCAAAATTGATACTGATAGCCCCAAAGTGAATTGTTAAGATAGGACTGGAATCTGATCATTGGCAATAGATTTCAGTGTTGTTTGCATATCTACTTACAGTAATCCATGATGGCTGTTGAAGCACAATATAAAATTAATCTGGCGTTTGGCTCTATTATAATTTAGTTTCATCAGAACGAACACTATGAAACAGGTTTGAATACAAACCCTGTAATTAAGAAGTAACGTTCAGCCCTGCGGTGAATGGATTGACTTATTTTGCGAAGATTCCGATTCAGTCTCTGAAATGGATTCTCTTTTTTCATCTTGTTTTGTTTTGCTTTCTTATCTCTGCCTGTTGCAACTACTCCCTGCTATTGGCAAAAGGTCATCTGACTTGCTAAATGTGAACAGAATTGGCAGTTCTACTGAAAATGATCTCAAACATGCTCTGTTCAGATTGTGCTGTGGTGTAACCAGCCACAAATCATTCCAGGTGATTTTTTTTCATGTGAGCAAGAATGAATTAAACTGGATTCTATTTTAATGCTTCCATCTGATAGCTTTCCCTTTCCCTCACCAACACCACTCCTTTTAATGCTTGTGTCTGTGTAGGCTCCTGGGTCTCCTTAAAAGCTCTGAAAGTAATTGATAAGTGGTTTAGATACTGTACACAATTGGCTGTCCAACCCATTCCCTGTATTGAATCAAGGAAGATCTGTCTGGCATGCAGGTCAGCCTTTAGTAACAGTCCAGACAAATACAGATAAAGAATATTTGAGCAAAATATTTTTTCAGGAAAACAAAAGCTGGGCACACTTCAAAATACACAGGAAATAGTGTTCTGACAACAATTGCTTTTGCACATTGTGTGAAGCAGCAGAGGTGTGAGCAAAATTTTTAGAAATGCAAAGAATATAGAGTTGCCTATATATGGGGTAACTAAAATTATAGAATGACAAATGAATGAAGGAAACAGACCACAGGAAGAGACTAATTAATGTGGACACACAAAATATAGTTGCCACAGCCAGAATATGGGTCAGCATTCACGTTGTTTCTCATCCTTAATATACCGCAGAAACATTAAATACTGTACCTTAGCTGTTGACCAAACTGAAAGCCTTTAGTTAAAAGAGTGAATAAAAATTCTTAAAGGATTGCTTCCATGCAGTCAGGACTATATTTACTGTATCATTTTTCATATGTCAGTCATATTCAGATAGTACTTAATGTGTGGCAAAATCAGTACAGATAGAAGCAGGGACAATCATATACAGTACATGAGTGTCAGTTCCATGTGTATCTCCTGATCATAACCAGGCTCAGTTGGTATTCTCTATGGAAATGGAATATCTTTAGTAAAAACTAAGTGCAAATGCCTCTTAGATCTCACTTGCCTTGACCTTCATCAGTGGAGTTTAGCCCTTGCATTAATCTCTAATAGAACTTGGTGATCTTTGGAACAAGGCTGGGTAATAGAAGGAAAAACAGCTGTGAGATGCACAGACCATGGTAAAGAGGGCATTGTACACATACATGTGTTACCTGATCTACTGTTGTTTTCCATTTTCTCGGCAGCAACATCATCTGGTTCTACCTGAGGATGTTGGGGTGTCCCCAAGAAAAATAAAAATGAAGGATTTAGTCAAGATCATCAGAGTTTTGTGGATCAGGCAGGCAGTGTGAGATGAAGTAAGGCTTTTACAACGCCTGCAGAATCAGATTCTGAAGACAGGTCAGATTGATGCTGTCCTACCACCATATCAATAGGCAAACACGCTGCTGTTTAGCTCCTGCTCTTGGTTGCTAATTGAGCCCTAGAACCACAATGGGACACAATGTGGTTGATTTCCCAGTTTGAAAAAACCAAGACGGAGACAAAGACAGTGGGGATTTCTTGGGAAATGGATGATAGTCCTAAATGTCTCTGTTCAGCTTCCTAGGTTAGACTGGAGTTTAATGAGAGAGTACAACATGGCTGTGACAAAAGCTGAGCCTCAAAACAAAGCTCTTTCCGTCATCTGCATTCTCATGTTGGAAAGCCTGGGGACATTTCTCTTGGGCAAGGATTGAGTCACAGCTGCTGCTACTTCTGCTGCCGATAGCCCTGCCGCTGAAGTCAGCCTAGTGGTGTGGCTTTTGCTTGTTCTCACAGATAGGAGACACAACTAAACAGAAGTGACAGGGTCTTGCAGGAGAAATGGGCTAGAGAGCACATACCCACAGAGGAGGCTGCTGGGCAGCAGCAGAAACAGAAGCAGCAGCAGTAAGAAGCAGCAGAAGCCAGCAACTGTGTATAATCTCTTGAAATGGGCTGTGCCTTGGTCTCTAGCCACTGCCTACAAATTGCACTGTCAAAGCCTTGAGAAAAAATAAGAAAATTGGACTGTTGTACATACGAGCATCTCTTCCTCTTTTACAAAGCCAATACAGTGGACCCTTGTATAACAAACAGCTTGTATAACATAAAATTTGTACAACATAAAAATTCTGGAGATAGGGGAAATTTGCTTAACATAATTTCCTATGGGGAGAATCCATACAACATGAAAATGGGATTACTCCATTTTCAATGCATTCCTATGGGAATTTGTATAAAGGAAAATTTGTTTAACATAATTTCATTTGGAACGAATTAATTCCTTTATACGAGGTACCACTGTAATGGATCTCTTCTCTCTTGTTGACCAAGCATATTTGGGGGGGGGTCTAATTGTACATCCTGTCTGAAATATATCTTCCTTCCCCATGGGAAGCACACCACTGCTGTGTGTTCTCCTTGGTGTGCCAACCAATCATTTTATTCATTCATCAGTGCTGGGGAGGCGTCTAATTTCAAACCAGATAGCCGAGATACTGCTTGAGTTTATTTGTGTCTGCTTGGGGTGGGGTGGGGTGCTTATCCCAAGAAGGCACCCCCTTCATTCCCCCCCCCCACACACACACACATCAGACTGCACTCATTTATTATACCATCTGTTTTCTCAGTGCTGGAGTTGATGCTGGGGATATGTGACTTGGGGCACTCAGGCGGAAACTGGCCTGCACAAGGCCGGGCATGTGTTTGCCTCCTAGCAATGCAGCGGTCAGCAGCAAATTCTTTGCTGCTGCCGCCTCTTACTATGGGATAGAGTGAGTGAGGGCCTGGAAGTGTTTGAGATGCAGAAAGATGGACTGTGTGAAGGAGACAGAATCACCAGAGATTTTGGGGAGGGTATGGATGTCAGGCAGAGCAGAGATTTGTGGCAGAAGGAAGCAGACAACTGGGTCAGATATTGATGAAGTAACAGAACAGGGCACCTGAACAAGAAGGGAGATTACCCAGGGGTGGCCAGAAGTGACAGACAGCATGAAAGGGAGCAATATGGGGGCATCATCTTTGCCCCTTCAGTAGTTATTCTGCAGAAATAACACTAAACAGCGTCCATCAGTGTTTCTGGCTACACCATGCATCCAACAGAGAAGAGGGGAATCAGAAATTGATTGTGTGGATAAAGGTCCAGAAGGGTCAGATCCCTAAGATATTTGGACTGCTGGATAGTTCATCAGTGGTTTTGATTCCCCACTTTGCCTCCTTGATAGGGGCTGGACTCAGTGATCCAGCTCTGCCGTCTTCAGATGATTATATATGGTCAGAATAAATAAGATAGAACAAAATGCATTGTAAACAAGGGGAAGGGAGATGAACTGCATGAGGGTTTGAAAGCCACTTCTTGAGAATTCTTCAGTTGCCCATGCTGTCCTCCCCCTGTGATTCGGGTGAAGCCACAGACATGCCTGACATTCTGCAGGCAAAGATGGCACCATGAAGCAAGAGAAGAGGTTGGCAGAGGTGGCATCAGTTTTGCTGAGTTGATCCTATGAATTGCACGTAGTATTTCATGGTGCCAGGAAAAGGAGTCAGTCTGGGGGGCTTTGCAAAAGCTTCATAGTTACTTACTTACCTTAATATTAATATTAGTTACTTACCTTAATATTAGCTAGGATCAACCCATATTTCTCTGTTAAGCAATTTAAGCAACTCCCCAATAACAGTGAGGCCAAGCTGGTATAATGTTCTCCTCTTTGACTCCCACCACACACGCACACGCGTGCGCGCGCGCGCGCACACACACACACACACACACACACACACATCAAGGAGGGCTCAATAGTCGGGAGAGCAACCACTTGAGAAGTCATCATCCTCTGGACTCCATAAATATTGAAAGCCTTCTGATAGAGGTCCCATTACTCATATACTGTAGGATCCGGAAACTGCATCATAATGGCTCATTAAAGGTTCATAGAGCTCCTCATAAGGGGATAGTCAGACAGGACAGCCTTCATAGCATCTCAGAAATGCTAAACATTGTTTAAAAAGCAGCCATGATCTGTGTAGGACAAAGTGCCATCTCACACACCTTCAACAGGGTGCTATCCAATGTCCCTTCAGCCTGTTGTGATCCTGCCCTACCTTTCTTTCTTAGAGTTGGCATGACTTTGCTGAGGATCTCATCCTTTTAATCCTCAGGAGGTCAGGGGTAACCTAAGGCATTTGTGCCTCAGAGGCCTCCAAAACATCTTGCCTTTCAACAGGACATGAAAGACATTGATGAGACTCTGAATCTGTCTGGATTAAAATGGATTGAGAATGCCTCTGGCGGAAGAAAGGGCAAAACATTCTGTCAAAAGTTGAGGGATATTTTGACATAAATCCTGGTGGCCTGCTCATTGCTTCGCAGTAGGGATTTCTAGAGGTTGGAGCTGTCATTCCAGGATCAGAGGGCCAACCTACAGATAAGACAACAAGGAGCCAAGAAGCACTTTAGAAACTAAAATAAAGTGTTGGGCTGGTGCAAACAAGTGATTTGCAATCAATATATGATTATCCAAAATAAAACTGGTTAGTCTTTAAAGTACTGCAGAACTCTTGGTTGACTTTGCTAGACCAGGCTAACACAGCTACCATTTATTTGTTTGTTTATTTGCTTGCTTGCTTGCTTGCTTTAAAAAGGTCAGCCGGTACATATGAGCATCCTGGACATGAAGACTACCTGTAGTCTCGATGAGATTTTCTAGAGACATCAGTCTACAAGCTCCTTTCAGGACAGCCAGCAGGATGAGGAACCTAATAACAGAACTGAAAGGGCGGGTACATTCATGAGAGAAACAACACAATTTGATAGCCTCAGAGACTGGCGAAACGTCAGGAAGAAAAACTTCCAGAACACGACCAAACAGCCCAAAAAACTCAGCAGCTATCAGATCTCGGCTATGAAAGCCTTTGACAATACAAGATACAATTTGCTTGTTGACTGCATTTCAGCCTCACACTGATTGATTTCAGTCTCCACCTTACAGTAAGAACAAACTTCAACCAAGCCTCGGTTGTTTTTAAAAATACCATATTCTCTTTGCATCCTGGCTTCTTGAGAAGAAATGCCAACCTCTGACTCCGGGAACATGTTTTAGCTGGGGGTGTTTGTAATTCAGCTAAGTGAGCTTCCACTGCCTTCCTCTGTGACCAAAAGGGTTGTGTTTATTTTCTCCAGACATAGTATATGTGTGTAGTGAACTATTAAATATCTTCTGACAAAGCAGTTCTGTTTGCCTTTGGAAATCCAAATGTTCTGGCTTGGTTTGCTGGAATTTCCTTTTGCTGCTTAGTGTACTGTATCACACTGGGGGGAGGGGGGTCAAATGTGGAAGCAGAACACATGGGCCCATCTACAGCCCAGCAGGAAACCGACATAGCTTGGAAATGCTCCCATCTTAGGCTATAGCACCAACCATCTCCTAACCATGCCGCCAGGGGAATTCTGAGAGCTGTGCTCCAAAAACGAATCCGTTTCAAGGTCTAGAAAATAGTACAGTAGTCAGCCTCCCTGTTTCCCCCTCCGCCAATGATTTCGTGTTACCTCCCAGTATATATAATGGGTGAGGTGCTGGGAT
This sequence comes from Phrynocephalus versicolor, assembly GCA_023846285.1. Classification (NCBI taxonomy): domain Eukaryota; kingdom Metazoa; phylum Chordata; class Lepidosauria; order Squamata; family Agamidae; genus Phrynocephalus; species Phrynocephalus versicolor. The sequence goes on along the minus strand of JAHTLZ010003526.1, from coordinate 22,905,979 downwards.
TTCACGGATCAGTGTCCCTGTCAATTCCAGACTGTTTTGCCCTATGCCTCCCTGGGTGTGTTACAGAGTGGCCTGAATCGAGTATGGAGGAGCCTGGGCTCTCTGCTGCTGAGACAGACTAGGTGGCACTTCATATTAGGCAATGGCACAGCCAGGCAACAACTTTCTAGATTGTGCTATTCCCTTGCCAGAAGTGATGCCTCAGCACCTTTGTTCAGGGTTTTCCCAAGACTGTTTGCTGCCTAGAGCAGTCATCTCCCTGCCTCTCTCCTGGGCGTGTCTTCAAAAAGCCTGAGTGCATCCTTCAATAACAAAGCCAGGGCACGGCACTTGCTCCGAAAATGGGCTTATGATGCCTTATGAGGGACATCTCCCTTCCTCTACCTCCCTGTCTTTGTTTTGGCTTCAGCAAGATACACTATTTTCATTGTGTTCCTCTCCCTGGCCTTCCAATTTCCTTCTCTTCTTCACTGCATCTACATCCCACACTTTCTAATGTCCTGCCACTTTATGTATCACCTTTTCTTTCCTTCCGACATAGTTCTTCTAATGACCCGGATGCCACCCCAGCCCATATATCCACCTTTTAGCTCAGAATCCTTCCACCCTGGCCCCATTGTTTTAGTTTGCCCATTCCTGGACTTCATTTTGCTATTTCCCACCACCACCCGAACTAAACTGTGAAATCTCTCGCCAGGTGTCGTAAAGGGACAAGTTGTACAACTGAAATTCCCAGAGGACCAAGTTGTGATAATTTCATTTTTACATTGGCCTTGGATGTGAAAAGGTGTTTATTCATAGGGAGGAGGTGTGTGTTTGCGAGCCTAGAGAACATATTGAACTTTTGACAAGTATAGGCCAATTATAGCTGAGAGCAGCCTTTGTAAAACAGTAGTTCATTGAACACTATACAGCAGAGTGGATACACCATATGAGGATCCATCACGTCCACAGCTTGGAAGATAACGCATTACAAATAATTAGTTTGTAATCCTTTTGTTTCTTATTCCAAAGATACAGCTAGGTTACATTGTGCTTGTAACATACAAAGTCCAGATCCCAGCGGTGGGACTGCCTGTGGCAATTTTTGGATATTAAAAACTCCCATCCCCATTCCACAGAGTCCAAAATGTTTTCTAACTCAAAAGAGATCTCCAGGGAGCTTCGGAGCCTGATGTGGTGGTAGGGATAGGAAAACTCAAAGATCCAAGTCCACAGCGGATGACATCTTCAGCCTTTCTGCACACAAAGCAACAGGATTCCAACCTCAATTCAAAAAGGATGTTGTCAACCTCGAACGGGTCCAGAGGATGGTGGCCAGGATTGTTAAAGGCCTGGAATAAATGTTCGAGGGGTGGCTTAGGGAGCTGGGAATGTTTGGCCTTACAAAAAGAAGGTGGAGAGGGGAGATGGTAGCCATGTTTAAATATTTGAAAAGATGTCATATTTGAAGAGGTGACAGGTTTGTTTTCCATGGCTTCAGAGACTAGGACATGGAGCAGTGGTTTCAAACAACAGGAAAAGAGATTCCATTTGAACTTTAGGAAGATCTTCCTGACAGTTAAAGCTGTTCAGCAATGGAATATGCTGCTACGGAGGATGGTAGAGTCTCATTTGGAGTTTTTAAAGCTGAGGCTGGATGGCCATCTGTCGGGAGTACTTTGGGCGTTTATATACGACCCCTAAACTCCAGGGCAAATGGCTCCCAGCTCCGGAGCTTAAAAATGTTTCCCCACCAGCTCCGGAGTTTAGAGGAAATTAAGTGCGACCCCGCCCACCTAAGCGCGACCCAGCGCACTTTTCATGTACCTGCTCTCCGAGGGTGAAAAATCTTGATGCGGATGTGCCGGGCTCTCCTTGCTTCTTTTTGTTGTTGTTTTTTGCCTCCCGCCCCTTTAAGAGAAGGAATCACAACAACGGGGCGGCGTCCACCGGCACCAGAGGTAAGCCTGCATTCTTTTGTCCCTTTTTTTCTCCCTCCCCTCATGCAGCCAGCAGCCAGGAAGTGCAGAGGGGTGGGGACGCAGGAAGATCGACAAACCCCTAAGATCTCTGGTCCGAATTTAAGTGACCAGCGGATCTTAGAGGTCGTGTAAAAGCACCCTTTGATGGGGGTTCCTGCATGGCAGGGGGTCGGGCTGGATGGCCCTTGAGGTCGCTTCCACCTGTATGATTCTGTGGTTCAAGCCCTGCTCTGTGCTGCAGGTTCAGAAGTAACCATGAAGTGGATGGAAGTCGAGTGCATTTTGTACCACTTCTAACAGAGAGAGGCATTTTTAAGGAAGCTAGAAAGGAATCAGTTGAGTTACTTTTGAGAAACAGTAAAAGTAAGAGTGGCTGTATGGCCAGATGAGTGGGATAGAAATATAATAAATAAATAAATAAATAATACCTATGAATTGTGACTATAACATGTAATTATTTAATTTGTTTATAATCCAGCATGTTTGTAGAGATGTATCTGGTTTAAAAGAGAGAGAGAGAGAGAGATGACATACCCAAGGTCCAGGAATGAAAGTTCTATCTGTACTGCTGAAAAACTTTGTATAAACATTTGCCATGTAACATATACAGTTCTTGTGTCCACATTTGTGTCATGTATTCTACTTATATGGTCATACCAGCAGTAAATTGTCCACTGGAATAGGGCTTCAGCCTGCATTATTTTTTGATTGTGGGAAATGGGCATACTCCTTTATTTATTAAATTATTGCTCTGATTCTGAGAATAAATAGTACCTCAATTGTAAGACTTTCACAGTTTTACATGCAACACCCAATACCTTGAATTCATTCTGGAAATAAATAGGAAGCCTATACAGGTTAAATGGAACTGTAATAAGAGGCTCCAAAGGCAGATTGGAGATAGCACTATCATCAAGAGCCTTGTGGCGTAGTAGTTAAATGCCTGTACTGCAGCTAAAACTGTACTCACCACCTGGGGTTCAATCCGAGGTAGCCAGCTCATGGTTGACTCAGCCTTCCATCCTTCCGAGGTCAGTAAAATGAGTACCCAGCTTGCTGGGGGTGGGGGGCAATGTGTAGCCTGCATAATTAAATTGCAACCTGCCCAGAGAGTGCTTGAAGTGCTATGGGGCAGTATATAAGCAGAACACTTTGCTTTGCTTTGGAATGGCTGGCACCCATTGACGAAGCTTCAGCCCGACTGTGAGCTATGTTTGCAGATGTACTTTTTGTGTGTGCAGTGACTCCCTGAATTCTGGGAATTGTAGTTTTTTTATTGATGTTTCCAAGCTCTGATTCTCACATGAAAAATCTAAGCACAATCTAATCTTTGAGCTGAATTTGAATGACAGACCATTGGTGTGGAGGAAGAAAGGTATTCCTGGTCATATGTACAATGCTTCCATGCCATTAGAAAAAAGCATTAGATGTGACTTCCAAGCTAACTTAAAAGCCCAATACCTCTGATTTTCAAAAAATAAAAAAAAATACTGTATCATTCTCCTTTTTCCTTCTGTGGTCACAGTTTGATAGGTTGATACCTTGGATGGCACACTTTCAGAACCTGGAAGTGCTACTTTTATAGATTACAGTGTTCTCTATAGTGGGTTACAGTGCCACTTTCAGCATATCCAAGGTACCTACATGTGCATGTGTGGCATTCTGGGAACTGGCAATGCAAAATAATAATAATAATAATAATAATAATAATAATAATAATAATAATAATAATAATAATAATAATAATAATAATAATAATAATGGTGATAATGATTTTTCCAGCCTCTGTCCATTTTCCCCTGAGGCAATATTCCCTGTCTTTGTTTTCCTTCTCCAGTGCCAACATCAAAGTTCAGCAGTCCAGAAGACTCTCTGTGGGGGGGGGGGGGAGCAATTGAAAATATCCAAGTCACTGACACAGTTGGTGTCTGTTGGTCTCTCTCTCTCTCTCTTTTTCACTCCTAGTGTGGCCCCTAGAATTTGGCCTTGACTTGGAAGATTCCCACAGCAGCTATGCATTTAGCAGTGACATGCCCACTGTTTCGCATTGATACCTTACACCAGGGGTGCCCAACCTTTTTGTAAGGAGGGCCAGATTTGGTGGCTGAGAATGTGTCAGGGGTCAGTTGCTCCCCAACCCTGCCACCCCACTGCAAGCCCCACCCACTGACCCCTTGCAACCCCACCCGTAGGAAGGAAGGCGGGGACCAAGGGAGGGAGGAAAGGAAGGAAGGTGGGGACCAAAAGAAGCGCAGGGAGCCGTGGCCATAGGTCACCCCTTGGAAGAGGCGATCTGTGCAACCTTGCACTCCCCCCAGCTCCCCACCGGTGGTGACAGCTTACCTGCCAGCCCACCCCAAAGCTCCTTGACAGTGGCAGAGGCCCACTGGCCTGCCCACCCCCACACTTTCCCCTGTGGTGCCGGTGACGGCAGACCACCCATCCGCCCAGCGGCCCAAGCTTCGCAGCGGTGTCAGTGTTGGCAGAAGATTTTTTTTTTAAAAATGGGGCA
>JAHTLZ010003526.1:22889017-22901493 GCA_023846285.1 Phrynocephalus versicolor | reverse complement strand
GCCCAGCCCCACAAGCTTCCTGGTGCTGCTGCTGCTGCTGGTGGCCCGCCCCCTCACCCGCCCCCTCAGCCCCACAAGCTTTTGCTCACTGGCTGGCTGGCCCGCCCACCCCCTCAAGCTTCCTGGTGGTGTCAGTGTTGGTGGAAGATATTTTTAAAAAAAAACATGGGGCAAATGAGGGGGAGGGAGGGGTGGGCCAGCCAGCCGCGGGCCACTCAGAATGGCATGATGGGCCGGATTTGGCCCCCGGGCTGGACTTTGGGCAGGCCTGCCTTACACCATGGCTGCCATTTGAAGACCCGAAATGTTTAAGCCCCCAGGAGGAGGTGGTGGTTGCTTACTTCTGAGGGCTTTTGGCTCCCTTCTTTCCCCTCACCGAGCTATTTCATCTGGTTTACACATTTGGAAGGCAGAACCTGAACGGGCGAATGACTATCAAGGGCCACTATTCCCGCTGAATGTTTTCCTTCAGAGCTACTCTCTGGGCTGTATCTGGACATGACTGAAGCAGAGTCAGCAGAATCTCATTATTTTCCCTCCTGAGCTGTATGTTATGTAAAAAGGAGGGAAGTGATGGCTCAAAATAACTGCAGGCATCTAGGTGGGAGAGAGCCTTCAGGATTCCAAGAGTGTAACAGCCTCATTGGCGAGGGTGTGTTAGATTACCTCAGAAGGCAAGTTTGTGTGATTCAGGGAGTCCCTAACTTCAAAACACCAGAAGATAGCTTATTCTCCCTCCTCCGCTTGCCTTCTAACTCCGTTTGCAACCCCCAGCGCTGGCCACTGCTTGAAATGGGAATACTGAGCCAAGCTCCATGGACCGATGGACTGATCCTCTGTGGCAGGTCTTATGTTTTTATGAACACTCCCTAACCACTGCCCTAGGCGGGCAAGTCTGTTCTGTACAAAAATGCAGGTAATGATGTTTCCAGCAGGGCATCTTTGTGTGTGCGAACGCACGCACGTGGATGAGTGCTTGCATTTCTGTCTGCTGAGGACCAGACGGAGGAGCGCCTGGGTGAAAGCAGAGCATGGAAGTGAGAAAGAGGGAATCTGTAACGAGACTGCATTTTCTTCCTCTTCCTTTTGCACTTTCCACAGGGGAAGGAGACCTGTTACCACCCCATATGGATAACTATCAGCATGAGTCATCTCCACTCAAGACTTGATGTTCCTTGCGTTTTTAAAAAAATGATATTTCTTTTCAAACTTGGAGAAATTAAGGCAGCTTTATACTATAATTTAGAGTATCCCAAGACAGTATGGCCTGCAGTCATGCTGGCTGGAGAATTCTGTGGGTAGTAGTTGAACCTAAATTCTATTACTGTTGAATAGAGCGCAGTGCAGAAACAATATTTTCTTGTTTCTCTCATTGCCTTGCTTCTTCAGGATTTTCCCCCCTCTCTGCCTCTTAACTAATAACATGGGAAATTCATGACAGTTAAGAGGACTTTCACAGCTATCTATCCTGATAGCTGTGGCCTTTATGTATAATATTCATCTATCTACCACTTACACAGGTAAATCTTCCAGGTAAAATGGTACAAGTGAATCTATTGTATTTTGCATGGAGGTCAAAAGAGCCATCATATGGGTCAAAAACATTGTTTTAATAACATGGCCCTATGATTAAACTGCAGTATTGTAGTCAGTCCTCTGCTCATGAGCTAAGTTTGATCATGATGGGTTCATGGTTGACTCAGCCATCTCTCCTCCCAAGATTGGTACAATGAGTGCCCAGCTCACTGGCAGGCAAAGTGTTGCTTTCATAATCATTGTAAATCACCCAGAGAATGTTCTAGCACTATAGAATGCTATATAAGTTGAAACAACCACCAAACAATTCCCATTACCTACAGGCAACCTAAGTACAAAGCATGTGCTGGATTCAGAAGATTCTGTCAGCACCTTTGCAGACTGTCCTATTCATTCTTCCAAATCGTTTTTTAAAACTTCACAGACAGCAAGCCATCACCATTTATTTAATGGCAGAAATGTGATTGTGTGGTTACAGAAGCAGAGGATAATTGCCAGAAGTTAATAAATCTCTGTAGGCCTTTGTAATGGTTGGGGCAACTAGGATAACTTCAAGGGGGCATGGCCAGGGTGTTCCCAAACACCAAGAGTGTGGCCAGGCAGTCTGAGTTCAGGATTTACAGAATCAAGGACTAGGCTGCTTTGTTTGCTTATGTGTTAAACCATACCCGGGACTTTGAAGCTGCTCTAACATCAACCTGCTTCCTGATACCATCATCTCACCAAAAGATTCTCAGTGCCTGATAGACAACACCTACTATCAAGAATGCATTTCTGGTACAATGCTTTGATAAAGATAGCAAGTTGCTATGGAAAGCTTAGCTCATTTTTTTTTGTTTTAGCAGTGAACAATAAAGGTATCACCTCACTTCCTTTTGAATTTGTTTCTCGGGTCACACGGCTCAACTATTTAGCTTCCAAGGATTTACAGAGAGGATCATCAGCCAGTCCAAGTTCAAGATTCACAGAAACACAGTCTTAAAAAACAAAATTTTTTTTAAAGAATCTAAAATATAAAAAAGCAAATAAAAAGATAAACTCAAAAAAGTAAAGAAAAAAGTGTGGCTACATTTTTGTCTTTTTATTTGCACTTTTATTTTTTAATTATTTTTCACTTTTATTTTATCACTAGGTCTTGTGTCTGACAGTCTAACCACTACACCAGACTGCTGTGAATAATGGTTCCTTGTGTCTGCTTGACTCAAGCAGGTATGTTTGTTCCCTGTGAAATCACTGAAGTCCTCATAAAGCAGGACTCATATCTGGCAGAAAACCCTTTTACCTGAGATGGAAGACCTCATCTTCTGCTTCCACAATGTTGCTGACCTCAAAATGGGGAAAAAATCTAGTGTCAGCCTGACTTATTTAAAACCAGGCTAAGTGAAGAGTACTTGACCCAAATTCTTTCATGAGGATCTGTAGTCTTATAGTGGAACATAACTGTTCTTTTATATTTACGATAAAGTTGATCAAAGCGTGGGGGGGGAATTATTTCCTTGCTCAGTCTCTGCATGCCTAAAACCAGAGTGGAATTTCTAATCCCTTCTTATGAGATGAAGTCATAAATCTTCATATATATCGCCAGGCCACCTTGAACATACTGATCTCATCTGATTTTGGAAGCTCGCTATAAAGAGTCATGCCTGGTTAGTACTCGGATGTGAGATCAACAGAGAAGGCCAGCTTTTACTGTGCGCAGCAAGAAAAGGACCCACACACACACACACACACACATACACACTCAAATACTGGAGAGCCACTCAAGGTCAGGCAGCTGGAGCACATGGACTGAACTCCATACAAGGCAGGATCTTGTATTCTAGTATTATGATTAATCAATTTCAAATAAAATGATATGGCATTCCTTAAATATTGTAGGTATAGTCTTTGGCTCCTAACTCCATTGTCACTACTGTCTTCAATCTTCTGTAGAATCATCTTCATCGAGTAGGACATGCTTTGTTTGTGTATTTACATATGTGTGACTCGCCTTATAGTGACAGAGTCATCATCAACTTGTATGGCTAATAAATCCACCTACCCTACTTTTTGGGAGCCTCCCAAACTGGAATGTAGGGTCTGAAACCCTACCAGATTTGAAAATTGGGTTAATTAGTAGTGCGGGGGTACATTCTGAGGTGTAGGGGTCACTCATCAATGCTTCTAAGGAGAATCCATGTCCTGCTTTTCTATTACAGTGGACCCTTGTATAACAAACAGTTTGTATAACATAAAATCTGTACAACAAACAATTCCGGAGATAGGGGAAATTTGCTTAACATAATTGCCTATGGGGTGAATCCATACAACATAAAATGGGATTACTCTGTTTTCAATGCATTCCTATGGGAAATTTGTATAAAGGAAAATTTGCTTAACATAATTTCATTTGGAATTAATTAATTCTTTTATACAGGGTACCACTGTATATCTATTAGAGATGGGCATGAACTGGAATACCAGTGGTTCATAATGGTTCGTAGCTGTCCACCAACTACAAACGGTCACAAAGCACATAACCCTTCAATAATGAACCAGTCTACCATTCATTTTTCAGATTCTTGTTTCATTTGAACAAAACAGGATCCCTGAACGGAACTGCGAATGGAATCATGAACTAGCCAGTTTGTGTAGGGGTGTGGGGGTGTGTCCTGGTTCGTGGTTCAGTCTGTGCCCACCTCTAACTTCTATGCCAAGGAACTCACACTTTAGTGAAACTTCACAAAACTGAGACATCCCAAATACATTTCATATAAAGTCCCTCTGTTCATATATTTCACAAATGCTTGGGATATGAGCTGTAATTCTGTGCCAAGCAACCTGGAGTTCAGTCCTATTGGCACATGGTTCTCATTGTGTAGTTTTGACTCATAAAACTTTTAAATTTACTTATTAGGCTCAACAAGAGTAGATTGACTGAAGTGAAGAAATTTACATCAGGAGCCTTGTGGCATAGTGGTTAAACGCCTGTAAAGGTAAAGGTTCCCCCCACAAATGCGTGCTAGTTGTGTATGACTCTAAGGGCAGTGCTCATCTCTGTATTCAAGCCAAAGAGCCAGTGTTATGTAAGTCCGTGGCCATGTGGCCAGCATGGCTGCGAGAAAACTCTGTTTTACCTTCCCGCTTTTCACGGTGGTACCTATTTAACCTACTTGCATTTACGTGCTTTCAAACTGCTGTGTTGGCAGGAGCTGGGGTTAACAGTGGGAGCTCACTCTCTTTGTGGCTCCTGGGATTCGAACCATTGAGCTGCCAACTTTGTAGCCAACAGTTTTCAGTGCTCTAGCCCACTGAGACACCACACCCCTGTACTGCAGGTAAAACTGTGCTCATGACCTGGGGTTCAATCCCAGGTAGCTGGCTCATGATTGACTCAGCCTTCCATCCTTCCGAGGTTAGTAAAATGGGTACCCAGCTTGCTGGAGGTGGGGAAATATGTAGCCTGCAAAATTAAATTATAAGCCGCCCAGAGAGTGCTGTAAGCACTATGGGGTGGTATATAAGCAGAACACTTTGCTTTTGCTTTTACTGGTGTTGATTCTCCATTCAGAGATTGATGAAAAGTCTACTCTATTTGGGACAAGCATTTTAATTGTTGTCATTGGGCTTTATGCTAGTCCCATGAAAATTTTGTTATTCAAGTCACTAAAAAAGACATTCCAATTCAAGAGAATTTCAGCGAAGGAGAAATTTTGGGGCAGTTCTAAATGGGCAAAGTTTAGGATTCTTGTGTTTACCTTGTGAGGGCAGAGTATGTGATAAAATTACTGGTTTTAAAAAAAGTTCCCTCTGCACAGTAAAGTCCAGACAAAAATCCACAGGGCAGAGCAGTATATTACAAGCGGTCCCTGAAGCACACCGCCACTCATCAAATAGCTAGTTTAGTTTGATTTATTTCACCACTCTGTACACGTACAAGAAGACACAAGGTTCATTACTCACCTAAAACAAGTTTTAAAATATGGCTGGTCACAGCTCTTCTCCTTTAACTTGACCCTCTCTACAAAGTCTGTCTATTTAGCCAAAAATATTTTACGCCCAAGGCTCAAATCCAGTTGAAGAAGGTGGCTGGAACATAATGTCCCCACCAATATATTGTGCCAATTAGTCTCTAGGTGGCTGATGCATAAGCTAAGAGTACCACGTTGGGACAAATGTGACTTCTTGCCCAAGGAGATACCAGACTGCTTGTTCCCTGCTCAAAAAACACTGAACCTCTCGTGCAATACACGATTGTGCTAGCTGTTTTTTTTTCTAAACAGGAACATGCCCAAAATATTTATTCCAGTTGGCTTACATGGTTAACAGTCTGCCCTTCGCTTGGAGCTAATGGCTTACAGGCATTGATTTCTTGTCTATGTCTATTGATTAGCCTCCTGCTGGACATACAACCTCCACCACAACATGCAAAAGTGAAGCAAAGTAAAACAGTTCACATCTTGGAGACCCAGGGCTATGGAATGAATGGATTGGTGGAAAGCCTGGGACCATCACGCAGCCCCAGCGAGAAAAGCCATTGCACCTCTCCTCATAGGTGATCAATTCACGAGATAATGTTTCGGGATCTGTGATTTCAAAGAAAGGTGAAATCTGCACAGAACAATGTGCTGCACTGTGGAAAAGGACATGTGCCTAAAGAGCCTTGTGGTACAGTGGTTAAACTGGTGCACTGTAGCTAGAACTAGGCTCATGACCTGGGGTTCAATCCTAGGTAGCTGGCTGAAGGTTCACTCAGCCTTCCATCTTTCTGAGATCAGTAAAATGAGTACCCAGCTTGCTTGGGGTGGCTATGTGTAGACTGCATAATTGCTTGTAATTACAGTGGACCCTTGTATAACAAACAGTTTGTATAACATAAAATTTGTACAACATAAAAAAATCTGGAGATAGGGGAAATTTGCTTAACGTAATCGCCTATGGGGTGAATCTGTACAACATAAAAATGGGATCACTCTGTTTTCAGTGCATTCCTATGAGAAATTTGTATAAAGGAAAATTTGCTTAACATAATTTCATTTGGAACGAATTAATTCCTTTATACAAAGTACCACTGTACTTGTAAACCACCCAGAGAGTGCTTTAAGTGCTATGGGGTGGTATATAAGCAGCCTTGTGGCGCAGTGGTTAAATGCCTGTACTGCTGCTAAAACTGTGCTCACCACCTGGGGTTCAATCGCAGGTATCTGGCTCATGGTTGACTCATCCTTCCATCCTTCCGATGTTGGTAAAATGAGTACTCAGCTCATGGGGGGGGGGGGCGGTTGCAATGTGTAGCCTGCATAATTAAATTGTGAACTGCCCAGAGAGTGCTTTAAGCACTATGGTGTGGTATATATGAAGAACACTTTGCTTTAAAGGAACTCTGTGGGTTCAGAAGCATATACCGTGAGTTTTCAGATTCATTTCAGAAAATATGGGACTGATGGATTAACAATCCCGCATCGACACTCTAATCAGTCTAATGGGTCACTTCTAGATGTTTGAAAGCAGATGACAGTCCAGAATATTAATAACATGCTCAACATTGTAATGATTACACTCAGTTCCTGGCTATTTAAGGAGCTTTGCAGGGCTGTTGATTCTTTCAGGTATACCCCACAAACAAAAGAATAATAGGACCCATTAGGTATTCCTCTTCTCAGGCAGTTATTAGTCAGAGCTGCTAATGAATAGCCATTTTTGCCTCTATGGGCTACAGCCCCTGTCACAGATAATAGTGGTAAATTTTGGAGTGTAGGTGCTCATTCTGACAGTCTCCAAAGGAAAGCCCAACAATGAAGTTAGTGTCAGTCCCACCCAACCAGTTCTCATAGTATTCTGCTCCATTAGGAACAGGTTAGAAAGGCAAATGCTTTAAATTGTCCATTGCAAACGCACATATCAGGGAAGGGTGCAGCTAAGCCTCACATGAACAGGAGAAGCTAAGGCACTGGTGTCCAAACTTTGGCCCTCCAGATGTTTTGGACCACAACTCCCACAGTCCTTTGTCATTGGCGATCTAGGCTTGGAATTCTGGGAGTTGTGGTCCAAAACATCTGGAGGGCTGAAGTTTGGACACCACTGAGCTAAGGGATGTTACAGGTGATGTCACCATCTTTGTTATCCAAGACATTCTACCCCTCTGGCCCAGGAGCTCTGGTCTCACTACACCAGTGGTGGCCAAACTTCAGCTCTCCAGATATTTTGGACCACAACTCCCACAGTCCTTTGTCATTGGCAATACAGGCTTGGAATTCTGGGAGTTGTGGTCCAAAACATCAGGAGGGCCGAAGTTTGGACACCCCTGCACTACACCAATGATAATCACATTTCCTGTGATGCAGGGGATGTCATTCCATCAAGGTCAGCTTCTAAAATGGCCGATAAGACACCAGGAAGTACACCACAAAGGTTTCTTCTAACAACTGAGCTGTTAAGAAACCCCACCAAACAAAAAGTAATACAGTATACGAGTATAGTGCTGCTTTTAAGGCTAATGGGCTTATTTGTGAGTTGTAACCTGTGAAAGCTCACTCTGAAATAAATGTATTTATCTCAAACATGCTAGAATAATGACATTTTTGTTATATGTGCCAAAACAGAGCCATCACTTTGAAAACTATGTTGTTAAAAGGCATCTAAAGGAGTGGATTTCATCCATGAAACAAATCTGTTTATCTTTTAGATGCCACAATATTTTGTCTTTTGCTTCTCTCCCTCCCTCCCTCCCTCCCTCCCTCCCCCTCTCTCTCTCTCTCTCTTAGTTTTATCAACATCCTGACACAGACTAATATGCCACCTCTTTGAAAACTACCTTATTAAAAAGCTGTCATCCTTCTCCTTGAAAAAATGTTTTCTAGATGTCCTGTATCCATATCCATAACCATATCCTGATTCCTTTATTTTAAAAGAAGAATCTCTGTGTGTAATACGTTAACGGCACTAGAAAAATTTAATAGACAGATGATTTTTCAGGTCCTCCAGGATCCTTCAGCAGGTTGAGCTTTGCTGAATTTAGGGGGACTCATAAAGAGTCTTGCACGGCCACCTTCCTTTTTAATGATATTTTCATGGTCTAGTAAAATAATAATTAAAAAAACAGATTTTGCCTTTTGCATGTGATTCACTCAACCACGTTTCTTCTTTCTCTTTAAAGTTCTTTTAAATTTTATAGTACTTTAATATTCCTATCTCTCTTTTGCTTTGGTTTTTCCCCTATAATAATACCAGAAGCCCCTTCAGTGGTCTGCAGATGGCTAGCACTGATTCCGTACTAGCGGACACCTGCAGGCTGGCAAGAGTTAAGAGATGATCATCTGGAAGTACACTCCGCTTTAAGGACAGTCTAAATATTTGGATCAGTGCTTCCAACATTCTGCTTCACAGCCATTGCTGTTCCTTTCCCTTCTTCCAACAACTTGTCTAATCTCTGCTTAGAAATTCAGTGGCACAGTTGGTACTCACTAAGGCTGTGCCGCATGCAGATTTCAAAAGAATGGCCACGTTGATCAGATAAGACCGTTTGGTCTCCATGCTAGAAGAATGTCATGGCCTAAAGTCGAGCTAATGGTTACTAAAATCTGAAGGAACTTCTTTGGAAACTAACAACTAGGTGAAACATGATTTATTTATTTATTTATTTATTTATTTATTTATTTATTTATTTAGTATTCTGCCCATCTGGCCTAAAAAGACCACTCTAGGTGAAAATCCATTCCAGGATAATGCAGAAAATAGAGCCCTAGACTTCTTTACAGAAGCCTTGAAGGTGTAATGGAGAGAGAAACCAACTGGGTCTATAGAATGTGTGTGTGTTGTGATGTTACAGTTGTGACCGACTCTTCGTGACCCCATGCCCATGGAGTTTTCTTGGCAGGAATACTGTAATGGCTTGCCAGTTCCTACTCCAGGCGCCTACAGCGGCGGGGGGCAGCAGATGGTGGCAGACAGCGACGGGCACAGGGGGGTGGGCAGTGATGAGCGCAATGGGTGGACGGCGACGGGCGGCAGGCGGGCGGTGGGGGGATGGATGGTGGTGGCCAGCGGCAGGGGGGCGGCAGGCTGTCCAGCGCCCTCTCTCCATTTTGGCGCCCTCAGCAACTGCCTAGTTCGCCTTAATGGAAGTGCCGGCCCTGCTTGCAGCTATCATGGAAGAAACCCCAGTACTGACTGTCTCTAACCAAAAGAAACAACAGCTATACTAATTTCAGGGCAGGGAGAGCACAGCCTATCAATCTAGCTATCAAATCACTAAAGAAAGATAAGTTGCTTATGTCCACTTAGCTAGCTGGTTATCCCTAACCCCAATTAATGTCTCTCCTATCACAGTTCTGATCAAGAGCAGAACTGTACAGTAACTGTATATGAAGTTCACAGGTGAGATGGAAGGAGATGGAAGGAATGAACAGGGGCGAGACCCAGAACAAAGGTGAATTGTTAATGGTGGAGAACACTGTTGCTTTTGTCAGTGATGGAGATCAGCTTGGCCTCAGCTCTTTTGAACTATTATTTATGTGTTAGGCTTTCTTCTCTAACCTAAATAGCTTTACACTGTTGGATTGAGCCAGTTAATCATGATGGTTTTATGTAAAATTGTATGGCTTTTTATTTTATTTATTTCCTTTTCCTTTTCCTTTCCTTTCCTTTGTTTTGATATTGTGGTTATTTGTAGCTGCCTCGTTGTTGATGTTGACTTGCATCTACTGCTAAGCAGGAGTGTAAGGAGCTTTGGTTCTAATATTGGGGAAAAAGAGAGGTTACAAATAAACAGATAATGGTGGGGGACTGCCTGGATAACTAAGGTGTCTAGTATTGTGGCATGAACTTTCACAGGGAAGGTGAACATACCTAGGGAACTGCCAGTCAAACACTAAATGCTTCATGAAGAAGTATTAGATCTTTATATGAAAAAGCACGCAATGTCTTAATTGTATATTTTGGTGCATTTGTACACATTAGTAACCTTATCAAATCACGGCCTCCCACCTTATGTACACAAACCGAAACAGACAGGTCAGCATGTTCTTCCCAAAGAAGACTTGGTGGCATTTGTGTTTTGCATTTTTATCTGGCTCTATGTGGAGGAGTTAGCTGTGTCATGGAAATGTCACAGAAACCCACATTTAATTTTGGTGGCAGTGAGAAAACTTTGGAGGTGAATTTGATAGCTGCAACTTTCAATCACTGGTCCACTGGAGAAAGCAAAGCTGGTTCATTCACCATCGGACATCCTTGTGAAGTTAAAAATTCTAGGCCTCCATTGCCCAAACTTTTGGATAGCAATACTCAGAAATGACTAAAGTGGGTCAGCCCTTTCCCTTCTTGCATGGCTCGTGTTGTTGTTGTTGTTTCGGGGGGGGGTGAGAAGTCTAAACAGGAAAACTTATTCAGCTAAAACTGCGAGGAACTGGCATAGTTGAGAGGCTTTGTTCATTAGTCTACCCTCTTCTTTCCTCTTAACTCAAGTACAGCTGATTGGTTTTAATCATTGCACAATATAATATTTAACAATACGAATATGCTGGCAATATACTAGCAATAGTAATATACTAGGAATATACTCCATTGATAAGGAAACTCAGGCCAAAAAAGAGTCTCACCCTGGAGGTCAGTGGATCCCGACTGACGGGAACATCTGAAACAGCGCTGGATGAACACCTTTGACAATGACATGAAGTTGTCCTAGGTTCATCTATTCTAGACCAAGCCCATGGCTGTGCCAAATGGAAGGCCAAAACAAGAATAGCGGACACCACCACCAAGTGGGACAAACAAGAAGAAGAAGAAGAAGAAGAAGAAGAAAAAGAAGAAGAGTAATATACTAGTACTATGATTTAGACATGGGCATGACCAGAAAAAACGACGTTTCGTGTTTTCGTTTGTCGGAATGGGTCCGTTTCGGGTCGTTTCGTTTGTCGTTTGTCATTTGTCGTTTCTGCCGTGATTTGGCGCGATTTGACTTCCTTGAGCATAGGGGCGTCCCGCAGTCAGGGCCGGCGCTAGGTGTTTTTGCGCCCTAGGCGGCGGGCGGGGAGGCGGGCGGCGGGGGGGAGGTGCGGGTGGGGGGCGGTGGCGGGGGGCCATGGGCGGGCGGCGACAACAGCAGGGGGGAGGCGCAGGCGGGCGAGTGGGCGGCTGGCGGCGCGGGATGCAGGCGGGTGGCGGCACGGGCGGGCGGGCGGGCGAGTGGGCAGTTAGGATATCACTTAGGATAGAGGTTCTGTTCTTGGCTTTTACCCCAAATGTGTGTGTCTGCAAGCAAATTGAAGTTGGGAAAATAGAAAATAAATGGTAGTATATAATATATTTTTAAAATAAATCCACACCTCCCACTCCCAGTCGAACCTCCCCCTTTATCCAATATGAGAAAAAAATCCTCACAAATAGCCAGAGAAGAAATAAAGAATAAACTGCTATTCCCTTCAGCAGACAAAGCTGCAGGGAATCAAAGAAATTATTTTCTAAATTCATTTCCCTCCCTGCCTGCCTAAGTTAAATCTAAAGCCTCCAGCCTCCCTCCAATCTCAGTTCGAATACCCAGAGCAGCCAGCCACATAGCCCTCCACCCTCCACATCCAAGACCTGACTGCGACTTCTGGAAGGTGCCTCGGCTTTTTATGCCCTCTGGCACATCCAGAAGTGTCAGTCAAAACCTGGCCATGCCATTGGTGGAATGGTTCAAAACATTTGCATGGTCCCATCCCATGCCAAGCCCAAATGGGCAGGTCTAAACAAATAAAAAATAAAACAAAATAAAATAAAATCAATGTGACATTTCATTGCTATAAAAAACCCACTGCTGCTACTATTAAAAATCAGGCATTTAAAATAAATAAATTTCACATGTTTCTGTGGTGCTTTGGTGGGTTTTTGGACCATGATTTAAAAATAAATATTGCGGTCGCCATTTTGGATCCCCCCCCCACCGCATGGCATGGAGACTATGAGGATGACCCTCCCCC
>JAHTLZ010003526.1:22875513-22888977 GCA_023846285.1 Phrynocephalus versicolor | reverse complement strand
ATGCTGGAGAGAATTATTTTTGGCTAACGGCCGCTTAAAGCTAACAAAGGTTATGGGCCAAAGGTTATGGCCAGTAAAACTAATTTGCCAGTGCAGGAGTTTAGTGCAGTTAGGAGAGAGAGCTAAGGCAGAGAATGGAAGCCTGGAAGCCAACCTGACTGCAAGCAACTTTTGCTGAGCTCAAGCCTCTGTCTGGAGACAGAAAAAAAGGGGTTGGGATCTCTTTGCTTCGTGGTACAGCCGGTACTAAAAGCAAATTGAGGTCGCCCTCAACTGGAAAGGCCCTGGTCCAGTCAACACTTGGAGCTTCAAAGCTATCTTGCTGGAAGGAGCTGTGAGTAGCATTTCCCAAAAGAGCCCATTGCTATTGGTGAATAGCAGAAGGGGGGAATTGAAGCCCAAGATGGAAGAAGGTCAGGAAAGTTTTAATGTGCCATTCCAACGTCTCAATTCTGAGAACTATCTGGACTGGAGTGTCAGAGTTCAGGCCTGGCTGGAGGCTAGAAATTTGCTGGACTGTTTAAGCAATTTACCTACTGATCCAGCTCAGTTACCTCAAGCAGCCACAGCTGCACAGAGAGCTGAAGCACAAGCCTCAGTGAGGAGGAATGCCAAAGCCAAAGCTATGTTAATTATGAGTTTAGACTCAAACCAGTTAGTTCATGTGCAAAGTCTGAGATATGCTAAAGATATATGGGACACTCTTGAGAGGGTACATCGTAGAACAACCCCAGGTGCAAAGGTCCATTTGTACAAACAGCTATTTGAAATGAAGCTAAAGCCAGGAGGTGATATTAGAGAACACATTGCTGCAATGGTGTCTATCTTCAACCAGTTGCGTTCTTTGGATATGGCTTTCACAGAAGACCAACAAGTTTGTATTCTTCTGAGCTCTTTGGACAAAAGTTATAACACGCTGTGTTTAACTATGGAGGCTTTACCTCAGGACAATTTCAATATGTCCTATGTGTCGGGACGTCTTGTTCATGAACAGCAGCTAAGAGCTCATGAAGGTGGGCAAAGCAAAGGGAGTGCAGGCTGCTCAACCCCAAGAGAGGGGGAAGTGAAAGTTTATGCAGCTGTAAGAAGATGTTTCAGGTGTCAATCACCAAGCCATGTTTTGAAAAATTGCCCACAGTCTCCTAACTTCAAGGTTAGCTCCCATGGCAACCAGATAAGAGACAGTCCACAGCGTGGGATGCCGAGGTCAGCTGCAGCCGGGAGAGGCAAGCGCAGCTACAGAGGAAGAGGTCACATGTCGGTGTCTATGGCAATGTTCAAGAACCAATCTTCTAGAAACTGTGTTTTCATTTTAGACAGTGGAGCCTCACATCATCTAGCGCCACCTGGTGTCCAGAATGAGAACTGCAGGAAACTTCCTCAACCAAAGAGCATTACATTGGCTAATGGGCAGAAAGAGTCTCTGAATACTGCTGCAACAGTGTATATTAAATGTTTGGACACTACTGTAGATGTTTTTGTTCTAAATGGCATGACACGTGGCATTTTGTCTGTATCAGCTTTAGTTAGAGATGGTTTTTCTGTATTGTTTGAAAATAACATATGTTCTGTTTCTAGGAATGGGAAGGTGCTGATACAAGTGCACTGTAAAGATGGTTTGTATGCAGTGAGCTCAGATGCAGTTCCAAAGGGATGCAGCAATGCAAATGCAGTGCAGGCGCAGTGTGCCAACATTCCCAAACATGATAGCTGTGCCCATTTACTCCATCGTCGAATGTGTCATTTAAATTGGGGGTATTTGAAGAAAATGCCTGAATGTGCTGAAGGGTGCAATGTAAAACCATGTTCTAAGTTTTTGGATTGTAGGCCATGCAAAGCTGCAAAGGTCAAGAGATGTAGTTATCCTAAGTCAACCAGGGTATCTACAGAACCTTTTCAACTTGTACATGTTGATGTTTGTGGTCCAATGCCAACTGTTTCTCTGGGTAATGCTAAGTTTATTCTTTCAATAGTTGATGATTTTTCCAGAAATGGTTGGGTATTTCCTCTGAAAACCAAGGGTGAAGCAGCTCAGAAGCTAAAGGATTGGATTGTGGCAGTGGAGTGTGATTTTTCCACAAAGGTTCGCCAAATTCAATCAGACAGAGGAACTGAATTTATAAATACAACACTTCAGAATTTTCTAAGACATAAGGGCATAGCACACAGGCTGACAAATCCTTATTCTCCCGAGGAGAATGGCGTTGCTGAAAGGAGAAATCGAACTCTGCAGGAAGCGGTTGACGCTATGTTGAGGGATTCGGGTTTGCCAAAAAGCTACTGGGCTGAGGCATGGCAAACTGCATCACATGTATTTAATAGAGCTTATAATTCTGTTGTAGGTCAAGCTCCTTACACACTGCTACATGGTAAAAAACCAAAGATAGGCTATTTCAGAGTGTTTGGTTCTGAGGCCCATGTTTTGATTCCAAAGCAGTTACGTAGGAAAGGAGGGCCAAGATCCAGAAAAATGATTTTTTGTGGATATGAACCATTGACAAAAGGTTGGAGATTTGCCTATCCTGATGGATCTAAAATACTAATCAGTAGAAGTGCAGAGTTTTGTGAGCAGAAAGGGTGGACTAGAGTTCACGCTAATCCTGAGGTACTAAGTGAAAATTTTGACAATGTAGTAGGACAAGATGAGGCAGGTGTAGGTCCTGAGCCAGATGCACAGGTAGATGACACTGATCAACAAGAAAGTGTATCTCCAAGAGGTGTGAAGTCTGAGCCAACTTCACCACAGTCTAGTCCAGTGGAACAGAGAAGGCGTGTCAAATCAGAAGGTTCAGGTAGTCCTAGTAGTTCTGATGCTAGTGACTCCAGAATTGTGCCCAGCAGTCCAACTGGGTCAGAGGGGGCGTCTGAGTTTGGTCCTAGACGTTCATCTCGCACAACAAAAGGTAAACCACCAGAGAGATTTTCTCCTTCAAACTACTCAACAGTGAGTGTTTGGATTGGTTTAGCTCAATGTGAACCAGAGAGTTATGAGGAGGTTTTACAATTACCTGATGAGGAAGCTAGTAAATGGCACGCAGCAATGGAGAAAGAAATGGAATCTATGAAGACTATGAAAGTATTTACACCAACAACACTACCAGAAGGCAAACAGGCAGTGAGTTGTCGTTGGGTGTATAGAATTAAGACTACAGCAACAGGTCAGACACAGTGTAAGGCAAGACTTGTCGCTAGAGGATTCACTCAGAGGAAAGGATTGCACTATACTGAAGTGTATGCACCAACTTCTAGGAGTGAGACACTTCGTATGTTATTGGCTGTCGCAGCACAGAGAGGTTTTCAAGTGGCTCATTTTGATATAAATGTTGCTTATCTCAATTCAGATCTTGAAGAAGATTTGTACATGTTACCACCACCAGGTTTTGAGGGCAAGAAACCAAACCAGGTGTGGAAATTGCACAAATCGATCTATGGACTCAGACAGTCAGCTCGAAACTGGAATAAGTGTCTAAATGATGTTTTGGAAAATATGGGTTTTTGCAAGAGTCTAGCCGATAGTTGTCTATATCTGAAAGGTTCAGGAGATGAACAGGAGATAGTTCTAATTTTTGTTGATGATATTTTGTTTGTTAGTAAATCACAGAATCAAGTAAAGAAGTTTGCAACAAAGCTTGGAAAAAAGTTTCAGCTTAAGAATCTAGGTGATGTAAAGATGTATCTAGGAGTTCAGATTGATAAAACTGAAGATGGCAGTTTTTTACTTTGCCAGAAGGGCAAAATTGAGCAGTTGTTACAAAAGTTCAGAATGTCTGACTGTAATTGTGCCAGAACACCAATGGAGACAAATTTTGAAAAGGATAGTCAAACCAGAAATGAAGAGAAATTTGAGAGGCCAGAATTGTTTCAGTCAGCTCTTGGTAGTTTATTGTATCTGTCTCAGTGGAGCAGACCAGATATTGCTTTTGCTGTAAATTTACTAAGTAGAGAGGCCTCAAATCCCAGTAAGATTGCCTGGAAGGGTATCAAGAGAATACTAAGATATTTAAAAGACACTAAAGATTTCTGTCTCAAGTTGTCAGCAGAAAATGAATCGCAGTTACAGTGTTGGTCAGACAGCGATTGGGCAAATGCTGAGGACAGGAAATCAGTGTCTATGTGGTGGACTTGTGAGAAAGTGAAAGAATATTGGGCACTGATATATGATGAACTCAAAAAGATGTTAAAGTGTACATTCCCAAAACGACCTGAACTTTTTTTGTTAGGGCTGGTGGATAATGAAATCAAAGGAGCAGATAGGACTCTATTTTTATACGCAACAGCAGCGGCACGAATGCTCCTGGCACAGAACTGGAAGACAACGTACATACCATCTCTGGATGAATGGAGGGCGAAAATATTGGACTTTGCAGAGATGGCCAGGCTGACGTGCAGACTGAGGGATCAAGATAACCAGAAGTTCCAAAATGATTGGCAAAAATTTAAGAACTACATGGAGACTTATTGCAAGGAATTAAAGACTTTTACCGGATTAGGATAGAGCTCGAGGGATTATTACTTATTTTTCAAATCTTTTTTATAGGTATATAAAAGGGGTTTGTCTGAAAGGAAGGCTAGGAGATGAATATCGCTAAAACCGCGGAAAGAACAGAGGGAAGTCAAATTTTAGTGGTAGAATGATTTTGTATTATTAATGTTTTGAATTTGTTTCTTTTTTTTGTATATCAAAATTCTCTAATAAAAATATGTTTAAAACAAAAAAAAGGAAATCAGTGTCAGGAATGGTAGTAAAATTTGGAAAGTCTCTAGTTGGGTGGAAATCCCGAAAGCAAAGTCTGGTTACACTTTCCTCTACAGAGTCTGAGTACAGTGCTCTATCAGATCTCTGTAGGGAACTAGAGTACTACAGATGTTTGGTCCAAGAAATCAATGGAAATTGCTGCCTACCCATTACGGTATGGGAGGACAATCAGCCGTGTTTGAAATTGGCAGAATCTGGCCAGTTTAAATCCAGAACCAAACATCTGGACATCCGTTACCACAATGTATGCCAGAGCATACAAAATGGCTTGATGAAATTGAAGTATTGTCCAAGCCAGGAAAACCTAGCTGATGGATTCACCAAACCAGTGAGCTTCCAGAAGCATGGAGAGTTCTGTGAAGGTTTGGGTATGAAATGAGTAAAGAACTTACAATGTTTCCCAACATTCACTGCGAGAGGGGGTGTTGGAGTATTTGGTGCTTACAGGGTTAAGACCAAGTCTGTTATCATGCGCAGTGGAATGTTGGAGGAGGAAGAACTTTCCAGGTGTTTTTCAGTTTGTTATTTAAGTTAGCGTGCTCAGCTGTTCTCTCTCTCTGTTTCCCCTCTCTGCTGAGCGTGTGTTGTTGTAAGACGCCGTCATGCCGTATTGTAAATATGTAAGTTGTAAATAAACCTAGATAGTTTTTCTTTTGTCTCAGACTGCTAGAGTGATTTATTCATTGAGCACTGGCAGAAGACAGCCGCTGCGCTGAAACCTGAGAAGAGAAGCTACTCTGCTAATTCCCTGTGTCCGGAGTTTGGATGAAAAGAGCAGAGCGATGCAGGGGAGTGTGCCGGGCGTGCCATATTTCTCTCCTAGCTGTATGCTGGAGAGAATTATTTTTGGCTAACGGCCGCTTAAAGCTAACAAGCTGGAGCGGCGTAATTATCGTTACCGTTTCCGTTATGTAACGGAACCGAAAATCGAAAACGGAAATGACAATTTTGCAGCTCCATGTCCATGTCTACTATGATTTATAATAATAATGTTCTAATGGCGATTGGAGGAGTTACTATGGAAAGAGTAAGTGACCCAGGGCCTATGTAATAAATGAAAGCATCATACTCTTTGCTGAATAAAGTTACATTTACCTGGAGAGTAGTAAATCCCCCCACTCCCGGGTTCCCCAAGAAGTCTTAGTGCTAAGTACAGATGCATAGGGATGCCCTGCAGCATAACAGGCTAATGAAAGAACACAGCTTAAAATAATTAGGATTTCATATCACATTGGGACCTAGTAGGACAAAGGAAATGCATGATCACATTGAGAATCAGAGAATGCCAAGGAGGAAAAGGCCATAAAACTGGTATCTAATAATAAATAATAAATTTAGGGAGTAATAAATTTATGATGAGAAATGGAGGAGAGCAGGACTAACCAGAAGAGAGGGAGAAGGCAGAGAGTCCAGAAAAACAAAGGCTGTTACTATGAAGCCATTTGTGCACCCATAAATCCTATTTTAGTCAATGGAACTGACAGGTCCACAAGCGTCTTCAGGAGCACAGCCAGAATCTATCAGATAGCATGAACCAAATGCCAGAGAGAAAGCCTTCAGACCTGTGGGCAGATGAGGCCATGGCCAGGCAGGGGCACACAGAGCAATAAGCTGATGCCTCACAAACAGAGTCCTGCTGGTGATGCAAGTATCCCAAATGTGGAAGATCCCCATGCACCCTGGCCTGTTACTTACAGTGGTACAAGAAAAAGGCTTCTCATCATGGGCAAAATACATGCATGCAACTCTACTGAATGTGAGTGTCTTTGCAGCTGAGAAGAAAAACTCCCACAAATGGTTACGATGGCATAACAACCCACATGCCTCTTGACAGAATGCTACCTAGCACTGTTAGCTATTGGAGTATATATTCAAAAAGCCAATAGGAATTAAAATAAAGCCATTCAAAGAGGAAGATTTGGTGAGTAATCAGTTTGAAATAGAAGGAAATGGCCTAGTGGTTAAGACCTTAAAAGAGAAATAGAGAAGTAAGAACAAAGCAGGGCAGGGACACAGAAAACTCTAATTACTGGCCTTTTCACACTTGTTGAAAAACAGCCATAATGATTGCCTTGTGTTTGGGTGAGAAGTGGTTAATGCAACTACAAAGATATTCTCTTGCACGGTGTCACTTTGTGAACAGTAGTGAGCAGAAGAGGGTATTCTGTAGACCAGGCATGGGCAACTATTGGCCCTCCAGATGTTTTGGACCACAACTCCCACAGTCCTTTGTCATTGGCAATCTAGGCTTGGAGTGCTGGGAGCCGTGGTCCAAAATATCGGGAGTGCCAAAGATTCTCCACCACTGCACAGGCCTATCAGTGGCAGAGTGAGAACATGTGCAGAACCACCAGGCAGGCTGAATGTGCTGCATTTGAGGATAGTAGTAGTAGCAGCAGGACCTAGTAGGGAGGCTACGGGTAAAGGGGAAGGGAGGCATCCCCTTTTGCCAAACAGAATGAAGCCCCAAAGTGTGTGTGTGTGGGGGGGGGAGTTCAGTATGTTGTTTTGCAATGACTCAACTTCCAGATTAGTTTTGCTATGTTCCTCAAGGGAGGTCCATTAGAACAGCAAAGACTAATTCTAGAATGTAAGAAGCATAGACAGAATGCTGTGCAGCCTCCTTTCTCCTCCGAGCCCCTCTCTACAGAGAAGGAAAGAAATGCCTCCTACGTAAGGCAGCAGATGCTGATATTGGTCTTGTTGCAAATGGTGCCAGACCCTGGCATGCCATTGTTGACCAACATCTCTTTCTGAGTGCCACTGCTGCCATTTTATTTTGTTGGCCACCATCTCTTAGCGTCTTTCCTTCTGGCAAATGGCCAGCCTAGATAACAAAGAGCAAGGCTGTGTGTGTGTGTGTGTGTTTGTTTTTGTTTTTCATGTGTGTGTGTGTGTGTGTGTGTGTGTTGTTACAGTCTTGACCGACTCTTCGTGACCCCATGTCCATGGAGTTTTCTTGGCAAGGAATACTGGAGTGGCTTGCCAGTTCCTACTCCAGGTGCCTACAGCACCTGGTATTGCCTGGTGGTCTCCCATCCAAGTACTAACCAGAGCTGACCCTGCTTAGCTTCTGAAATCAGGCGAGATCAGATCTGCTTAGGGCATCTAAGCAGCTTTTCATGAGTAGGCCAATATTATTGACTGGAATGGAGTGGCTGACCCCACCACCACCACCAATATATTGATTAATCAATGGAACAGTGGAACTGGGAGTTTTTCAGCTGTTGCTTCCAGAATCTCCCACCCATGGTCATTGTCTCTGGGGAGTGAGAGATTCTGGGAGTCATAGTCTCTCATAGAAACATGGCCAATCTATGCACTGGTACACTTCAGTGTCCCAAACAAAAACAAACAAAAAAATTGGGACAGCAATGATTCTGTTTCTAGCTCAGTGCTTAGTCCATACATTTTTATAGGACAGTGTGAGCCAAGTTTCACGACATGCTATCTGACATCCAAGCATTCAAGCTGAGCTAAAGGTCCAAAAGGTGCTGAGCCAAAATTAAATATCTTCACCTCTTTCTTAGGAAACATCTGAGAAAATGACAAGATGTTAGATTCCTTTTAATGCCCCCTGGACAACTAAAGTAGGTGATTGCAGAAAACTGACTAGGTTTGAAGAAATTATAGAGAGAAGAAGACAGAGAGAAAAGAACAGAGAAAAGGTAAAGTAAGTGAGGTATATAAATCATTAATACAGGAGGACTATAAAGAAAAGTTAAAAGAGCTATGGCAAGAAGATATTAATAAAGATATAAAAGAGGAAGAATGGGAAAAGATGTGGGATAAAAGAATAGTGGGGGAAAACACATCAGTAAAAGTAAAAGAAAACTGTTATAAAGTATGTTGGAGATGGTATATTACACCTGTGGAGTTATTTATAATAAATAAAGAAATATCTTAATTATGCTGGAGGGGCAAAAAAAGAAAAAGGGTCATATTTTTATATGTGGTGGCTGTATGAGATAAGAAAAAAGGAAGGGACACTGATTTTTAAAGAAATACAAGAAATAATAGGGGAAAGGATTCAAATGTCTCCACAAATGGTATTGTTAAATATGGTTGTGAACGTACAATTGAAAAAAGAGGAAGTGGAGTTGATAATTATAGTGATAACGATTGCAAGGTTGATTTTTGCAAAGCATTGGAAATCTAACAACCAAATAACATTGTTGGATTGGTATAGGGACTTATGGAATATGGTTATTAAGGATAAATTGACTTGTGAAATTAAAATTAAAAAGGGATTGGGGAAAAAAATCTAAACATTTTAGGATTTGCAAGTTTGTTTATGTCCCAAGTGGGAGGTTGGTTCAATGGAGTCGATTCTGTTTTGTTTGGTAGTGTTTTGATTAATGTTTTCTTTCTATTTCTGTTTAAATGTTGTTTTATGTTTTGTATTGTAGTTTTATTTTTAAAATTATTAAATAAAAATATTAGATTCCTTTTAATGCCTACTCTTGCAGGGTGTACAGAAGTACTTATTTGCAGAAAATGCCATCAATTTTGGGCTTGTTTTGTTTTGGATTGGGGTTTGTGTGTGTGTGTGTGTAAAAAGTGGGTGACAAGAAGGATCTTCTTCAAAGAGACACTGGAAGGACAAATAAGATTACAACCATAAAAGCGAAATGCTTAAAGAGGCACTAGCAGGTATAGGACGGGATCTTAGAAAGAAGTAGACCTCAGAGATAAGGTGTGATGATGTACAGATGCTATTGATTAAGCAGACCTCTTCTGATTACAAGGAAATTGTAATATTCAGTGTCTGAATATTATTTGTTTTTATTAAGCCTTGGTCATCCTTGGAGACTTTGAACATCTGTGTTTCTTTATGATCAATACATTTAAAAGCATATAATTGATGATAACAATGATTATAGAATATCCTACAGATGCATCTTTCTCTCGCTGTGTGTGAAAATAACAGGCAAGTCATTTGTTTTCTAAAAATTCATTAATGTTGACCAGATTTCTGAATGACTGTTTAACTGAAACAAACAAGCTAACCCAACCATGGAAGGAAGGAAGGAAGGAAGGAAGGAAGGAAGGAAACTGAGAAATTGCAATGCATCTCAGTCACTTCCATAGATTAAATTTCTCCTTACCACCTTTGTGGCAAAAGCACAAATCATCTCATGGTTTTTCTAAGCATTCTTGTTCCGTGCAACTGATCAAGGATAACTACAAGCAGTTTATTTATTTATTTATTTATTTATTTATTTATTTATTTATTTATTTATTTATTTATTTATGTACTGCCAGATTTTCCCAGACAGAATCAGTTGAATCTGAAATTAAATGGGAGTCACTTATTTCCTTTAGTAGGGCTTGATAAAGCAGCAGTGACATGCAAACAACTAGTTAACTTCATACAGTGTGGCTGGTTGGAGAAAGAGAAAGAAAAAGATGGTTATATATTTTAATGTCAGCACTACCCTTTAAAAAAGATATTTGGGAGACCACGGGTAACAAAATGCATGGAAACGTAGTAAAGATACTACAACATTGAGAATACTATGCACGAAATGTTCAGCGTGTCAGTAGAGGAATGTAAGACCACAACAAGGATAGTATAGAACTCAAATTCCTCTAAAGTCCTTTTATCAAGAGACCAGCGAGTGTTTTTGAAACATTCCTAAATGAGCTAGAATTTGGGTGGTGGTGGTGGTATGGAGCTCAGTTTGCTGATGTCCAATTATTCAGAGTAGCTTTTTAAAAAAAAAATATAGGATGGTGAGGTGTTATGACAGGATATCTCTTAAACAAGTGAATGCGCAATTAAAGTGTCAGATGCAGTTCTACTTAATTGTAAAGTTATGTATATTAATGCAAAAGAAAGAAAGAAAACATAACTTCAGATAAACAACAATGTGGTGTTGGAGGTGGCCAGTGACTGATTAGGAAAGGGTTCTTGAGGTTGAAGTGAATAGCTTGATGAAACTGTCAGCTTACTGAGTGGTAGCTATGAAAATGAAAATTTGTTGTTAGGGTAATTATGGAAAAGGATCAGAAATAAAGCCATCAATATTGTAGTGCTTATATGTAAACTTATGATGCAACCACACATGGAATACAGTGCAAAGCTCTGACTGCCACATCTCCCAAAGTATATTGCAGAGCTAGGAAAGACAGAAAACTGACAACCCAAATGATCAATTCCTGCAACAACTCTCATCAAGGAAAGATTACAGAGGGGAGGGGTTAGATGGCTAAAAAACAATAAGAAGAGTGTGATAGGATGTTGACAGATTGTGGATCTTGATGAGACATTATGTTGAGTTCTTCTCCTTAAAAATACAAGTGCCCAGCATTCACAAATGAGACTGAGCCATGGGAGACTCAATGGGAGGTTGCAGTTGGACACATGCATGGAGAATAAGGCAACATATGGCTCAAGACATGGTGGATATGTACTGATCAGAGGTGGTATACCTCAGAATGTCAGTTTTTAAAGGGACAGCAGGAGTCAGAAAGTCCTCTCCTGCCCTGCCCGTGGACTTACCCAGTGGCACCTGGTTAGCCACCGTGGGAAACGGGGAGGCCTTTGGTAGAAATCTGGCCTGGCTCTTATATTGTGGGTGTTCAATTGCTTGCATTCGAACTGAAGGTCATTTAAGAGGCAAGAGTCTATACACATGAGCCAGCTTCTTTTCCCAGCTTTATTTTGCCACTCTGTCCTCAACATATCGTGTGCCTTGATGGGTTACACACACATGACTCAGTCTGGTCTCTGGCAGAGAGGCTTCAGGAGAAGAAGTAAGACACCAGGGAGCTCCCCACGGTTAAAAGAGGACCAAAGTTACAGACAAAAACAAGCATCTCTCCCGAACCTTCTCTGGAACACAATGGAGAATAATGAAAAGTGCCTTTTTTCTTTTAGCCAGCGCCATTGACAATTAGAGATCTAGATAAGATAAACATAGGCGGCGATGCTTCCAATTACCCTTCCATGTTGCATTTTCATTGCCTCCCTGGAAGAGAACGGGTGAGCTGAAGTTTTGCGCTGTTCTAATGTTGATGGGAGGATTGTCTATTGGAGCTCCAGCCACGTAGAGCTGGAGCTAGAAGGAGGCTGGACAGGGCGAGGAGGGGAGGAGGGAGAAGAGAAGAGGGATCTGGCTACCTCTTCCTCCGAGCTTGTAAACCCTCTTGGAATCATCCTTTCAGGATCTGAAAGAAGAAGAGTTTCTTAAAAAAAAACAACCACTGAAAGGGTGATCAGAGAGGCTAAGCTCTCCTACTCCGGAGAGCCAAGGACGGTTCCTATCCCTTGCAGATGCTGTGGGATAGAAGCGAGGAAGGGATCAGTTCCTCCCCGACCATCATCATCATCATCATCATCATCCTGACGCTCCAGCCCTTGCGCCCAGCGTTCGCTCTGAGCTCTCTCTTCCTCCGGGGGGGGCTCCCCAGCAGCGCCCCGGGCCAAGAGGCAAAAAAGGAGCTCTCCTTCAGCACCGCGGAGTGATCGGAGCCGCGGAGCTGTCCGTTTCAGCACCACCACGTTAATGCAGTAAGGTTGGTGTTGCGGGGCGGGGAGGCGGAAAGGAGGTGGGGGGACCAGAGAGCGAGCGAGCGAGAGAGAGAGAGAGAGAGAGAGAGCGGAACTAGCAAGGCGAGCGAGAGGCGCGAGACACCGACGGGCAGCCTATCCTGCAGCAAGTCTTCCTGCTTCCCCTTCTCTCCCGAAGCTTTGCAGAAAAAAAAAGGGGGGGAGAGGAAGGGAAAATCCGTCTTGAATCTCCGGGAGAGACTCGCCCTCCCTCCCTCCCTCCTCCTCCTCCTCCTCCTTTTCTACCCATTTTGAGCCTCCACGACCAAACATCCTCACTCCCCAGCCCCCACCCGCTCGCCGCCGCCACCAACACCAACACCCCCTACACCACCGACAACAATTGCTGCTCTGCCGCGACCGTGTCCGGGGGAAGCGGGGTTTGAGCCATGGAAGGCAAAACCTCAGCACCTGTGCCGCTGCAACCAAGGGCTTACCATATACCGGCGAATCTGGTTCGGTGGTAGGAACATCGCAAGGCGCTGAAGGAAAGGGGGAAAGAAGCGAAACGAAAGCAAGCCAACCGAGAGAGGAGACGAGCGAGCGAACGAACAAACCAGCCAACCCCGGGGAGGAGGGGTAGGGGAAAAAAAGGCAAGGAAGCTAACTGGGAAGGAAAGGATTTTTTCATGGCGCAGGCTGCAGAGCTAAGCCAGAAGACGGAAAGTGGCCTCTCCGCTCTTACGGTCTCAAACTGTCTAGGTCCAGATAATGAGAGAGTGTGTTGAGGATGCTGTTTCTCTCGCCGCTGCCGCTACTGCTGCTGCTCCCCTGTTCACTGTGGAAGCCATCTCCAAATTAGCCATTACATATGGAAACTGGAGACCAGAATTTTAGAAAAAAGGATTAAGACATCTCATTTTTTGGGGGGGAGGGGGTTATTCTATTTTTACTTTATTTTTTAATATATATATAGATATATGATTATATATCTATGTATCTATCTATATATATATATCTAAGATTAATAGTTGGAACGTTTCTCTTTTAAAAGGCAAGCCTCTTTCCGTGTAATTTTTGTTTTATTTACACTGAGTCCGTGGGCTTTCTTACCTCCCTTTTTATATATACAACATAGATTTCTCTCTATTGATCTTAAATAGAAAATTATTATTATTATTATTATTATTATTATTATTATTATTATTATTAT
>JAHTLZ010003526.1:22856780-22869780 GCA_023846285.1 Phrynocephalus versicolor | reverse complement strand
ATTCAAAGCAGTAGTCTGTAAACTACCCATCTTTTTAAAAAACATCCCTCTCAGGGAGCCAGTCACTAAGGGAAAGCTTGCCTGAAGAGAAAGGCCTAAGGGTTGTTGTGAGTTTTTTGGGCTGCTTGGCCATGTTTTGGAAGTTTTTCTTCCTGACATTTCGCCAGATTCTGTGGCTGGTATCTTCAGAGGGCAAGGAGCTCAGGGAACTTGGAGTTCTCTCTCTGCTCTGGGGTAGAGAGTGAGTGAGCCTGTGGGCCTTTGCTTGCTTGAGGGAGAACAGCAGAGACAGAGACAGCCAGGCCTCCTGTGAGAGAGAGTTCCAAAGCCTGAGAAGGCCCTTTCCTGCATCCTCTTTAAAACATGTCTGTAAAGTTGGTGTAACTGAGGGAAAAAAGGCATCTCCTGATGATCCTAATGCCCTAGCGGGTATGGTTGTTCATGGACAGCATCACCAGTCTTGGGTGAGTGATGGAAACAGGGAGTGTATTTTGATGGCAACAAGTGGCAGTGCCAACTTATGTACATGTTAAGTAAAACGACAATTCAGGGCCTCAGGCTATGGGGGTTCCAAAAAGCATGAGATATCAAATGTTGCAAAATAACTTTTTTTTTGGGGGGGTGAAGGTTATAGGATCTCTTTAATGTGGAAATTAGGTCCTCAGCATCTTTCAAACTAAGCCTACAGGACAGCAAATTGTATCTGCGATCTCAAGGTAAATGCTAACCAGGCCAAGGTGACCCAGTGGTCTTTTCTGGCAGCAAATGGGAGAGAAAGAGAGTGATAGAAGGGAATGATGCAATTGCATTCCTGCTATTTCTAAACGGTGGCATTTTACAGTTGAAATCCCACCAGAAAAAAGACTCCTTGAATGGACACTGCGTTCAAGGAAGAAAGGACCACCCCCGTGGAGGAGTATGTTATTCCAGTAGCTGATCAATCCTCTGCTGTATTACTACAATGTGTTAGTCTTGGAGGTATGACAAAACTCTTCATTGTTTTCATGGCTTCTTTGCTCCCTTTTAAAAGAGGGAAGGAACTATAGGACTTTTCCAGAGTATCTTGCCTTCTCATGATATGCCCAAACAAGGGCAAAATTGTTTTCATCATTTTTTGCCTCCAGAGGTAGTTCAGGCTCAATTTGCTATAGGACTCATCTTTCTGGAAGGCCAGGGTATCTGCAAAGCTCTCTCCCAATATATTTCAAATGAATCATCTAAATCTAGGTTGGCTTTTCATATGTCATGCTCTGAGTACAGACTGAAGAGATGAGGGGAAAACATGCTCCTTTGTCTGACACCTTTGCCTATCGAAAACCATTCTGTCTCTCCATATTCTCTCCTGACTCTAGTTTGCTGTCCACAATACAAGTTACACATCAGGACAATCAACTTCTGAGGCACACCCATTTCTTCCAGAACAGCTCAGAGTTTCTCATGGTCTACACATGCAGAGGCCTTGCTATAGTCTATAAAGCATAGATGGATCTTTCTCTGAAATTCTTTGGTATGCTCCTTTTGCAGGTCAATATTTGCAATCTAGCAACATTTTTTTTTAAATCCAGCTTGAAATTAGGCATTTATCACACCATATCAAGTAAATGCCTTTGTTGCCATTCCTCAAGTATTGCTTTGCTTGCATGGAAAATTAGAACAATGATCTTATAGTTACTGTATGCTTTGTTATCTCCTTTCTTGGGAATTGAAATGTATATTGGACATTGCTAATCTGTGGTCATTGTTTTGTTCTCCATATTTGTTGCCATCTTCTTGTTAGAACTTTGACAGATTCAGTCTCTACAGCATGAAAGAGTTCTATTGGTATTCCTCCTGCACCTTGTGATAGATTTCTTCCTAATGCTTTCAGAGCAACCTTCATATCACTTTCTAAAATTGCAGGTTCTTGATCATAGGCTTCCTCTTCAAAGGAGTCTACCATCCTTTTATCTCTTCTGTATAAGTCTCCAGTATACTGTTTCCACTTTCTCTTTGGTTTTTCTTGGTCAGATAATGTGCTCCCTACTAGTCTTTTAGCATTCCCAATCTTAGTTTAAGTTTCCCTTTAATGTATTGGATCTTCAAGAAGAGATTGCTTGCCCCCCCAACCCTTTTTTTTTTGTTCTCTGTTTCTTTGCACAGATTATTGCAATAGTTTTCTTCTTTGCATGTCAGTTGCTGAAAATCTCCATTCAGGATTCTGGCCCTATTACTGTCATCTTTTGCTTTTGCTTCTCACCTGCCCTTGACCATTTTAAGTGTTTTTTTCCACCATTAGGTCTTTGTTTTGTTTTTGCTACAGGAGAAGTCTTTTCACCTTCTTCCCTAATAATATATCTTCTGGTTCATGGTCAATTGAGTTTAGTAATGCAAATCTGTTCCTTATGTAAACTTTAAATTCATCAGGAACATTGTTTAAATTAATGATAACAATTTAGTAGCCCTCATGATAATAGATCATGATTGAAGAATATCAGCCTTGAAGAATATCAGCCTTGAAGAATATCAGTCTGGGATAGTTTTAGGAGAAAGCAGAGATCAGAGACAGTAAAAAAATACAGAGTAACCTTACATACATCTACTTCCCATGCCCTTTTTTGGTCACTTGGAGGTAGAGAGGATGGAGAAAAGGGGTACTTGGAGCATTCCTGCCCAACGCGGTGACCTTTCTAGGGCTTTCATAGATATTTGAGGGGTGGTTTTATCATTGCCTTCCCCAGTGAGATTTCCTGGCCAAGCTGGAGTTTCAGTCCAGGTCTCCTGGTCATAGTCATCACAACACTGGCAAGACTAATAGTTCATTATGGCATAAACTTTTTTTGTTGTTCATGAAAGTGTTGTTACATGCTATCACATTCCCTCCAACTAATGGCAACCCTATGAATGAGTATTCTCCAACATGTTCTGCCCTCATGAAAGCTCTCTCTCTCTCTCTCTCTCTCTCTCTCTCTCTCTCTGTGTGTGTGTGTGTGTGTGTGTGTGTTGTGTTTTGTTGTGTTTATGTGTATGAGCACATATGCCATCAAGTCAGTTCTAATTTATGGTGACCATTTTCAAGGTTTTCTTCACAGAGAACACTCAGGAGAGGCTTGGCATTCCCTTCCTGGGTGGGGGCATTTGGGGACTGTGCAACTTGCCCAAGGCCACACAGGCTGGCTCTTCTGGGATGTACAGTGGGGTACTGAACTCCCAACATTTGACTTTGCAACCAGATATTTAATTCACTGAGCTCTTCAGGCAGGTCATGAAAACTTACACATAATAAAACTGTTCCTCTTGAGGGCACCACAGGACACTTCGTTGATTCTCATGAATAAAGCTGGGATCAGAGCTTAAGTTTGTTTCAGTGGCCCCCAAATGTTTGATCTAGCCCAGTGTTGGCAATTGGAGCCCTTTCTGTGGCCACCGGGCATCGTCCTTCACACCTGTATTCAGGTTAAATTGGCACTTTGCAAATAATTGGTGGGTTCTGAATCACAATTTGGTTCGCCATCACTGATCTAGCCCCTAAACTAAAGCATTTTTACCCAGCCCCTTATATCCCTTTTAAATTTGAATCAAGCTGTTGTCAAAAGTTGGTCTACCATTTGATTTGTTGTGGGGAGAACACCAGGTGCCAGGCTTCACAGCCAGCTGCTCCAATGTACCAAGCTGTCCATGCTTTCTGCAGGCATAGAGGACATTTATGTTGCAGTTTAGCAACCTTCATGTGCTGCCTTTAAGAGGTTTTGGCTGGGAAGGACCTTTGTGGGCTATGAAGCCAGCAAGTCAGTGTTCTGTCAGTCATGTAGTTAGTTGTGAAGCAAATAATCTGTTAAGCTCTATTCATGTATCCAGTCATTATTTTGGTCTACAATATGCTGTTTTTGATCTATTCAGATCTGTGAGTAAGCAAAAATCTTCTATCCTTTCTCTTACCAGTGTATCTTAATGAGTTATTGAGACATTAAGTACCCGTTGATGAGGACTAACTCAAAAGCTGGCCCACTCTGGAGAGACCTGAAGCCAATTGTAGGCCTTGTAGGTCCCAAACCAATAACTGCATAAACATTTTGAAAGCCAATAAATTTCCATACTATGCCACGAATTTAATTCAGACTTTCCTAACCTGATCCCTTGCAAATATTTTGGACTTAATTTCTTACCATGTTGCACTGTTAGCTGTTTTAGTCAAGGCTGGTGGAAAATCCAGTTCCGAATATCTACAGAATCATTTGTTGGGGAATGCTGACTTAACCCCTTCGTCCCACTCATCACCGTTTCTCTCTAAAACACTACTTACTCAAATCTGCATTTCCACCAAGGAGTTCAAAAACCCTGAACTTGAAAGGAAAAACTGTAAGGCCCTCACTGCTAGACCCTGGTAACTTTATTCCATATCCACCTCTTTCAAATGTTGGGGGTCATATCTGCAGAACAAAATGTACTTCTCCACACACTGCAGAATGAGATTATGTCCCTGCCCACCCACCTACCCAATTTCAGAAATTAGCCATGCCTGATTTAGAAGACCCATTGAGGAAATCACTGATAATATGTTGAGTTTCTGCTATGAATTCTTTCAAGGAGACTTACTTTGATCCTCAAGAGATCCGTTTAATCAGGGCTGATGAAAATAGGTGATGGCGGTGGGGGGGAATATCCTTTAAAATGAGTGAGGTAATTATGATTACTGATTACTGAGCTGATCTACATGAAATGCTCTGAACAGTTAGCATGTATAATAGAATTGCTATATATAATTTTATTACAAATAAACAAGGTTAGGGATGTCTGGATGAGGAAGTATGCAGAAGAATATCTAGATGGCGGAAGGGGGGGAGAGAAGGTGAGAAAAACATTGGGCCTTCTACTTGGCTTGGACTTCAGTACCCAGAGCCATTGGTCAGTATGATGTGTGTGATAAAGGTTTATCAAACTTGCAGCCCCAATCATCTGGACTGGAGGCCAACATGCTGGTGGCGGCCTCAGCCCTGGTTTCACCTCTCT
Source organism: Phrynocephalus versicolor (assembly GCA_023846285.1). Taxonomy (NCBI): domain Eukaryota; kingdom Metazoa; phylum Chordata; class Lepidosauria; order Squamata; family Agamidae; genus Phrynocephalus; species Phrynocephalus versicolor. The sequence goes on along the minus strand of JAHTLZ010003526.1, from coordinate 22,864,794 downwards.
TCCATGCTGGTTTGTTTTTACCTAAGGCTAACCCTTGGGTTGGCTGGGTTCGTGTCCCCTGTTCATGCATGTCCCACCAAATGGATTTTAGGGCCACCTCTTCCATTTAGCAAGAGAATAAAATAAAGGGAAAAGTCATGGCAGCATTGTTTCCAGTCACCTCATTGGATGCAAGAACTCTCTGTGCCGCTTGGACCAATCAGTGCCCCACTCCACAGCCTCCTGCCCTGAAAAATGATAGAGGGCACTAACCTACCACCAATATACAGGGACCAACATCTGTATTGAGTGGTGGATTCTGGGAGGAGCTGTTATGTATAGATGTTCTATGTGGGTTTTAAAAAAAATCTACCACTGCCCCGCAAATCTGCCTATCTCTGTTCCAGCCAATCTCATTGTGGTTAGAGTTGCCATCATACTTACATAACAGAATTTTCAACCGAGCTTGGCAATTCACTCTTAGATAAAGCCAGCTAAAAAGTCTTGAGAGCAGTTCAATGGAGAGAGAAAAAATAGATGGGGCAGCTATGCACATCCCTAAAAACAGTCGTATAAATCCCTACACATAATCAACTGAACATATACATCAGTTAACACAAAACTGGGTTATAACTTTCTCTCTTACACCCAGACACTATGAGTAATCCTTTCACAACCTATTGCCCTGCAAATGTTGGATTAGAATCCTATCATTCATTCATTTGTCTGTTCATTCGTTTGTTCATTCGTTTGTTCCTTCGTTTATTCATTTAGTTTGTACCCTGCCCATCTAGTGCCCAAGTGCTACTCTTGTGAGATGACAGTGATTAACAGCAGTTAAAAGCATAGCTATCCACCCCAGCCCAAAGAAACATAAATAATGAGATCTGCACCAGAACACTAATAACTTAAAATATAAAATAAATCTAGATGGCTAATCATATTCAATATCCAACCTTAATCCAAAATGAGTCCCAAGCCCCAAGTCTAGGTCTCTATTAAAACACACACACACACACACACACACACACACACACACACACAGAGAGAGAGAGAGAGAGAGAGAGAGAAGTGTGGATGGGTTCCATGTTCAGTCCAAATCATGGGAGAGGAGGAGTCAAGTTTGAATAAAGTCACTGGTGTGACTTGAGTCCAATATGGTAGCAAGTCTTGTGTATCTGAGGCTGCAATGGCTGGGTCTCATTACTCTTGAACAATACCGCCTAAGAGGTGACCTGATTGAAGTTTATAAAATCATACATGGTGTGGGCAAAGTAGATAAGGAAAAACTGTTTTCCCTATCACACAACACTAGAACTAGGGGGCATTCCATGAAACGTTTGGGTGCTAAATCTCAAACAAATAAGAGGAAGTACTTTTTCACCTAGAGGATCACTGGTCTCTGCCAGAAGAAGTGGTGACAGCTGTCAGCCTTGACAGCTTTAAGAAAGGATTGGACAAGTTCATGGAGAACAAGGGTATCAATGGCTATCATTATGGATGTCTAAGGACAACCTCCGAGTTGGAGAGATAGGCAGGATATCTCTCAATGCCATTTGCAGGGAATCCTAAGCAGATGAAGACATCTGCTTGGGAGTACCCTGAAGCAAATGGTGAGCCACTGTGTGAGATAGAACGCTGGACTGGATGGGCTGTAGCCTGCTCCAGCAAGGCTGTTCTTATGCTCTTATATTCTTATGTTAATTCTTGCAATTCAACTCCCCATCCCTGCGAAGTATTAGCAATTTTCTAGGATTTTAGGCAGATTTTTTTTCTGTTTCTGCCTGGAGATCCTAAGAAATCAAACCCGGGACTTTCTGCACACAAACTGGATGCTCTCCCAATGAGCTATGACCTTTAGTTTTCTTTGTTGACAAGTATTGGAAGCATTAATCCCCTCTCCCCTGTTAATTATTCAAAACCACCTTATATTCTCAAGTCTCAACCAGTTCTTTACCACCTGGGAGCAGGCCCCACTGAGGTTACTCCTGAGTAGATCACACCTTTTTCTTGCTGTAACAGCAACTCATTTTCTGAGCTGTGTGGTTAACAAAAAACACCCACCTTTTTAAAAAATCTATGCTGGCTCATGTGTCTGCATGCAGCTGAAGTCCTCAAACTTGGAATAATCAAACCTGATATGCCTTTGTTGCTTCTTCTATATAACCATTTCCAAATGGTCATTTTCTTTTTAGCCTCTACCTGTTAATTTTCGTGGCTTTTATTTCCAGGTTCTGGATTATAACCAGGGGCTAATGTGGCCTCCTCTTCCCCACCCCACCCCACCCCACCCCACAAAGATCCAGAAACCCAACAGGGATTGGTTTGCCGAGGCCTTGTTGTAAAGCAAAACAAGAATGTGTTCAACTTTTCTCTCGCTGCATGTTTATTGACTTTGACGTGTTATTACTCTCAGGGACTGGTCTTGGAGGGGGTGGAGGGCAGAGAGAACAATCTACTGGGAGTACAGATGAGTGAGGAGCAAGAGGTTAGACATCCCCCATGGATTTGCTGAGTGTGAAGGCATGTAATTGAATGGAGGTTGGCACTGCCGAGCACCCCAGACAAGAACAGATCTTTCTTGAAGGAAATTAACGAGCCCCGTTGCTTCTTCTCCGCAGCTTGTTGGAGCAGAGTGCAGTAGGATGCATTTGAGCTGTAGGGCAATTTTAGAAATCATAAAAACAGAGCTTGGGCAGGTGGGCGGGGGGGGTCATTATTTTTTTTGGACCACGTGTTCCAGAATAATCTGGCCAGCAATTTCCTCTTGCCATATAGATTTGGGAATGCATGGGATTATACGGTGCGTTATAGATAGCTTACAATTGCACCACAGACATCCCGAAGTTCACGAGGCACATGACTGTCACAACAGAGGCTTTTCACTCCCCCAGTGCAACTTGTAAAATTAGCCTCCTTTGATTTGTGATTGGTCCTTGGTCCGGTCTTCTTTGGCAAGTATGATTGCTCAGTCACAAAGGAGTCTTGCCTGAATCATGGATCTGGATCACACATGGTTTTCAGCTTCTGATGACGATGCCTCTGTAATGTACAGTTTGCTCCGGGAACTGCAGGACAAGGTAGTCCACCCACCATACTCAGGATGAGAGGGCTCATAAAGGGAAATAGAAAATAAGTGGGCTTTAAGCAGGGCTTCTTGGTTTTTGGTTTGTGGTTTTCCATTTTTCTGATTTATTCTTTTTTAAAAAAAAATCTTGCACAGAACCTCAATTATTTAGTCTCGACCTCCACCACCCCCTTATTTACCTACAGCATGATGTAGCCTTGGCTGATACATCTGGCTCCATCATCAGTATTTCTCACCCTGAATTCCCTACACATTGCTGACACTGCACCTCAGTTTAAGCTAGTTGTCAGTTTTAGCATCCCTTTCATCTTAATCAACCCTCAGCACTCTTTTGCCAATAGAACTCACTCCAAGCTGAAGGTACAAAACCACAGCTTCAAGTCTTGGCAGTGCTTTCAGTTTTGCCAGTTCCAGCGCCTGGTATTGCTGTTAGGACTCATGCAGTTTTGCTCACATGGACTTGACTTGATTAATTTTAAGACCCCTTGCGGTTCTGCGCTTAAGATTGCCTGCAAACACAACACAGATATTTGCTGTGGCTTAAAGCAGGGGAATGTCGTCTTTGTCGTATCCATGCATGTGACCTAGACAGGGCACCATGTTTCCTACAGAGTGGACCAGCACTGTGCAGAGACACTTCAGGTGGACTGTCCATATGCAGCAGGGGTCGGATAAGGGCCGTGGCTCAGCAGGCGTACTCATGCTTTGTGTGTGCGCGCGCTGTCAAAACCCTTTTCTTGGCACCCCCAGCTTAAACAGAGACCTCAAAACAGTGGGGGAAATCTTGGAGGACTGGTGTTTGTCAAGAAGGACATATTTACTGTATATGTGGGCTAAGAAATGTGAATTTATAGCAGTCCAATTATACGTTGAAAAACAACAAACGTAGGTTTTGAATTCTAGGTAAAACACACTAGGGGAGTAATGAGGGCCTCATTGTGTGTTGTTAATCTCTTCCTGAATGGCACCAGATGTGGCGAGCCCTTTGGTCTCTGAATATGCACCAGGGACTGCCTTCTCCTTAGTACCAGCAGCAGGTCTGAAAGAGTGTAGTACCTATTTTTCTGAAGGAGGAAGATCTACAACATGTCTTAAAAAATGGGAGGGTTGTCATTTAGGAAGAAGTAGAGGTTGGAAACAGTTGGGCGGATCCTCATTTGCCCCAGCCAGGACGGCTAGTGGAATTCTGACAGCTGTGATTCCAAGAAGTAACTTCCCCAAATGGAGAGGCATTGGTTTTGGTGGCCTTGATGGCTCTGTCTATATTGTTCCCTAGTTTGTTTGTAAAAGATAAGAAAAAGAAAAGAAAAGCTCTTTTAATCCTCTGGATTCTTTTTGACAGATAGGGGCAACCGAGTAGGTTCATATCATGTGCAATACACAGTGCCTCAAATAGGAAGGCCTACAGACTGTCCCAGCATTAAGAGAAAGAACCAGCCACTCTGTCCTGAAATGCACCACAAATGGCTGCCTTCAGGAGGGAGGGAGGGAGGGAGGGAGGGGTTGTGAGAGGGATGGGAAGCTGCAGTGTAGCAGAAGCACCAACAGGAACAACATTACCACAACCGCCACTGGCTACAGCAGTTGCATGGAGATACAGGAAAGATTCTGGTGCTCGCAAGGAGGCAGCCAATTTCTCTTTTTAAAGGATTAAATCTTCCTCCTCTCCCTGCACAGTCTATGCACTCCTGATTTGTGGCTCTTCCAGGAGACCTCTGTGCGCATGCATTCTGATGTGATTTTGTAGTTAGACCGAGGGATCCGGGGCAAGGAAAGCCTTTCGTTCGAACGCTCCAAGCACCGAGCAGCCCTGCTCTGCTGATTGAACTGGATGGTGTCATGCCTGCACTCTTCCTGTGCTTTTCACTGCCTCTTCCTGACTCTGCATTTGTTTGGGAAATAATGCCACTTGGCCCAAAATATCTTCCCCTTTCAGTGCAAAGCCAAGCCAAACCAAACTAAACAACATCATCAACAACAACAAGGCTTTGCTGAGCCATTCTGCCACTCCCCCCTCTCCACCCTTTCCCATCGAAGATATAAAAGGAACAACAGTAGGTAGGTCACCGAATGCCAAAACCACATACAGTACACTGAACAACGTTAACTAAAGACGTCTTTCAATCAGTGCTACTTCAAAGGGTGGGGTGGAAAATCAGAATCAAAATCTCAGTCAGATCTCAGATAAGAAAAGGGAGGAAGGACAGTTGAACTAAAGCTCCTTTAGAGGTTTCCCCTTTTAAATACACATACAGTGGTACCTTGTATAAAGGAATTAATTTGTGCCAAATGAAATTATGTTAAGCGAATTTTCCTTTATACAAATTTCCCATAGGAATGCATTGAAAACGGAGTAATCCCATTTTTATGTTGTACGGATTTGCCCCATAGGTGATTCTGTTAAGCAAATTTCCCCTATCTCCGGAATTTTTTATGTTGTACAGATTTTATGTTATACAAACTGTTTGTTATACAAAGGTCCACTGTATTTAAAATTTGATACTGATAATGCTGTTGGTTATTATTATTTGTATGATAGCAACAATCATGACTAAGGCTAATACAGTACTATTAACCAATAATAAATGAACGGCAACAATGCAGCAACCCAATGGCCCGTGCATGTAATTTTTGACACATGTGCAAGAATTGAGGGTAAGGCTCAGTAAGCTGAAATGACCAAGTCACCAAATTCTCCATTGCTGTCTACATCCTTTATCTCATTCTCCCTCTTTTCCTCCATGTTTCCAGTAATCTGTTTTTCCATTATTGCCAGTCTTCTCATCTCCCTGCTGCTTTTCTTATTCATTTCTCTTTTCTCTTTTGTTTTTAGACAAGCTTGTCCTCAGGTTTTTTTTGCCACCTTTCCTTTGTCCCCTCTGTTTCATTATCACCCTCGTAGTCTTCCCCATCTCTTCTCTCCAGTAAATCCACTTCTTTTGTATTACTATAACTATTCACTGCTGTTTCCAACCTTGCCTCTCTTTTAAAATGGCTTCTTTGATCCCTATCTCCTCAGCTTGAGTCCTCTTTCTTTCCTCCAGCTGAGGAATAGTACAGCCGCTGTGCTGCTCATCAGGGTGAGGCGAAACCATGTTCTGTGTCTCTGTGCCATCATCATGTGCACATCTTTCTCTCCCCTCATGGCTCCCTATCGTGCCACCTCTGAGGAGAAATTCGATCTAGTTCTCCTGTTCTCTGATTGTCTCACTTGCCTTGCCTACAGGACAAAGATTCTGTTTTGCTACTTATTTTCTGTGCCTAGTAGCATATTCTGGTTTTGAAAGGAACATCCTCACTAGCACTCATTAGGTACCATAACTATAGGCGTTTATACACGACCCCTAAACTCCGCCGCAAATGGCTGCAAGCTCCGGAGCTTAAAAATGTTTCCCCACCAGCTCCGGAGTCTGCAGACAATTAAGTGCGACCCCGCCCACCTAAGCGCGACCCAGCGCACTTTTCTTGTACCTGCTCTTGGGAGGTGAAAAATATTTGATGCGGATGTGCTGGGCTCTCCTCGCTTCTTTTTGTTTTTGTTTTTTGCCTCCCGCCCCTTTAAGAGGAACCAGGAAGTGACTGGGGCTCCCCCCCCCCGGCAGCTTCCACCAGCACCGGGAGGTAAGGCTTTATTCTTTTGTCCCTTTTTTTCCTCCCTCCCCTCACGCAGCCAGCAGCCAGGAAGTACGGAGGGGTGGAGACGCACGAAGAGCGACAAACCCCTAAGATCTCTGGTCCGAATTTAAGGGGCCAGCGGATCTTAGGGGTCGTGTAAAGGCGCCCTATCTCACAACATCATTATATGGTAGATAAAACCCACCAGTTTTGTTTCAAAGGGTCCTTTCAAATCAAAAGTTGTGTAAGACCTCTTCCAAAGTGTTGATGTTCAGTCTTACAGAATACCCAAAATGGGCAACCATGTGAATGAGGTATTTCCTGTTGGCCACTCATCAGCCATGCAGGGTGGTGCCTCATCTTAAAATGGAAAGGGGGGGTCTCCCTTATCATTATTGGAACATTTCCAGACGTACACAAGAGTGTCTTTCCATTTCTACTTGCATCATAGTTTGCATTCCAGGTTAGCATTGATTGACTGACTGAGTGAGTGAGTGATTGACAGACTGATTGACTGACTGACTGATTGATTGATTTTTACACCTAACACTGAAATGTGTTTCCTTTAGTTTAGTTCGCAACCAGATTTAAAGAAGAGCCTGTGGTTGTGACATGGTGCTTGCAATCCAAATTCCACCTTCAAATGCAGCAACCTGAATTTGTTAATGCAGTGCTCCCTAAAACAGGCAGGGGACAATTGGCCCACAGGTAGTGGTAGAGAATCCATTCTGACCTTGAGTGCAGAGATGAGATGTGTTATTTTTGCACACATGATAACTGGCAGTGTTGAATTATACATTCCAGAAAACATGACATTAGAATTAATAAAAGATAGTCTGTCACAGGATAAGCTTTTCACACTCCCCATCATTTGCAAACATCCTTTTTTGTGACCGGTCCTTGGGAAGCTTTTTGATGTGATTACTTAGATATTAAGTTCTGTCAGAATCTTTTCAAACGTCAATCTGATTTCAGTTTCTAATGATATACAAAATGGGTCCATAATCTTTTTGATGGTACAAGTTTTTTCCATACAAATGCTTCTGTAACTTCTAGTCTACTGTGATAACTCTTTGCCGTTGTCCATTGGAGAAGGTTTGGGGTCAAAAACCAAACATATGATGGACACAAAATGCCAAAATGGCATTTTGTTTCATTTTTGGTTTAGTTTATATTTGTTTTGTTTTGTTTTGTTGTTGGGAGGAAAATGTTGTTTAATTTTTTAAATATTACTTTTAATTTTAATTATTTTTATTTTATTTTCATATTTTTTGCTGACAAAGCAAGCACCCATTAGCTGGCACGCAGGGCTTAAGCAGCAAAAAAAAAAAA
>JAHTLZ010003526.1:22793832-22856770 GCA_023846285.1 Phrynocephalus versicolor | reverse complement strand
GCATTCTCTCTGACCGAGTGATGCAGTGAAGGCACCCCAAAGAGGGGTGCCTCTGCCAATCTACTAAGCAAGTCTGCAACTTGGTATGCATATCCATATGGCTATGCATGCTATTTTGTAGCGGGTGAGGAGAGGAGGCACCCACGGGTGCCTCCAGGAACCCGCTTTCCCTTCATAGCGGGCCAGAGGAGCCACCCACCCCACAGAGGTGCCTCCAGGAGCCCGCTACCCCCCTAAACCAGTACTGACGACAGACGAAACAACGACAAACGAAACGATAATTTTTTCAAAAATTTTGCGAAAAACGGAAACGAGCCGAAACGGACCCATCCCAAAAAACGACAATTCGGGGGGGGAAATCCTGGTCGTGCCCATCTCTAGTTAATATTTATAACAAACAAACAAACAAACAAACAAACAAACAAACAAACAAACAAACAAACAAACAAACAAAACAATGACGACAACAACAACAACAACAAAACAACAACAACAACAACAAAACAACAACAAAACAACAACAACAACAACAACAACAACAACAACAACAACAACAACAACAACAACAACAACAACAACAACAACAACAACAACAATAATAATAATAATAATAATAATAATAATAATAATAATAATAATAATAATAATAATACAGAACAGCCACCTCTATGCCATCATCCAAATCTAGCTAATTGTAACAGCATGGTTGAAAGCATATGTCAGCGTCTTCACTAGTTGAACCTAGGGAGCTAATTTACAAATAGTGTGGCATTCAGAGAGCAAATTCCTTAACTGCAGAGAGTGTGAGATTGTCACAATTGTCATAACAGAAGCTGTTCTCACTCCCCCATGCCTTGAAAATAAGCTTCCTTGCTTTTGAGTTCAGCCTCCAGGAGTCAAACACAGCTGTATTTGTAAGTTTGATTTCTCAAGCACAGAGGCCTGCCTCGGTCACAGGCCCAGGACACTAATGTGATTTCCGCTGAGTTTGACCCTGGGAAATCTGAATCAACTCCATCTCTATTCAGTAAATTATATACATCTATGCCTGTTTTATATGAAGTGTTAGAAGAGGTGGCTGTCTGTACTAGCATGTCAGGAAAAAGCAAAAAGTAAAAATAAAATAAGAAGGCAAAAACAATGTGGCATCTTAAAGACTAACTGCTGCTATATTTTAATGTCAGCATGTGTTGGTCATTATTTGCCATATAATCCCACTCTTAGGTCTGAAGAAGTGGACATGTCCACGAAACACAGCTGCCGCTTCTAAGTCCTGAAGGGAGTGGGATTTGTTTGCTAGTTTCTGTATGATTTTGGCCCTTTTCTATGTGCACTGTTTTTCCTTTCCTTCCAGTTGGATCCAACCAATTGCAATGCTATAGTGTACTGTGTTTCTAGTCTTACGAGTGTCAATAGGATAGCTTTCTGAGAAACAAGATGGGAGGGACCAGTGTGCTGGGATGAACTATAAGGATTAGCGCAGTATGACCGATATTTTTGTCTTGCTTTTGGAAGATACCAAAGGATGGCATTAAGAAAAATCGGACAATTCCAAGAACTGCCCAGTAAGGAGTGGGCATATCCACTCCATTTAAGTTGGGAAAGAAATATTTAAAAGAAGAAGGGAGTACTGTGCTTAAATCTCTTACATACTATGATGGTTTTTTGGTTATGACTAGTTTTGCCAAAATCCTAAACAGATGTTCTTATGTTTAGGAATGAAAATAGACTTTGGCTTTTTATTGAAGTGTTGCCTTATGCAGCTTTGAATCTCTCGTGTGTATTTGGCATCCACCTTGCATCAAGCATATGTTCCAAAGTGAAATCTTAAGAACTTTCCAAAGATAACTTTGTTTCCAAATATAACTTTGCTTTCAAAGATAACTTTGTCAGTTCATTCATAATTTCAGCATATATCCCTCAACATGTGCACATTTACACTGTAACATAAAATCCTTGAATATGTTGGGATTCCTGTTGCCTGTCATGCTTCCTGTCTCTCATGGAGAATATAGGATGAGAATTTTCCTGCTAGCAGGGAAGTCTTTCTGCTAAATCTTTTGATAGACCAACAAAGAAACTTGTTGAGAACACTTGATTCCAAGGAAAACAGTTCAAGAGTTGACTGGAAAGTTCACTCTTGAACCTGAAGCCCCAACAGTGTGTCATCACTGACTGTGTGAGGGATCTTTCAGTAATAATAACCAAGACTTCCCACAGGACCACCTTAAGGTCAGGGTTCTCCAGCATTGGCACATCTGAGTGTGAGTTTTGGCTACTTCCATTCTATAATCTTTTCCTACAACAAACACTGGTTGGTGTAAATCCGGGGTGTCCAAACTTTTTGCAAGGAGGCCCACATTTGGTGAGGTGAATATGTGTGGAGGGCTAACCATTCAGCCTGAAAAGGGGGGGGGAGAGAAAGGGTGTGGCCCATGCACATTGCAACAGCTGGAAATGCTCCCGTTTTAAGGCGCGCAAGGGTCCAGTGGCTGTTGCATGTCCCAGTAATCAGCCCATATGGACCCAAGATGCACCACTGCTCACATAAGCTGCCCTCCCTCACAAGGAAGTGGGGAGGACACTGCAGCAATGGAGCCAGGGGCGGGTAGGCAAACCATAAAACTGCAAGCGGACATATCCACCCAACACGGGGATAGGCCAACTGGCGGGGATGAGTGACAGGCTGAGCCGGAAGGGAGAAAAAGCTGAGGGCTGCTCGAAATTTTAAAATGGGCTGGATTTGGCCCACGGGCCGGTTTTGGACATGCCTGGTATAAATGAATTCCTAGTATGTTTATTGGCTTCTAAGAAGCTGGCATAGCTAAGTGGATAGGGGCACTTGGGGCACAGACATTCTGAAGAGTTCTAGCCAAGGTGACCTAAAGTGTGTGTGTGTAGTTGACAGGGTAAAGTGCCCTGCCCCTTGTGCAGCCTAAAACAAGCTGCAGTGTCCCAGAATGTCATCAGACAGAGGGCTTGGCAAACCCCTTCTGAATATTTTATACCAGGAAGCCCTGGAGGACTTGATGGCCAATAAACATTATATTCAGTTCCAAAGTTTACAGTCTTGGCTAAAAACTTCCATGCCATATGGAGAAAGTGGCAGATTTTTAATAGTAATTAAGGCATCCGTATTCAGACCTCAGAAATCTGCTGCACAAAGGATCCAGCCCTTGGTTGCTCTATCTAGTAGTGTCTGTCAATTTGAGTAACTAGGTTTTATTATTGCCCAATCCCATCTCACAAGAATCTTTCCCATTAACTAGGAATAAAAATACAACAGTTATCAAAATAAATTGCCGATCAACTTCTGGTTTTTCATGGTGCCCCCAGTTGGTCACCTGGGCCGATCACGTCCTCTGATCAATCGCCAGGCCAGTCTTGAATCTCAGAAGCTAGACTCCAGAGGTACCTGCTAGCTTTTTAACAACCTGAAAGATCTATGTGCCCCATTTGGTACCCTTATCCATATGGCAAGGGTAATTATGCCATGCCAACTAATAGAGAATCAGTCTAAGATAATATAAAAAGACCCCGAGCCCTGTAGCTTGACCTTGGCAGCCAGGATATTGTGCTGTATTGGGAGCAGTCTGCAGCTGTTGAGAAGGAGCTAGAAAGGCAAGCATTGGTTCAGAATGATTTGTTTACTTTAGAAGGAACTGTTTTTCTTCATCATAAAATAAATGACTGTGAACCTCAGGAGCATTGACATTTTAAGATTCATGATGGGTGGTTAGTTAGCATTTCTAGATGGACTGAAACTGAATCACTTACTTTCCAGCATTTAGAATCTGAATTGTTCACTTGCACCTTCACATTCATGTGCTTGCACCAGCCCAGTTTATCAGGAGCTCTGTATTTCATCCGTTTTCCCCATTTAGCCGTTCACTCCCTCAGTTCTGTGCATATATATATTTTTTGTTAACATTTCTAGTCCTAAATGTTGCTGGCTGCAATGAGAGCAAGCAAAATGCCATCCCCGCCCCAAAGTCAAAATTCAGACAACCCAAAAGTATCTTGGCACCTGAGGCAGAGGTCTCATAAACACCCTTCTTTCCCCTTGCCCGCCATTAAAAAAAAACGCTTAAGACTACACAAATGATGTTCATGTCCACATTTAGAAGCAGACCTCCCTTACCTGGTAAAATATGTCTTTCTCCTAGCACAACCTTTTCTCACCAAGGCATCTTACAGATTAGCTTGATATACTCTCTGATTAGTCAGGGGAAGGTCAGCACAGGCCTTATTTGCAAGTCTGAAGAATCAGCAGAAAGCTTTGAAGAATTCCATGACCAGAGGCGTAAAGTGCTGTTGGTGTTTAATTGTGAACTGACTGTCTGGCATAGTTTGATGCAGAATCAGTTTTCAGATTCCCCACCCTACTCTTTGTTCTGTCGCGGCCAACTCGCTCCATGGAATGGGGTAGATTGGTGCATCTTGTCCCTGTTGCACCTTCATGTTTCTGTGTGTGCATGGGCCCCAATGGAACCCGCACGCCGAGCCAATCCCATGTCCTGCTTCAGCTTGTATGGTTCCTTGTGGCACTGGCATCATGTGAAAATTGTCTTTTTTTTCTAGTACACTAGTCAAATGTAAGCATCCCTTCTTTCCTTCTTAAGTCAGTGAGGGGCAGGGCATGACTGAAGAAAGTCTATGGAAAAGACTCTTCTGTCATGTCTATTGATGTGCATGTGCACTGATGTGTAGTGTAGATCAGAAAAGAGAAAGAACTAGGATTCTTTTATTTTTAACTGTAACTCCTAGAATACGAAAATCAGCACTTCATGTCTCTGGGAAGGGCTCAGACCGAGAGTGGCAATTAGGAGAAATATGAAACGGCATGGTGTTTTCCCCTGGAAATGCAATAGGACCAAGGACTTGAAGCCGGGCCTTATGATTATGGTGGCAGTAATAGCTATCCCAATTCAACAGAGTGGGTAGCTGAACTAGAACTGTTCCATTTTGCTGTGAACTGGGAAAAGAGACTATAAGTATGAGCCTCTGTGAGGCAAAAGCACAGCAAAATGTGCCATTGAGGGCGCTTTTACACGACCCCTAAAATCCAGAGGCAACTTAAATTTGGATGAGAGATCGTGGGGGCTTGTCGCTCTTCCTGTGTTCCCACCCCTCCGCACTCCATTGTTCCTGTCTGTGTGAGGGGAGGGAGAAAAAAGGGGAGGAAAAATGCAGGCCCCGTAATGATTCCTGTCTCTTGGGGCGGCGGGGACAAAAAAACAAACAGAAGGTGAGGGAGCCCGGCATTCACAACGTTACAATGCACATCGAAAGATTTTTTACCTCCTGGAGGCCAGGTACTTGAAAAGTGCGCTGGGACACGGTTAGGTGGGTGAAGTCATACTTAAAAAATTTTTAAGTCCAGAGCTGGTGGGGAAACAATTTAAAGCTCTGGATCTAGGAGCCCTTTGCCTCAGATTTTAGGGGTCATGTAAAAGCACCCTGAGTCTGGAATCATGCAGCTCAGTTCTTGGCCTGGAAGTGGTTTCCCCACCTTTACCTTAATGCCAGGGATGTGGGAATAAGCTGTGGTGGTTGTTTAGTCAGTCCAGCAGAAGAAGGCATCCCAACCCTCTTCTGATGCATTATCCTTTAGCACAGGCTCCTGATTTTTGGTGCGATATCAAGGACACAGTGACACTGATGAACCCAAGCACTACTGAAGCTGGGGCTGCTATCTGTTGAACCCAATTATTGGCAGCTCAAGTGAGATGGACAATCCTCCCTCCCCAAGTTTCAACTTCAGCATTCTGCACGACGTTTCTGCCCTTGGTCCGGTTGCTGTGTTCCTGAGACCACTGACCTCGTCCTCAGTGTCAAACCTGAAAATCAATGTCACTGGTTGCTACAGGTTTGTAGTTTCCAAAACACTGCCTGTCCACCCCTCCCCACAGAGACACAAACATCTCCTCTCTCACACACACTGGTGTAACATGTGAGTCACTCCACTGAGGGGAGAGAGGGGGGAAAGGGAGGGATGGTTTTATATTTGGTATCGAAGCAGCTTCAGCAAGAAAAAACAGGGAACTTATATAAGAAGCTGGCTTATACTGAGTCAGAGCAATGTTTCACAGACAATCTACTGTAGATGGCAACTGTAAGACCAAGTGACTTGTAGCAAATCCTACACATGAGGATAGTGTGATTTCACAGGGAGGGAGCATTTTTCCTTGCAAGTTCTCTGTCCCTGACCTCTGCCCTTCCTGACATCATTATCCACTTGATCTAGAGGTTTGCAAGAAGAAATCCAATGATACAGGGGAAATGCAGCAGTGTTGAAGGAGCTGATCATTTTCCTCTCTTCCCTTACATTTCTGTACCCTTCATTGCCAAAATTATTCAGATGTTATTGCAATATAAAACCTCCTTTGTTGAAGTGTGCTCCAAGAGATATACGGAGTCTAGACATGTTATTGGGACCAGGACATCCAGTAGCCCTCCACAGCCATGAGGCAGCGGGGGGGGTGGTGGATTTCTGGTACTGTAGTTATAGGGAAATGTTTCCAAGCTCTGCAATATGATAAAATGCTTTTAAAAAAAAGAACCAGCTTTGGGGCAGGTATTAAGATATCTGAAGATAAGCAAAGTTTAAATGTATGTGATTCAATTACCTCCAGCCATAACAGATAGAACTAACTGGTGATGATCCTTCCTCTACGAACTACCTCTGGAGTTACAGGGGTTTTCAGGTTGTCAGTGTTGTAGCAGACCCATGACTCAAAATGTCAACATATTGGAACTGTTGTTACAGTTGTTGAGATTGTCTTATCATTGTTGTTACCAGTGCTGTTCAATATCTTTATTAATGACTTGGAGGAAGGAATAGAGAGTATGCTGATTAAATTTGCAGATGATATCAAATTGGGAGGGGTTGCTAATTCCCTAGAGGATAGCATGAAAATCCAAAATGACCTTGACAGGTTAGAGTGCTGGGCCAAAGCTAACAGAATGCGTTTCAACAGAGGAAGGTGTAAGGTGGTGCGTCTAGGTAAAAAGAACAAATTGCACAGATATAGGATGGGAGATACCTGGCTGGAATATAGTACTTGTGAAAGGGATCTGGGAGTCTTGGTGGACCACAAATTGAACATGAGTCAGCAGTGTGATGTGGCGGCCAAGAAGCCAATATGATTCTTTGTTGCATCAACAGAAGCATAATGTCTAGATCAAGAGAAGGGATAGTACCACTCTATTCTGCTCTGGTCAGACCCCACCTGGAGTACTGTGTCCTGTTCTGTGCGCCTCAATTTAAAAAGGATGTTGACAACCTTGAGTGGGTACAGAGGAGGGCGACCAGGATGGTTGAAGGTCTCGAAGAAATGTCTTAAGAGGAATGGCTTAGGGAACTGGGAATGTTTAACCTTTCAAAAAGAAGGCTGAGAGGGGATACATTAGCTATGTTTTAATATTGAAAGGATGTCATATTGAAGAGGGAACAGGTTTGTTTTCCATGGCTTCAGAGGCTAGGACTCGGGGCAATGGTTTCTAACTGCAGGAAAAGAGAATCCATTTGAACATTAGGAAGAACTTCATAGTGGTTAGAGCTGTTTGTCAATGGAATATGTTGCTACGGAGCGTGGTGGAGTCTCCTTCTTTGGAGTTTTTTAAGCAAAGGCTTGATGGCCATCTGTCGGAAATACTTTGATGGGGGTTCCTGTATGTCAGGGGGTTGGACTGGATGGCCCTTGAGGTCTCTTCCAACTCTATGATTCTATGATTCTATATGCCATCGTCACCTGTGATATATGATAACCCCATGAATGAGTGATATTCAAAATGTCCCATCTTCAACACCCCCCCTCAGCTCCCGTAGACTTAAGTTTGTGGCTTATTTTAGGGAGTTGTTAGGACTGGCAAGTGTGATGTCACCATTTGCTGATGCCACCACTATTACATCCCATTAATATTCCTATCTCCTCTGAACCTAGTTGCAGTCCTTACAGTACCTGGGTGTTTTCCACACTACAAGATATTACTAAGAACTCTCCCTCCTGTAAGACATAGCAAGAAAACTAGTATGATATCGCATCCCAGATGTCCAGCAGCTGCCTGGACACAAAATTAGAGGCTACTGGGCAATGGAAAAAATATCTGACCCAAAGAAGCCTGAGATTTAATCTAGAGCCATCCTGTGTGATAACTCTTCAGTCTTCCTTTCCAATAACTACTGTTGTACTCCTGGGACTGGATCCCAGCATAGACACAAGCTAACTGCACCAAGGAGCTCCATGATGGTGGGTGGGAGCCAATATGCCAATGCTAGTAGTAGTCTGAGAAGAAGCAGAGAGGTGATCGAGTGGCAGGCTGCAACCCAGGGAATGTTCCCTTTCAGGTTTCATATACTTAGAAGAAAGGAAGATGGCGCCTAGAGACAGTAGCCCTGAAGCAGCAATATAAGAGAGTGATTTCAGCCATTGTTGGGGCAAGGTGTCCCTCTGGGTTTTCTAGAGCTGCCATGGAACATGACCTGCAGCAGTTAGAGTGCCTGACTAAATCTTGGGACGTTCGAGTTCAGATTCCCACTGAGCCACAGAATGGAGTCCAGAGGCTGTATTGCTCTAACCTAACCTACCTCATAGTTTTGTAGTAAGGGTAAAATATGAAGTGTACGCTAACTTAAGCTCACTGAAAGAAAAGCAGGACACAAATGTGACAGGAACAATCCAAAATATTTGATGGGGACCTTGGTCTAACCATTAGCCTTGTAAAAAAAAACTATTAGCTTCTGAGGGAGAGGCAAGCTAGGGATGGATTTTTTTTTCATTTCCTAGACAACATATCCCATAATTCTCCATTCTGAGAGGACTACCTGACAGACAGATACGAGTACCTCACAAGCACTGAAATGTGGCTCGCCTGTTGGGGGGAAACATCTTAACTAGAAGACTTTGTGGCTGAGTTAGGCCCAGCTCTGTCCAGGCTTCTTGTTTCCACCCCAGTGCTAGCTGGGAGCTTTTTTTGCCAACTTTCAGCCTCCCCTTTTTCAGCTGAGTCCTCTCTCTTAGGTAAGCTGCATTTAGATGCTTGTAATGTGTCTGCCACTCATGTAGATTTCCAGGAATGGAGAGCTATGTGATTTCTAGTCACTGTACTTCAAAAGAAACGCCCCATTCCAAAACCACTAGAAATCATTTGTGGGTATAGATCACATTCACCACAAGTGCCTGTATTTCTGCACTTTTTAAAAAAAATATGCTTTTCTGCTCAAGATATCTTCTTCTAAGTACTTGGGTATCTACATTGTGGCAATACGGCAATGGTAGTCAGTTACAATTTCCAGACATGCATGGACAGTATGACAATGGCCATGTGGGCCATAGATTTCTGGAGCTGTGGTTCAAAAGGGGAGTTCCCCCTGCTCACACTCTTGGCTGAAATATCACATGATCACTTCTGCTCTAAAAGGGTGAATTTCTGACCCATGAGATAGAAGGACTAGAACAGATGTAGCCTTTCTGAAACCACCAGCTGGAATATGTACACCCCTAAACAGTTTCCTGAAGGCGTACACACTTTGTGAACAAGCACGTAACTGCTATAACACAGAAGTACTCAGAATCCCCCTCTGGTTCTGCTTTTCATTCTTGGCTCCATCTGCCATTGGCTCCTGTACCTTCTGCTCCACCAACCATACTCTACACTGGCTGCTACTGCTCTTTCACCTCATCACCCATGCTGTCCTACTAAATACAAACATTGTACAAATCTTTGTTAGATATTTAGCTTTATAATCCATTGAGGCTGGAAGAGGCTTAGATTGTTCTTTACATAAACACTGAAAAGGTTTTGTTGTTGTTGTTGTTGTTGTTGTTGTTCGGGTCCCAGAATACTACCACCTGTATTTAAAGGGAATATTCAAAGAGCTAGCCAATAGCCATGCTAGCTGACACCAAGGCATGATGGGAACTGTAGTCCATCCAACATATCTGGTAGATACCAAGCTGGGCAAGGGTGGTCTAAGGAAAAGTTTCCAAAGCAATTGGGAGAATAAAGTCAAAGGAGGCTTGCTTCCATTAACTTAAAGCAGAGTTGCCAACTGTGTTTAATGGCCAGAAACTTAAACAGGGTAATTTGTGGAGAATAATGATTACTTGTCATGATGACTGTATTTTACCTCCATTCTGAGAGACAGAATATCCGAGTATTAGGAATTGGGCGATGGACACCAGAGAAAGAGGGAATGTGCTGGTTGTGCATATGTCCTGCTTGTGTACTTTGCATGGAATTGAGGTCTGCCTGCATGGCTTTGTATGTGTTCTCCCACCCAGGAACCAGCTAAATGGAAACTCCTTACAAAGGCAGCTGAAACAGTTCAGGGTTCGATATTCTCTGAGCATCAAGAATTCTAAAAATCACTGCATTACAGCAAGAGGTTCTTAAATATGGTGATACTGCAGATCCACTTGTGATTTACATGTTTTGCTCAGGCTAAAGGAGGATCCCATTTCTGTCTCTGTTAAAACTTGGTGGCTGAATTAACCTTTTACTGGACAAAATATAACCATACTAGACCTGTACATGGGGAAAAAATCTCACAGAAAGCCAGGGGATTTGTTGAAGATAGTACAAGCTGCTTTTCAATACAGTACTCATTTTAGGATGAAAACTAGTTTCTTCTTGAACATATAATGAAGAATGCATCCCTGGCTCTTCACACTTTTTTGATTCTTTTTTTTAATGATCTTTAGGAGCCTGTGAAGCAGATGAGGAGCTGCTAGTGATCAGTGGTCTAGCATCTGCAAACCACTGCATTAAAGCTGTAGCTCTTAAACTTGGGCCCTGTGCCAACGCTGAATTACAACTCTGAAAAGCCCCTATGGCCAATGGTCAAGGATTCTGGGATTTTTTAAAAAAAAAACAGACTTTAACAGTGAGGAAGGATGGGGGAACTGGGGTGGCTGTTTCTCAACAAGAGCAAATAGCGCAGAAATGGTAGGGAGATTGCTCTAAAACTAGGGAAGACAAAAGCTGTCACACCAGCTCATAAGGTGGACACACCCTCTCTCTGGAGTTCACAGAAGAGTCTACCTGAACATGGAGTGAGCTAGTTGTAACTGAATAGGGCTGGCACAAAACAGTTGGGAGCCAAAGGCAGAGCAGCAAATGGCATCTTCTGCTCCACTCACCCACAGCCCCGGTATCAATAGCTATTGCGATAGCTAACATATCATAACATATAGCAGAGCGTCCAAATATCTCCCACAATCTCTCTTGAATATATAATATAGATCAAACCCAGGCAGAATGACCTCCTATACCCATAGCCTCTCAAGCACTTGGGGGAAATGACAAAGCCACTTTTTGGATGGCAGGTGCCATATTCCTCCAGGAAGAATGTCTAATGGCCATGCAGCTTGAGAGCTTCTTGATTCCTATTGTGGGGTGACCTTTTAAATCTGTGGGGAAAGGCACTGCATAGTCATACTGTATAGAGGAATATTTTTCTTTGCTGGGGGAAAACACAGGAGAAGATTAAAACTTTCCTCATTTCTGCCTGTCCCTTTCTCTCATTCTCTGGAAGATCTGAAAACCAATCCATTTCTGATGAGAGAGAGAGTCAGCCTATGAAACTGGATAGAGTCCAAAGAACTCAACAAGACATAAAATGTGGAATATTCTGGCCAGTAGTGGCCAAACTTCAGCCCTTCTGATGTTTTGGACCACAACTCCCAGAATTCCAAGCGTGTATTGCCCATGACAAAGGGCTCTGGGAGTTGAGGTCCGAAACTTCTGGGGGGCCGATGTTTGGCCACCACTGGTGTAGAAGAAACCTTAGGAGTGATGTCCACAGCAAGCTGTGAGATGCTTCACTATTGCCATTGTTGGGTATCACCCAAGCCACTTTCAACTTAGGGCAGCCCCATGAATGAGCTATTTCCAAAATGTCCTCTTCTCAGCAGCCAAGCCCAGCTCTTGTAAACTCAAGTCTCTGGCTTCCTTTAGGGAAGGAAGAATCCATCTCATATTTGGTGTTCTTTCCTTGCTGCCTTCCAGCTTTCCCAGCATTATTGCCTTTTCCAGAGAATCCTCCCTTCGCATGATGTACCCAAAGAAGGGCATCCCCGGTTTCAACATGTTTGCCTCTAAAGATAGTTCAGGACTGATTTGCTCCAGGACCCACTTGTTCATCTTTCTGGAAGTCCGGGGTATCCACAAAGCTCTTGTCCACCAATACATCTCAAATGAATCCATTCCTGTTTCAAGGCCAGCACTTTGCTCTCATTCTTCCCACTGTAGTGGGGTGGGGGAGAGAGAATGGGAATATACAAGGTGCTTAACTCAGAAGAACAGACCTGTTCTGGCTGCTCTTCTACTACTTCTAATGGAAAACCTGTTTCCAGTCAAGCTGGAATCTGAAATTCTTATGAAGCCACAGAAATTCCTTGTTCTAACTTATCCTTTTCAAATGAATCTTTTCAAGTGAATCCATGGAGTCCATGACCTCCATGAGCCTGTCCCAGCATATTCTATGCCCCACCCACAGGTCTGGGCATACCCTTGACCTGGTATTTACCTCCATGTCGGGGGATTCTACTCTGGAGGTGGGGGACATTGTCTCCCTTCCTGTGTCATGGTCAGATCACCACTTGCTGTCCTTCTCCCTGTCAATCGCGGCCCCTCCCCACAGGGACCATCAGCCCCTTGTTTGGGCTCGGCCCCGAAGGCTTATGGACCCGGTTCGGTTCCGTGAGGCCTTCGGGGAGCTTCCTGGTAGCCTGGCTGACGATCCGGCCGAGACTGCGGTTGACCGATGGTTTGATACAACTTCCCGCGTCATCAACCGGATCGCCCCCAAGCGCCTCCTCCGCTGCAGAGCTCGACCCTCGCCGTGGTTCACGGCGGAGCTAAGAGCGTTGAAGCAGGAATGGAGAAGGCTGGAGAGCAGCTGGAGGAGGAAACGGATGGAATTCAATAAGACTGCAGTCATCGTCCAGACTAGGTGCTACTCTCGGGCGATCAGGGAGGCTAAAACATCTTATTACTCCCTGAGAATTGGTGAGGCCTCGAACTGCCAGGCGGAACTTTTCCGGGTGGTCCAAGACCTCACCAATCCTAGTCTGGCCGGCCTCCTCCTACTGAGTTCAGTAGTGAGCATTTTGCAGTCTTTTTTAGATTGAAAATAGAGGCCATCCGGACCGGCTTTGAATCCGGTTGCACTAGTCCTCCACCGCCATCCCCTGTTGCGGCACCCCCTCGCTCTCCTCGATTGGCCGAGTTTGGGCCTGTCACCCCTTTGGAGGCCTCCAGGGCAATTGCCCATTGCTGGCCCGCGGCCACCCCCGTCGATCCTTGCCCCGCTTGGCTAATAAAAGCGGCCGGAGGGACCATGCCTGAATGGGCTTCCATCATCGCCACCGCCTCCTTCAGCGAGGGGGGTTTTCCCTCCCGTCTGAAGGAGATGGTAATAAAGCCCATCCTTAAAAAAACAGGATTGGCGTTGGACCAATTGGTGAGTTATCGTCTGATCGCCAATGTCCCCTTTGGGGGCAAGTTAATCAAGAGGGTGGCCGCAATCCGGATACAATCTCATCTGGAGGAACAGCTTTGCCTTGATCCATGCCAGTCCGGCTTCAGGCCTGGCCGGGGGACCAAGACAGCTCTGGTCACGCTGCAAGATGACCTTCTCCGGGTGACCGACAGGGGTAGCTCTACCCTGTTGGTTCTCCTGGATCTGTCAGCGGCCTTCGATACCGTCGACCATGGTATCCTACTGGATCGGCTTTCCGGGGTGGGCATCGGAGGCACTGTTCGCAGTTGGCTCTGGTCCTTCCTGGAGGCTCGACCCCAGTACGTGCAGCATGGTGGAGAGTTGTCGGCCCCGTGGACACTCCCATGTGGTGTGCCGCAGGGCTCGTCTCTCTCCCCCATTCTGTTCAACATCTATGTAAGACCACTGGCAGGGGTCATCCGGAGTTTTGGAGTCTGCTGTCATCAGTACGCTGATGACACGCAGCTCTATCTCTCCTTTTCCACCTCTGCAGTGGAAGCTGTCGCGACCCTTGACCGGTGTCTGGGGGCGGTCATGGCATGGACCAGGGCAAACAGGCTCAAGCTCAACGCCGAGAAGACCCAGGTTATGTTCTTCGGGAGCTCCCCGTCTGGTTATGGAGGCCCTCTCCCCTGTTTGGAGGGTGTTTCCCTCCAGCTGGCGGATAGGGTTAGGAATCTGGGCATGATCCTGGATCCGGCGCTATCCTTGGATGCCCAGGTGATGGCCATGATCAGATCCGCTTTCTACCATCTGCGACAAATAGCCCAGATCCGCCCATACTTAGACGGGGACTCCCTGAGAACAGTAATGCAGGCACTGGTGATCTCGAGGCTGGACTACTGTAACACTCTCTACATGGGGTTGCTCTTGACTCTCCTCTGGCGCTTGCAGCGGGTCCAAAATGCGGCAGCCAGGCTGGTGGCTGGAGTGCGTCGCTACGACCATATCACCCCAGTCCTGGCTCGCTTGCATTGGCTGCCCATTGCGCACCAGATCAGATTCAAGGTGCTGGTTTTAGTTTATAAAACCCTCCATGGCTTGGGCCCGGACTACCTGGCAGAGCGGATCACCCAGCAATCAACCTCGGCCCGACCGGTTCGGAAGTCACGAGCGCACTCGCTCCGGGTAGCCACCCCTAGATAGGCCTGGAAAACTGTCACCCATAGCCGGGCCTTCTCTGTGGCGGCCCCTTCATTGTGGAACACCCTCCCGAGTGATGTGCACTCTGCAGAGTCCCTGTTGGCCTTTCGTAGAGCTCTTAAAACCTTACTCTTTCGAGGGGCCTTTGGTGACCAAATGTAATTTTAGTTTAATTCAGTCAATTCTCCCCCCCCACACACACCATTTACCATCACCGCTTACCCGCTGAGTAAGATGTTGGGCTATTGAGCCTTTGTCTAAGTGCTAAGGGTGCTAGCATTGTTCTTTTTAATATGTTGTTTGATAGACTCTATTGTATTCATTGTGTGTATGGTATTTTTAGCTATTGAACTGCCTATTGTATTTGTACTGATGACCATTGTCTGGTCTGTTGTTGGAAGCCGCCCAGAGTTCCCTTTGGGAAGATGGGCGGGATACAAGTTCAATAAATAAATAAATAAATAAATAAATAAATAAATAAATAAATCTCTAACCCTCCCTGAACTGCAGGGGGAAACGTGATGGAGGGATTTACAAAAAAACTTTGGAGATGGAAGGTGATTTTTAAATGTTCTGTAATTTAGGTTTGTTTGTTTGTTTGTTTGTTTTAAAAAAGCTAATTTAAACCCCTTTAATACTTTAAGTAAATATCAGGGTGGCAGCACGTGTTGAGGGCTGCAAATTGTGAACAGCTGCTTATTCGTTTGTGTGGAAAATTCAGCTACTGAAAGAGGCTAATCACAATTCCCAAACATGTTAATAAAATATACAGATTAGATATAGATCTCCAGCTCATAAATTTCCAGCATAGTCCTTGATGCCAAACTAGTCCCCCATCTCAGTTCATTATTTAAGACAACAAACTACAGGAGGGATTGTAACGGGCGTTGGTGACAAAACATTTGCAACTTTTAAAACCATGATTCTGATACCCTTGCTTTGGAATAATTCCAAGCACAGATCAGTTCCTTCAGGGCTTCTCTGGAGAGCAGAGCAGGGGGAAATGGAACACCATTAGAATTCCTTTGCTTCCCCAAATGTTTTGTACTACAACTCCCATGATCCCTCCCATTGACCATTTTGCAAGGGATTGGGCCAACTGAAGTCCAAAACCTCTGGAGAAGTGTATGCTCCTCACTACAGATTGGCACAAATTTGTCGTAATTTGTAATTTGTCAATGTTGATGAATCACAAAATTCCAATTCCCCTCCACCCAGATAAACTGATAAATTAATTCATTGGTTCTTCTGTCTTTAAAGAAGCCTGTAAAACATTCCAGCACCTAAAGTGCTAAAAACTGCACTGATGCTTCCTCTAACTCTCCTCTGCAATCCCTCCAAGTTTGGTGAAGTTTAGGTTTCAAACATCTGAATTTTACACCCACAAAGGGCATGCCCCAGGAAAGTGACAGAGGTTGAGAAGTAGCCAAAAAGGAGTTGATAAATTGAGAAATCTAAAAATCTTGGTGGTAGTAGCAAATATTCAACCGAGAACTTTGAAGGCTGAAGTTGAGAAGGGTTCCATGTGAACAGCAGTTGAACATGGGTCAGTTGGTCCTAAGAGATAGGCAAGTGCTGTTCTGAAGGAAGGGGGGGTTGCCTACATTGCCCTTGGCTAATCGAAAAGGAGTCGTGTTCAGATCCCCAAATCTGGACTGGCGGAGATGGGGCTGTGAGGCATCCAGTGTGGTAATGCGACTGATCCCAGAGAAGCTGTCAGGGGTCCCAGGGAGAGTCCATTGGTTTTTGTTGGTCTGCGATCATTGTGTTTGATGAATACAAATTGATAAATTGGTGATTTTGAGCAAATTTTGCTCTTCGGTTTTAAATTCGGGTCCACCTATATTCCTCACTAGGAATGCAGAGCATTACTTCTTACCCACTTCAATCATCCAAGCATCAAGATAGGCCTAAATTCACGACTGATTTGAAAATCTGACATGATTAGATAGCAGATGATCTCTTATACTTAGCATACCTACTCCAAACTCAGTTCAAAACAGCTCAGATTCTTTTTGATTGTTCCATAAATGATGTAAAATGCCCAGTGATTTTTTTGGGGAGCCTGCTGTGTAAGAAAAAGGCAGATCTGGTTTTTGTCTCATAGGTTGCTGGACTAGGACTGGGAGATCAAGTCCTCCCTGAACCATGAGCCCCATCCCTGGGCAGAATCATTTTGGCAATTACAAGGGTCTGTCTCTCATAGTTGCTTGAGGCAGACATCTACCCCATTGAAAGCAATGGGCCTTTCTGCTTGCCTCCCCAAAAATCTGTGAAAACCCTCTTGTGCAAATGTCTGGGGGAAGAGGAGCTTCCTGCAAAATGGACCGCTCCACATGCAGTGATGGGCCCCACGCTGTGGAACCATCTCCCCAGTGAGCTGTGCCTTGCAAAGTCCCTGCCCACCTTCAAAAAGGCTTTGAAAACTCAACTTTTTAAGGAGGCATTTGGCAACCTCTCTATTTAAGTTTCCTTTTTTCCGCCGCCTGTGCTACCCCTTTGGGTCTTGCCTTCCCTCCATCTTGTTGAATTTGTGTGTGTGTGTGTTCTCACCCTGTTTTGTTTTGCTCTGTTAGCCACCCAGAGTTCCTATCTGGAAGATGGGCGGGATATAAGTCTAATAAATAAATAAATAAATAAATAAATAAATAAATAAATAAATAAATAAATAAATAGACTTACACCACATATTGACCTTGGGCCAATCATATTCTTACAGACCAAAGGAAGGGAGGGATATTCATTTAATAATCACTGGCGTAACCAGGGAGGGGCGAAAGAGTGCATTTGCCCTGGGGTGCACAGCAATCTGGGGGTGCCTGGACAGGGAGCAGGAGAAGGAAGCCATGTGCCATCCCACCGGCAGTCCTCCTTCTGCCCCACTAAGGCTTGGTGATCCTTAATCACCAAGGAGGAGAGGGAAGTAGGTGATTTCCCCCCCCCCTCCAAAGCAGCACCTCTGTCGATTGCTCCCACCTCTTCCTTCCCCCCACCCCTGCTATGGGTTGGTGATCGTTAGCCTGGGGAAAGGAGGAGAGGGAAGCGTGCAACAGAGGTGCTGATGAGGAGGGGGAAATCCCGTTGCCTGCTTCCCTCTCCTCCTTTCCCCAGGGGCAAGCCTTAGCCAGGGGAAAGGGGGAGGGGGAAGCATGCTACAGAGGTGATGCTTGGAAAAAAGTTATCTGCTATCCGCACACTGTGTGGTTTGCACAGGAGAGCCTTAACTGGAAAGGGGACCTGCAAAGAGGGCATGAGGAGAGACCCTTCTTCCTATGTTTACTGTTCCCCCAGGATTTGCCCCCAGGCACTCCAAACTCTAGCTACCCCACTGTTAATAATTAAACACATGGTTAAGTATGGATTTGTTTATTCCTTCTATTTCATTCAGCACTTTTCGTTCAATGAGCTCAAAGGGGCAAATGTGTTCTTATTACCTACCTTCATTTGTGCCATGGCCCTGTAAGGTAGACTAGTGTGAGTGTGATGAAGCCATGCTTCATCGATGAGCGTTGGAGCCAAGGGAATTTTTGAATCCAACTCTCCTCCATCCCAAACCATTTTATCATGCTGGAATAGGAGCTCCTCACATACCATCTGGAGGATAATAGTAGCATAGACGGGAAAACTAGTGTTGTAAAGTGCAAATATAGCACTTTCTGCAGTGAGACAGAGGTCAGGATGCTCTGATCAAAATGCCCGATTGCTGCCACAGGCACAGTCTGAGAGTCAGAACCAGCTGGGTGGATTGTGTGAAGGAAATGCTTGAACTGCTCTCAGAAAGATCCATCTAATACAGCATTCTACCTGCCAGCAAGCAATCAGCCTGGAAAGCACACAGGCAGGGCATACCTTATTCCTATCCTATGGAATTCCCCCCCACACACATACACACACCATAGAGATACTCCGGTTGAACTGTACAGGGTGGGCATTTGTGTGAAGGGCTATTGGATTTCAGAACACCTTCCAAAGTATCAAGGAACTGCTATGCGATGCAGATCTCCAGAGAGAGAGAGACCCATTATCCCCAGGCTGCATGGCTGATGGGACATGCTGAGATCATGGGAGTTACAGCCCCTACCTCGGGAGGGCCACTGCAGAATTGTCTGGGCAACATGAGTTAACAGTGTTACTTGATCCTTGTTCTCATAGAGGCCAGTCGATGGAATAAAGATTAAGCAGTTTTGTCTGTGAAGAATTGATTGAACTGTGAAGAACTGATTCTTGTCCCATCCAAGCCAAGGGCTTATCCAGGGCCAGCCCTACCAATAGGCGACCACCTTCAGCAGGAGTATGACAATGGCACTTCCCTGGCCTTTCCTTTTGAGGTTTTTTTGGCCGCTCCCTGCTGCTGGCAGAGACAGGTATGCCTCCTTGCTTGTCTTGCTTGCTGGCTATGGAGGCTTCTGTGGACAGTGCGACTTTGACTTTTGCCTCAGGCAGCAACGTTGCCTTGTGGTATTCCTGAATTTCATGGGAGTGGGTGACTCCACTCACAAAATTGTCTTTTTCGTACTGCCTATGCAATGGGATGACCTGTTTTAATCCGCCATCCTCAGCTGCTTCACAATGCCCTTCTTGTTTTCCAGCAGAGCTGAGAGGTCAAAACTTAAGTGGACCCTGAAAACTCAAATATTCAATATTCTCCCTTGTGGTCATCATGACTCAGACGTGGAGCCTGACTGTGGCCTAGGTGTTGTGATAATAAACAGAAGTGTTCCATCTGTCGGGCTACTTAATTTAAGAAATCTAGGCCCAGTAGGACTTAACAGCAGAGAAAACTCGATGTGTTGGCTTTGGCTGCCCCACAAGAGACAGAGCTGGGCAGAGAAGATGAGAAGTAGAACTTGTTGGCCAGTTTGGTGGAATTCTGGAAATTTTAGTCTAAAAATGGGTAGACTAGTTAGTACTTCGGAAGACAGGAACAATATTCGAAAAGATCTTGATAAGCTTGAATACTGTGCTGAAAACAACAAAATGTAATTTGACAGGGATAAGTGTAGAGTTCTACACCTAGGAAAACAAACAAACACCCAGTTACAAGATCGAGGATACTTGGCTCAGTAACACTACAAGTGACAAGGTTCTTGGAATTGTTGTAGATCAAAAGCTGAATATGAGCCAACAGGACATTGTGGCTGCAGAAATGGCAAGTACAATTGTAAGATGCATTAACAGAAGCATAATCTCTGAACCCCATGAGTTACTAGTTCCCCTCTATTAGGTACTGGTTAAACCTCATTTAGAGTACTGTGTCCACTTCTGGACACCGCACAGAGTTTGTAATTTTAGGTGCTCTAGTTTTCTTCAAGACCACTCCAATTGTTTTCTGAGGTCTTTGTTGCTTTGGGAGGAGTTTTTTTGTTTTTTTTGTTCATATTAGTCAAATTTCAGAGGGGCTGCTATGTTCATTTCATCACAACCAAGCAGGTCTCCTGGCATCATTCAAAGAGCTAGAATTATTTTGGAAAGCATTCCATTTTTGCTTCTGAATATCTGGTTCAGGTTAGAAAGTTCTCAGATGGCAAGGTCAGGCGAAATGCTTCCCAAGAAAGGGTACATCAGTTCCAGTCCATCTGCCTTAGATTGCAGATTGTGGGCCTTCCAGACCAGTCAGGGCTTTGGGTGAGAATGACAACATTCAGAGGACACATACACACATACCAAAAAATGGCTGCTAGCAGGGCAGAAACCCACCCTTTGGTATTTGGCCCTGGAAGAGTCCAAACCTACATGCCTCAAGTCCGAAGAATCCCAGTCATCCAGGTAAGGCAGCTGGACTTCTTTTCTTGTGAGATCGAAACATTTCACTACTCATCCAAGCAGCTTCATCAGTCTGAGGAAAGTTACTGTTGAGGCCTCCAATTTATAGTTCACCTTGGCTTCACATCAACTTGGTCTGAATAGGCTCATTAGGTGGACAGTGGCCTGAATAGGCTCATTAGGTGGGAAATGACCTGAATGGGTTCAGATGTACAATGGCCTGAGGTGTGTGAAAGACCCACCCATGCAACCTTTCCCAACACCCATTAAGTATCAGTCGTTAGCTGTAGCCTTCATGGCGGAGGTGTGAAGTGCTTATGAATTGTCTGGGGATTGATGAAATGGCAGTGTAACAAGTGGCAGACAGACTGTGCTTGAGTCCCCCACATCTGTTTAGAGAGGAGTTTTCAATACACACATGAATGGCTTCCCTGACCCCTCTCTCAAACCACCTATCTTCTCTGTCTAATATGTGTACATCCTCAACTTTGAATGAGTGCCCTTGGTCCTTCAAATGAAGGTACACTGCTGATTATGGTCCTGAGCTGTTGCCCCTCCTGTGTTGGACCATCCTCCTTTTTAGTGGCTGTTTGGTTTCTCCAATGTCACATTCCTCTGAACATTCCTCACTGCACTGGACCACATATAAGTGACGTGAAACTAAGGTGAGCTATAAATTGAAGGCCTTGCCACTATATTTTCTCAGACTGACGAAGCTGCTTGGATGAGTAGAGAAACGTTTCAATCTCACAAGAAAACAAGTCCAGTTGCCATGACTCAGCTTTCAGATACGTGCCTCAAGTTTAGATATATCTCACCTCCAGGCAGTTCATCCTGAGCAAAAGTAAACAGGTGGGATCAGTCTGCAAAGAATGAGTTGTACAATCAGTCTCAGGCCTTCTTCTCCATTCCCCCATTCCCATCCCCCGCCTGGGTTTGCCATTCTCATATGGCTCAAGTGTAACCAATAGGGCAACCAGACAACAGTGTGCTTCCAGCTGTGCTTCCAGTGTTGCTGGATTACAATTGCCCTCATCTCCGACCACTAGAGAAGCTGATCAGGGCTGCGGAGACTCAGAAGGGCTGCTCTACCTATAAGGCCATGGATCCCCTGTTGCCACTTTCCATACCTTTGATAGCAACAAACCAAAGAGGGGCAGAAACCCGTGGATCTGTCCCTTCATTTCCCCAAACCGCTTGTCCACTGTTTTCAGAACTCTTGACACAGATTCTGCATGAAAGAGCTTGTCCCCCTCCAAAAGACTCTCTGATCAATACAGCATATATCACAGGTCTTGGCTACAGACTATTTAGTCATAGGACTGTGCTAAGAGTAAGTGCTGATTCACACGAGGAAGATATATGGTGTCCTCTGTGAAACCTGGCCAAAATGTTCAGGGCAGAAACATTTGGATGTGAAAAGAACTATTTTGCCACTACTGCACATGAGTAGAGTATCCCTAAAGGACAATGCAGTATAATTTAGTGTATCAAAACAGAAGGTGCAGTACTGACTCCCTCTCTGATATGCTATGTGCAGTGGTTTCAGTACGGCTACATCATACATAGATCTGAGCTGGTCACTAATTTATTTATTTTTATTTTTTAGAGTTTTTTTACCCTGCCTTTCACCTTGAAAAAGGACTCAAGGCAGCTTACAGTAATGAAGGGCAATATACAGTCCAGTACAATTAAGACATATTCAAGTATTGAGAGCAGGGAATTGAGACATCTTACAGCATTAACAGACAACATTACATTAATGCAATCACAAAGTCTATAAACACAAAGCATTAAAAGACAACATTACGTTAATGCAATCATAAAGTCTATAAACACAAAGTCTATGTGATCATGTAT
The DNA here is from genome assembly GCA_023846285.1 of Phrynocephalus versicolor. Taxonomy (NCBI): domain Eukaryota; kingdom Metazoa; phylum Chordata; class Lepidosauria; order Squamata; family Agamidae; genus Phrynocephalus; species Phrynocephalus versicolor. The sequence goes on along the minus strand of JAHTLZ010003526.1, from coordinate 22,834,497 downwards.
GGTAGATTCATATAAAAGTCACATAATGGGTAGTCCATCATTCAGGGAAAGCTTGCCTGAAAAGAAAGGTCTTTGCTTTTTTCTGGAAAGACAGGAGAGAGGGGGCAGTCCTCACCTCTAGTGAGAGGGAGTTCCAGAGTCTGGGGGCCACAGCCAAGAAGGCCCTTTCATGGATTCCCACAAGACATACCTGTGAGGGTAGGGGGATGGAGAGGAAGTCCTCTCCTGATGACCTCAACACACAAGCCAGTTCAGACTGTGAGATTTGATCTTTGAGGTAGCTAGGATCCAGGTTGTAGAGTGCTTTTTGGTTAAGGTCATCACTTTGAATTGTGCCTAATAGTGGATTGGTAGCCAGTGGAGCTGCTTTAATAAGGGTGTGATGTGATCTCTGTATCCTCCCCCAGTCAGCAATCTGGCTGCTGCATTTTGGACCCATTGAAGCTTCCTGAGACTTTTCATTGGTAGTTCCACATAGAGTGCATTACAGTAGTCTAGCCGGGACGTCACGAGGTCATGTGTCACCACGAAGATCAAACAGGGGACTTTTCACCATATCAGATACTTTCTGACACTAGCATGGAGAGAGAGAGAGAGAGAGTATATGCAGATGTGATTTTATACCTCAATCTGGTATTGGGGGAGATACTTTTTGAACTACAATTCCCATAATCACCCATGCTAACCTGTGATTTCTGGGAGTTATAATCCAAAAAAGCATTACTTTTTTTCTAAAGGCCTGGAAATGATCACATAAAATTAGGAATACAACACTAGCCATGCTGGATCATATCAAAGGTCTATTAAATTCGTCATTCTGTTCCATGATGGCCAAGCAGATGTATATGAGAAGTTCTCAAACAGGACTCAGGGACAACAGCATCTTCTGCTAATGTATCCTAGCAACGGGCATACAGAAGCACACGGTCATTAATACTGGACGTACTATAGAGCCATTATGACTAGTAGCCACTGATAGCCTTATTTTCTATTGAAACTGTCTGAATCGTCTTTTAAAGCCATCTGTATTGGCAATCATTGCCACGTCTTGCAGTAGCAAATTGCACAGTTCAACTGCTTACCATCTTAAAAAGGACTTTCTTTTATCTGTGTGAATCGCCAACCATTTAGCTTCTGTGGATGACAGCAGGTTCTAATAATATAAGTGAGGGAGGGAAAGTTTCCCTGAGCTTTTTTCTCCACACCATGCCTTATTTTATATAGCTCTATTATGTTCTCCTCACTGGCTTTTCATGGTAGCTACTGAACTCCAAATGTTGTGAATGTGTCGTATCATCCTTCTAAGAGAGGTGCCCCAGCTCCTCAGTCATTTTGGATTATCTTTTTTTCCTTCACTTTTTTTTTTAAGATCTCTACAATATATTTTTTCAGCTGAGACGACCAGAAAGTTACAAGGTATACCAGGCTTTCAAAGAAGTAGCTGAGTCAACATGAATAACCAAAACAAAGTAAAAATGAAAGCAAAAGTATTGTTGTGCCTTAAAAGACTCATATTTATCCACTCACTGTGAGCCTGAATGGATTAAAATCCACTTTCTGAGAGATACAGAGATAAACATTTAGTCACAAGCTTATATCCAAATGTATATGCACTGGGTTTATATAGCGACCGTTATCAAAACCTGGGGCTAAGTAGTTCATTCCATGTAGCTTAATATTCCAGGTGAAATCTCCCTCACAAACATACATGCATACACGTGTGCACCCACAAATTGCTGTTGTGTTTCTTTGTAACAGAAATCTGCTCACACAGAGAGAAGACAAAATAATTGGTGGAGGGGGGTTGTCTGTATGTCTCTTTGTTTTACTGAGCACCAGTAAAAGGCAAACTTTGATATAGGTGTTTGTTTACTGCGGCCAGTGTAGTTAGTATCAGCTTAAGCTTCTGAAAATCTTGAGTTCATATCCCCAAATGGGCAGGGGAGACTGCTGCACTGGCAAAACTACTCCTTCAATATCTCATGTAGCTTGGAAATTCTAATTAGGGTTCCTATATATCAGAATCAACTTGATGGCTTGTAAAATGCACACTTAAGCTGACTACTCAGAATGCTCTTGGTGATTTACATATGCATAAATTAAACTCCATTACTTGATCTGGTGAATTGCTGCTAACTCGTGAGCTACCAGTAATACTGTGATGGTGCAAGAGAACGGTGTTTGGTAATACAACCCTTGCATTTATTTTTTTCAGTGAGTGAAGTAATCTAATATAAGGACAAGTAAATCACCAACAGGATTCTGGTCATTGGTTCCTGCTGACCCTAATGACCTATAAATACTTCCAGGTTATATTCCCTGGGTCTTGAGAACTTGATGATGCTACGTTTACTTTTCAAGTGGAATTCGTTCTCAAAAAGACAGTAGGTGGAATGGACAGCCTTCCCCCCCTCCCCCTCCTACAGCCTCCAGTAGAAGGAACTCTGTGCCATCTTGGGTGCATGTGTTTCTCGTCCTCAGGGCCTAGAGAGACAAAATGTCTTGTTTGTTTTAAGCAAAAGCCAGAGAGCATCCAAGGGCTGCGCTTGGCCGTTAGTCAGAGTACGTGGGTGTACTGGAGAAAGGAAAAGAGGAGTGCCATTTAAATATTTTGCCAGGAGAATACAAAATTATTCTGGTATTTGTCCATACAGATTGCCTTCCGAACATCTTAGGTTGTAGAGCTCCTTTTCAAGAGCAGCCCAGAGCTCACATGTCACTCCCAAGGGGCTAAATCAGGCATGTCCAAAGTCAGGCCCAGGGGCCAGATATGGCCCGTTTTCAAATTTTGAGCGGCCCGCATCCTCTTCTCCCCACTGGCTCAGCCTGTCATGCATCCCTGCCAGCTAGCTCCTCCCCTACTGGATGGAAGCATCAGCTTGCAGTTTTATAGTTTGCCTGCCCTCCCTGCCTCTGTCCACTGGACCAGCCACCTGCCTAGCCTACCTTCCCCCGGCTCCATTGCTGCAGCATCCTCCCCGCCTCCTTCCATGTTATAGAGACTTGTCCAATGTCCGGTCTGGGGGCCAAATGTGGCTGAATGGTCGGCCCCCACACATTTTCACCTCGCCAAATCTGGCCCTCCTTGCAAAAAGTTTGGACACCCCTGAGCTAAATGTAACCTTTACCATGTCCATCCCTCTGATTTAGTTTGTGCATGTGTGTGTGTGTGTGTGCATGTACACACATGCATGCTTGTGTACGGACAAGTATGTACAAGTGTGTGCAAGTGTGTGTACACATGGACACATACCGGTATACAGATCTGTCTTCCCACATGTTATAATTCCAATGAAAATCTGTTCAGCTGCGAATCCCAGACAATAGTATAGATTGTTGCTTTGCTAAAGCTTCTCATTGCTAGAATAGCTATGGCCCTCTATAGCTAAGAGAGTGATTCTGCATCTAGAAGCAGTGCATATAATACTGTCTGTTTTAATGCACCATTGATTTACCTCAGTTTTCCTCCCTTCTTGGGTTGGGGGGGGGGGTTTGTACAGATCCTGTAAGATCTACAGAGATAAAATAATTTTATTGTATGTTTCTGTATTTTTACTATAAATTGAGATCAGTTCATTCAAACCTAACCTAACTTTTCGTGTGTTCGGTTTACCTCAGGGATGAAATCTCCTTAAAATTCTGTGCCCAATGTGTTTGTGTAAAAGAATGTAAAATCAGGGGTCAAATGGATGCAACTGTCTTTTGGATTTAGGAAATTACATATGAAAGAAAATATATATTGTATATTGGACAATGTAATAACTGTAATAAAAATGTATTAATAATAAAAATAACAAATACCACTTACCACAGTTAATTCAGTGGGATAGCCAACTAACAGCACCACTTCTTTACCGAAGGGCAACATTTATTCCTCCTATTGTTCATTTTCTGACATTAGATTATGAGGTATTGCAGACTGGATGATAACAAGCAAAACCAAAATGGCTAGTACAACATGATGAAATCCATCTGTTCCACTTACTGATATTCTCTCCAAATTCAAAATACACATGCATCTCCCGTATGGAATTTTTGGACAAATACCTTGCTTGTTATCATGCATTCATGCATACATACATATTAGGTGAGGAGCAGATTAGCCACTCCTGATACATAAGCATCTGATAATATGCAGTTGTACCCATATGCAGAATTAAAATGATTAGAAATTGGTGTCCATGCCTGGCAGCAGAGAGAAAAGTTGCCTCTGGTGAGTTTTTCTCCCCTCTCTGCCATCATTCTGTTTTTATTCCGTGTTGCCTGTTTTGTTTTTTCCTTCTGGACAAACTATGCTCCCTAATCTAAATCAACTTATAAGTCATATTCTGCCCTGCATGTCTCCAGAAATTTTTGTTTTGGAATAAAAGGAGATTCACAGCCCATCAGAACCTACAACAATGAAGCAAAAATGTGGACTCCCAGCAATAGATTTGGCTTCCATTCCATCCGTTTCCTTCTTTTCAGAGCTAACAAGGCCCTTACTGGGTTCTGGGGTTAGGGGTGGGGAAGGACTTTCAGACCCCATGAAGTTTCCTTCCCTTGCTCTTAGCTTTATTGATACATCAGTCAGTCAGTCAGTTGTCATTGTCGTTGTCATCGTCGTCGTCATCATCATCATCAAAAGACATATTGGGTACTAGAGTATTTCCACCATCACAGCCACCTATTACTGTACATACAATAGGTAAATAGGAGGTAATTTTCTTTCTTTCATTCATTCATTCATTCATTCATTCATTTATTCAATCAATCAATCAATCATACTTGAATTTATATGCCACCCCAATAGTGGTTGCACTATTCTGGGCAGTTTACTACAAGATAAAAACAACAACAACAAGTTAAAATAATACACATAACCAATGACAAAACCTCAAGATGAGGAAATTATAACTCACAAGCAGAATGTGAAGCATATGAAAAATCAAGGCGGGCAGCCAAGAAATGCCTTCCTGAAATGAAAAATTCCCAAGGGTCTTGAATGTTGGGAAGGAGAAAGTCAGTTGCAGCTCCACTGGGAGAAAATTCCAGAGGGGAGGTGCCACCATGAATAAGGCCTTGGTTCTGGTAGATGTTTTTCTGGTCTTCCTTGGGGTGACTACCCAGAGGAGTGTTGCCTGAGTGAACCTGGTGGCATGGGCAGATGACATAGGGAAAAGCTTAGTCAACAAATAACATGGACTCAAACCGTGAAGGGTTTTGAAGGTGATCACTGAAACCTTGAATCTGACTCAAGTGACAACAGATCACCAGTGCAGGCAGGCCACGACTGGGGACATGTGGTCAGACTTACTTCTACCAGCCACAAGTCTGACCACCACATTCTGGACCTGCTGCAATCTCTGTATCAGCTGGAGAATGGAGAAAACAGCACATGTTCTGGACAGATCTTAGATATTCCTGATCATTTAGTAGCCAAAAGGTTGAAAGGGGCTTTTTATAAACCCTTTGTCCACCCAGCCTGGAAATAAGAGATGAGGCACGTTTGTGGGATTTAAAATAGGGCTACAATTTTATTCATCTTAATCCATTCTATTGAACCTACTTTAATTCCAAGGGGACCTACAAGTGCAAGTGGCTTTGGCTTCGTAAGGTTATTGCGCTGGGGCAGCCCATGTAAATCTTATTGGGACAGAATCATAAATCGTTATGATCTGTCATATATCATAAACATGTTTACCTGAAAAGGTCAAGGGCTGCCATTGTATAATGCTGGCTACTTCTCTACTGAGGTGACATAGCCACTTGCACTGACCACTAATTGTGACTGAGTTTAAGAGGCTGCCTTCTATGGCCCATTCTGACTCTGGGCAGTCACCTCTGACCACCCAGAACCTTCCCCAAACTGTCATGTCACGAGCGGGTGGACAATGGAGCCCCTCCCAACACAGGGTCTGTTGGAGCCGGCTTTGTCTTGGGGGAATAAAAATTGCTTCCAGGCATCCAGGCACAAAAGGTTGATTAAATATAAGCAAGTTTCTGGTCCTGTTTGCTTGTCTTGTCTTGTCTTGCTTGCTTGAGAGCCATTTATGTAGCACAAAGAGAGACAGGGGCGGGCAGGCAGGGTCTTAAAAATGTTGCTTGCAATTCATTTTTATTGATGTATTTACAAGGTTGACTTTTAAAAAAATGCCAGATTCTACAGCATAGACTTTCACGTGGGATGTCAGCGTAAATTTGTTTCATCAAATATACAGTGTTTAAGGTGTAAGCTGAATGCAGTCTTAGCAGTTGCCACTCCGCTGTTGCACAGTGTAGTTAGTCTACGCCCATGATAAAAAAGGGTGTAATAAAAGAAAAGATTCAGATCTTGGAAAGTTACTTTGGAGAAGTAATTTATTATGGTTGTAGTTCTAAAACCCACTCACATTGATTAGTTATTATTCTAGCTACAGCTTTTAAAGGTAACAAATTTGCTTTTTACAATTTTGTTGCCATTTCTTAAAAAGCACCTTTCTGAACCATATATTTTAGGCCACTTTTTTTTAAAAAAAATCTGAAATTAACACTGGCCTCTAATACAAAACATCATTTTGTCCTGTGACTGTCTCAGCCACAGTAGAGCAAGCAAGTAATATAGCACTGGAACCATGGGATATACAGGTATATGCCTTCTTCTACACTGACACCACATCTTTGTAACTCAAAAGTCAGTTACAAACATAGGAGTGAAATCATCCCTCAATCAATTACAATCATAGTGTAAGATGCCTTTATTCCTGGAGCAATGAATTAATTGCAAACAAATATTTCCCGTTAATTGTTTCCATACTCTTTGTATGTTCAAAAATAAAATTTTCTGTGCAAGGAGTTCATCAAGTGAAAAAAAGAAAGAAAAGAAGCTATAGACAAAAGTGTGATGGCACCACCTTTAAGATGAGCTGCTATAGTTTAATGTGAACTTTTGTGGAAGAGTGCACTTCCACAGACATAAGAGAGAAACTACACGGCAAATACTGCACTCATTAAAATATAGCAGTTAGTCTTTACAATGCCATAATATTTTTGTCTTCTTTATTTTTCTTTCATTTTTGCTAGCACGGATTAACACCACGACCCCTTCTAAAAGTACTACCATAAAGGAGTGCTCATGAATTTCTCCTGTGTGGTAGGAAAGGAGGAAAAATTCACAGAAACGTCACTTGAGCCACATGGCTAGTGCTTGAGCAACCAGTTGGCACACCTCAGTTAACTTCAATAGTCAAACATGTTTCATTTTGTTTTTACACTGAAATGATCTGGAGGGATGCTATTGGATTTAGTTTCCTTGTACACCAGCCGGCTGAATCCCAGATGATCGGCAAGGAACAATGTAGCGATACACAACAGCAAGACATGCAGCAGAGCAATCCCATTTTCTTGATAGGAAATGGCATATTCAAAGAGAGATGTATTTAATAATGGTTTTATGGGTTCCAGGGCATTTAATTGGCTAAATCACCCGGTGGGTGTGCTCTCTGAGCCAATCAGAGTACAACAGTTCAATAAAGCCACCGCCAGCTACACTGCTGCATCATCTAGCGTAGTCTCTTGAGAATGATTATATCATTTGCGATAATCAGATAACCACAGGATCAATGCAATGGTTAATGCTGTGTTGGAGCAGTGCCTTGATATTGGTCATTTCAGGTTTCTGTGGCAGCGCGTAGGTTTCAACTGAGTCATACACATTCACATTAGGATTGCTTTGACTTACGGCTACTTATTCATTTTCTGCTGAGAAACCATTTATTTAGGGTTCTCTCTTGAACTGGATTCACTAGAGTTTGCTGAAGCAGTCTGAGAGGAGGATGGGTACAGGTCTGTTGCATATAATATCTCCATCAGAAGCCACCGGCTACTTGCTGTCCCAGAGGTAGTTTTGGTGTTGATAGAACCTGAGAGTGTAAGTGTAAAAAAAACAGCTAGACACAAAGATCATCAGCCCAAATCTTAGAATGCTTAGCAAGTTAGCATTATTGTAGCAGAAGTGTATTTGCTTAAAGGACATTGTGTGTGTGTGTGTGTGTTGTGCCGTTACAGTCGTGACCGACTCTTCGTGACCCCATGACCATGGAGTTTTAAGGAAGAGTAATTCAATCATTTTGAGAACTCAACGCAGAGAAAAGTCGAGCTGCGTCCAAAATGCAGAAGGTGATGTTTAGCTTATGGTACAGTCCGAACAAATAATAGCTATGTTTAAATATCTGAAAGGATGTCATATTGAAGAAGGAACAGGTTTGTTTTCCATGGCTTCAGAGACTAAGACTCAGGGCAATGGTTTCAAACTACAGGAAAAGAGATTCCATTTGAACATTAGGAAGAACTTCATGACAGTTAGAGATGTTCGGCAGTGGAATATGCTGCCATGGTGGGTGGTGGAGTCTCCTTCTTTGGAGGTTTTTAAGTAGAGGCTGGATGGCCATCTGTCCAAAATATTGTGATGGGGTTCTTGCATGGTAGAGGGTTGGACTGGATGGCCCTTGATGTCTCCGCCAATTCTATGATTCTATAATTAGGTGATGGAACTGTGTTTGGACTGGGGGTGTGGAGTTTCACAGCTGAACATTCCTTTCACCAACACAACACATAAACAGAGCTCGCTGCATGTTAGAAAGCTAACTGAGGAGAAGGATTTTAACCTGGTCTTTTTTCTGGGAGTTTTAAATCTCTTAGTTGCTGCCCCCAAACCTTAAAAGGAGCAATATTTACATATGCATGGCCTACTTGAAGCTTGATGTTATCCTGTGCCAAAACTATTTTTGATTAACCAACTGACACTGTCATGAAGTATATATACCATGTACAGGCCATCATATACTTTATACTCTTGGGGTAGCTTTAAAAATTTAAACAAGAACAAATTAAAATAACTGCACCTTGCAATGAAACACACAAAACACAGTGACAGAATCACTATAACAACAGAGCGGAAGAGTACAATTCTGCATCTTATTTCCCATGGGCTGGTGATGGTCCTTCCACAATCCCTATCAACACTAGATGACAAACTCCTCACATGTTATGTGCACTGTAGGAAAGACTGCACAAGATGTGGTGGCACATTACCACTTGAAGCTGCTAGGAGCATTTTACCACCTGTGCAGCTTTAAAAAAACCCTGTAGGTACAAATGCTTAAAAGTATATGAAGACTAAACTCGTTGCAGACTATATATGTAAGTCATGATCCAAAAATGGTTCAATAGGCAGGAACATAAAAGCTATGGTAGAAAAAAGGAGGGCATATATTTCAATTACATTATAAAACTGCAGAAGCTTTAAAAGTCATGTATAGAAAACAAAGAGTGCATCTCTTAAAAGACAGAGGTTATTAAAAATAAATATACTGTATATAAAAGGAAAATATATTACTTCACCTTTTAGCATAACTGTGTGAAAGTCTGTTCTGAGCATCAAAAAATGCTGTGTCATTCCAAAATCCATTAAATAATTTTCTACCCACAAGGCATCAGTTTTAATTGTTGCAAGCAGATGAGCACCGAGAAATTAGTTAGTGGAAGATATTTTGCAACAGTTACTTTTTCGGAGCACAGCTCTTTATATTCCCCAACCAGCATGGTCAGGTTGAACAGGATCTACAAGCTCTGGTCTTTAAAAATATCATTTTTTTTCCTTGCCTGTATTAATGCATTAGTTAATTCAGCTGAAATTGTGCCTCATTCCTGAGAAGTGTTTCCCATGGCCTCCCAAATAACCTGCTGGCTGCCCCTGGAATGGGAAGACTTTCTGTATCCTCTGAACTGCTAATGTTATGAGAACTGACAGCCAACAGAGTCAGATGGATCATCCATCAAGCCTTCTGATGTCAGAGGGGGCACTGCAAGTCCAGAGCCATGCAGCTGACTCACTTGGCAATGCTAGCGGATGCCTACTGTGATGTCATAGCAAATCAACCAATACCATTATTGCAGGCAAAAACCAAAGAAAAACAGAACAGAACAAAAGACACAAAACATGTGTCACCTTAAAGACTAACTTTCATATTTTAATGTAACGTTTCGTGGACACGTCCACTTCTTCAGACATATAGCAGCAGCATTATGTCCGAAGAAGCATTATGAAGCTCAAGACAGGCAGAAAAAAATGGAGGGCCTTAAGAAGAGGGCTCAGTTCAAAGGCTTCAGTAGTAGGCTCAGCGGACTAAGGCTTCGAAAACTGTTGGCTGCAAAGTCAGCAGCTCAGCGGTTCAAATCCCGGGTGTCATGCAGCAGAGCAAGCTCTTGCTGATAACTCCTGCTCCTGCCAACCTAGCAGTTTGAAAGCACATAAATGCAAGTAGATAAATAGGTACTGCCATAAAAGGTGGGAAGGTAAAACAGTGTTTCCTTGCAGCCATGCTGGCCATGTTGCCATGGACTTGCACAACACTAGCTCTTTGGCTTGAATATGGAGATGAGTGCCGCCCCTAGAGTCAGACACAACTAGCACACATGTGCGGGGGGGAACCTTTGCCTTTTACCTTTACCTCAACATTATGCAAAAGTGGCTCAATTCCTGTTAGGGGAACCAGACACATAAGGTCCATCATGCAACGGTCTTTCCCTCTTCACTTGCTGTCTGACATGCAACCAAGTCTGCAACTGGGTGTGTGGTTGGCTCCCTGATTCCAGGAATGTAGATGAGCAGGACAGCAGGCAGTGCAGGTGAGCTTGGTGTGTTATTTCTCCACATGCTGCACAAAATTAATAGGATCCTGGGCAAATGGTTAAGGAGCAATTAAAGTTGCCATACTTGTCCATCAGAGAAAAAATAGATCCTGTTGGTATTCTGCCCATCCTGCCATCATTAAAGGAACAGAAATTCCACTGAGAAAGAAGCTGATCCACCACAGAGTAATTAGCCTATAAATGGAGAACCTGTGTTCAGAACTTAAAATATTATTTTTTGTGTGTGTAATTACTTGCCGCTATAGTGCCAAAGGCTGAGGGAAAATGGTTAGTAATTATAATTCTTGTTTCCAAGATGTGACCCTTGTCTCTCACTTTTTATGGCAGTAACTAAAATAATTATAGCCATGAGAAGTTACTTCCAAGCCACTGTTTAAAAAAAAATCAAAATGCTACAGGTTTCGGGCATTTGATACAAAGACATTTTCCTTTTATCCTCCTCATTGTCAGCTCAATGCCATTACCTCATAAAAGTATCGCTACCTGTTACTAAGTTACAATTGTAAGTTCTTCCTATGGATGCTTAGCTATTGCTTGGAGTACAGCTCCCGTTATTAGTGATCCTTCGTGAGACTAATAAGACATGTGGCCCAGCAGTTCTTGAATTCATGTCAATCTCCTTGCTGCTGCTGCCATTTTTTCTCCCCAGAAAACATTTTACATTATTTCGTTAGTTCATTTCCAAAGCGAAATACCAAATTTTTTCCTTCAAGTGGATTTCCTGTTAAACAAACCTCTTGTCATACAAGGATCTCCTCTCTGTCTGTCTGTCTGTCTGTCTGTCTGTCTGTCTGTCTCTCTCTCTCTCTCTCTCTCTCTCTCTCTCTCTCTCTCTCTCTCTAGCTATCTAGCTATCAAGCTATCAAGCTATCTAGCTATCTAGCTATGATTCTCTTTGGGTGCTTTCACACGACCACTAAAATCCGCTGCAAAGTGCTCACTGATGCGGAGCATAAAAACGTTTTCCCACAAGCAGCGGACTTAAACAAATAATAAAGTGCAACCATGCCCACTTAAGCGCGACCCAGCACATTTTACAAGTACCTGGTCGGAAAACGGAAAATCCACACCAAATCCTTTTTGCCCCTGTTATGGTGTCTTTGCTGTGGTTCTCAGTCATGGGATCAGAACGGTTGTGGATTTTCAAAATGTGACCATGGGAACACCCGGACCACAGCATCAACCACGTGACTGCTCTGGGGGGTGATCTGGATCAAAGTTTGCTGTGGATTTTAGTGGTCGTGTGAAAGCAGCCTTTCATTGCTTGAACCGAAATGGAAAGAGAAAGGCACCAGCTTAGAGCCTCCACACAATGTCTGTAAATTGTGATGAAAACAAAACCCTCCAGTTTTGCTCGACCCCTTGCCCTGAATGGTAGGGAGTCAGGACAGTTTCCAAGCGTCTGCTTCCTGGTGAGGAGAGAGAATGTTGAAATCGGATGTGTTGTGATATCTGTAAGTTGTCACATTTCAGGGCTGGGATTGGCAGCCATGGTACAACCACAGTAGTCTCACCCTACATGTCTTCAGTTTGGAACTGTCTTCTCATCACCATCGCCGTATCATGTTAAATGGAGGTCATCACTCAAGCTGTCACCTAAAAAAGCTAGCATACATTTGCAATACATTTTCATATAATGATTTATATGTATAATATTAATCATGTACCATCAAATCAATCCTAGCTTACAATGATCCTTTTCAGGGTTTTCCAGGTGGAGAATATTCAGAAGTGGTTTCCCCATTCCCTTCTTTGGTGGTACCCTGGGAGGACGCAGCTTCCCCGTGGCTACACACAGGCTGGCTCTACTTGCAGGGGAGACCCTGGAGACAGTGAGAAACTTTCTTCCCTTCACCATCAGATCATAATCTCCACATTTTGCCCTTGGCTGAAAAAGCAAACCGAATTCATCTTCAATCCAAATGATAAAGGCGAGATTCCTATTAGGTTCCTCAGCCTAAGGATGGATTGAGCGTTCATTAAAATACCTGATCTCAATAGGCGAACCCAGTCAAAACCAAAAGGAACATTCGCTCAAAAGCAGAGCAAAATAATTTGTTTTAAGACTTCTTGCACGGTTTAACGGAAATATATGCAGTATCTAGAAAAGTCGTAAGCAATCGATTTGCTTAAAATTAGATTAAAATATCTGGTTACTTTAACAGGATCACTTCATACCTATCACTTGGGTTTGATTATAGTTATGTTCTGAATTTGGCTTGCTTTGAAAATGGGCATATGAGCCTGAGGCTTGATTGTTCCAGGTCATCATAGTTAACTATAGAATAGCCCAGCATTCAAATGTTTGAATGTTTGAATCAAAAACTGTGGTTATCCTTCAGTATGGTTTTGGAAAAAAATAACAGAGGATCCTCTCTTTTTTTCATGGTTGTTTTAAGCTCCTGTAATATATGCATTTTATTTTTATTACATATTTGATGGAATATATATACTAAACTGTGCTGGTTTTCATTGATTCTTTCTGATATTATTATACAGTATTGTTAATAATTAATTTGCACAACACCAAGTAGTCTTAGGACAAAGTGCTTTTGTTTTGTGAGGCATTTAATGACTTTTAGCCATAGTGACAGCAAATATGAAGGTTGTTTGTTTTCCTGAGCCACATTTTTTAAAAAACAAAATCACAAATATACACTTCGTCCAGATGTGGCCAGTAACCAAGGTGATTTGGAAAGAGAACTAAAAGCTTTCTGTCTGTCTACAGCTTTATTGAGAGATGTGAGCCCAGGTTCACTTGGACTCATTCCCATAGCCTGGGTTTAGGATTTCATCCGAATCAAGGAAAACCAGCTGGGCACATTCATACTCATACACCGTTGTTCCCTCTACTTCCTTGACTCAGCCTTTTGACCATTTATTAACACTTGTGAAGGTACGAGGCAAGGTCTAAGTGTACCGCAGACAGGCTCTTCCCAACATTTATGGCACAAATCTTTGGAGGTTTTTAAGCAGAGGCTGGATGGCCATCTGTCGGGAGTACTGTGATGGGGGTTTCTACATGTCACGGGGTTGGACTGGATGGCCCTTGAGGTCTCTTCCAACTCTCTGTTCTATAATTCTATCAATACTCTTTGTTATGTCCAGCTAGAATTCTGTTTGCAGTGGCTCTTTGCCATGAGTTCAGTTGGGTCTGAATTAAATCCACACAGTCCCTGTTGTGCCCATGCACTGATTATGTAGTATAGAATGCAGCATAGGGCACAATGCCAAGATTATTATTTTAGCACCTATTAGCACCCACAGTTTTTTTTTAAATCAGTGTCAAATCGTTCACTGCCATGAACCCCTCAAGATCTGCCGCCTGAGGCAGCTGTCTCATTCTGCTTAATAGTACCACTACCCCTTCAGAGAGAGAGTCAGACTATGAAACTGGATAGAGTCCAAAGAACTCAATAAGACATAAAATGTGTGAATATTCTGGCCAAACCTTTGGCACTCCAGGTGTTTTGGACCACAACTCCCAGAATTCCAAGCAAGTATTGCCAATGACAAAGGACTGTGGGAGTTGTGGTCCAAAAGGTTCTCCACCATTAATATGGTATGTGTCTGTTAGAGCATCACAATAAGAAATGTATTTTGTATGTGTTTTAAAGCATTGAAATACAGTCTACATTCTCTCTCTCTGTGTGTGTGTGTGTGTGTAGTGTGGAGAAGAACAGATCAGCATCCTTTCATTTCGCCTAAAATCAGTAGAACATCTCACATAAGTATCTGCTTCCCATCCAATCCATTAAAATGTAATGATGAAGTAAAACAACTATGTCTAACAAAACAAAACCCTGCTGCCTGAGGTAGGCTCACAGTAGAGCTGGCTCTGCTGCTGCTTCGGCATACATCACAGCTGTATATCAGTATAGTGTCAGAAGAACTACTTAAGGATGCTTAAAGTCATGAGGAGTTAAACAGATTCAGTGTCACGAAGCATATTCAGATAGTTTGATTTAACCCTGATTTCACATTGTGAGGTTTCCTTATAGTAAATCTTCTTTTTCTTCTCCAGCTCATGGCTGTAGTAGCTTGTGCAGTTGAAGTTGTTGGCTCTCAACAAGTGTAAATCAGTACAATTGTTGCCGAAAGAAAGGCTGTGGAGCATATGTGTCTGAGCAAGAAAGGCAAATCTTTAAAAAATAATTGAAAAAAAGGAGATCTAATCTGACCAACATATAATGGGCTTGGTCCCACGTCCCTTTAAAAGCAGTTTAAACTATTAAATAAGCCGAGTCCAAAAATGCAGTCCCCACGGCCACTGGGCTTTTTGAAAAAAAAGAAAGAAAAAGAAAACCCGGTAATGCTCCCTTAAGCGAGGTTTCTGTGACTCACCTGCGAGGTGGAGAATTTTTTGCCTTGCTTTGAAAATCCAGCTTTTAAGGAGGTAGACGCCGTGGGACCACACTGATAATGTAGGCAAAAAAAAAAAAGAATAGGTTACCTGCCACAATATAGAGCAGTGGTGGCAAACTTTTGGCACTCCAGATGTTTTGGACCACAAGTCCCAGAATTCCAAGCCTGTATTGCCAATGACAAATGACTGTGGGAGTTGTGGTCCAAAACATCTGGAGTGTCAAAGGTTCACTACCACTGATATAGAGGCACATTGCCTCTTCCTGGGCTCAACTGTCATGCCACCATATTTGCCACTGCACTGCTAGATTTTGGTGGTAAGCTGCTAGGCAAAAACAAGGGGCGACCCAATGCATAAGGAACCCTGATGCTTGTAGACCACACAGTTTTTTTTAATGAGGTCTTAATAATCCTGTGCCTTTGATAACAGTGATAGAAAGACTTCCAGGAACAGAAAAATGGGGAGAAATTAAATGTTGCCCTAGCAGTGCTTCCTGTTTTCTGTGTCCTACTCATGATTAAACGTGACCTTGGGGGCTGCCTTCAAGATGAAGCCATGTTAGTGTTCGAGAGATATTTGTGAGCCAAAGTTTCATGTCTGGGAAGGAAATGTACGTGGGAAGATGATGCTTCACACCTGAAGATAAGTTTTTTTTTTTAAAGGCAAACCAAAGTGCAAATTACGGGACGTGAAAAGAAATTCTTGCTGTGGCAACTGAACACAGCCTGCTCTTCAAGAATTATTCTCAGTGACAGCTTATATGTAGCAAATAACTAGTCCCACTGTTAATTATGCCCTCCTCCATAATACTTTGATCAAAGATAGACATCTTGCAGTCCTGGAACCATATACAGGCTTCTTATTGGAGGGCTTCAGAATTCACTTGTTTCCTTTTTGACACAGAAAAAATCATGGCGAGATCTCTCTGGTCTCACCTCCGCCTTTAGAAAAGGAAAAATGGTCACTCTGGCCTCTTCTTGGGTAAAGAAAGCAGTTTGTGGCTTTGTTCTTTTATATATCTCTGCATGTCTTTCTTAGGAGAGCAGAAGACCCAGATGAGAGAAAAAATAAGTAACAACAGAACAGGAATGAAGAGGGTTGCAAGGACTCTGACACATGAGGGGTACCTCTACATTTAGTGGCACCTGCAGAGAATGCGGTCCCACAGTGTTAAAAGAGAAGCATGCAAGGTTGTATTTTTTTTCAACCGCCTTGGCATTATTTCTTACCTCTGCTTCAGATTCATTTCCAAAGCTGTCTGCAAGTGATCTACCTCTTGTATGACATTCTGGGTAGGATTTATGAAAGTGTGTGTGTGTGTGTGTGTGTGTGTGTGTGTGTGTGTGTGTGTGTGTGTGTGTGTGTGTGTGTGTGTGTGTGAGAGAGAGAGAGAGAGAGAGAGAGAGAGAGAGAGAAGGGAACTGCAAATGAGAGAAAGACGCTCCACCCAATGTTGGTACCAAGGACATGTAATCCTCAACAGATTATATGACAGGGAGGGAGGTCCTTGACAATAAAAGGTTATCTTCCATTCCTTCTGTCTGGTTTCTGTCTTCCAGGATTCCATGTCATCTTCCTCTACATTCCGAGTTTATTCAGTCAGTCCTTTCTGGTGTGTTTTGAAGGTGTTTCCCTCCTCCTCCTCCTCCTCCCCCCCTCCCGCTGCTGCTGTTGTTGTGCTTTTGTGCTTCAGAAAACCTTACTGTTGTTCATGCCTACTCCTAGATTTTGACCACATAAGCATCAGCATTCATGCCTGAAAACCAGAAACACGGGGGTTGTGGGGATGATTCTCATTTCATGCTGTGAAACTTTTTTACCAGCTGCTTCCTGCAGATCAAGCTGCTGTTAAAGACGCAAAAGCAGTCCAGGATAAATTCCGCCCTCCCTCCCCTTCATTGATTGGCAACCTTAAAAGTCAACATGAAAAAAAAAAACCCACTGTGCATATGTGATAGATAGAGCAAGAAGGGGATGAATAGCTTTAATACGGAAAATGCAGAATAAAATCTGATGAAATATATTGGTAGCAATGGTGGAGGGAACAAAGAAATTAACCTGATAAATGGGGTGTCACAATAGATCTCCCAGAGCATAATCCTACAACAGCTGCCCGAGCAATAAGTCACATTGAAATGATAGGCTTTCTAATCAGAGTTGCACAAGCTTTCACAGTTCAACTGTGTGGTTTTCAGCTGCAACAAACAAACACCCTTATAGAAATTACAAGTGTATGGATTAAACCAATATAGATGAGGAGCACTAAAACTCTAATCAGTATGGATAATAATCTATCTTTATTTAGTGGAGTAATCACAAATGAGATCAACTCTAGCCCAAACCTCTGCTGGTTACATCACAGTGTGTTCTCAGTTACTGTTTGAAAAGCAATCATTGTCATAATTTTAGGCTATCGGTTCCATCAATCTGAATCCCCGACCTTCGAACACTTTTGTCTTCCTACTTCTCTTCTTCCTCTTCTTCTCTCTTCTTCTCTCTTCTTCTTCTGGCTTTTCTTTGTCAAGGTCCCCTTTACAAACAGTTGTCAGCTTGCCTTGCTTTCGCCTCCCTTCAACTTGAATCACATAGTACAGTAGGACCCCCGTATCCACTGATTCATTATCCACTGATTCACTTATCTATGGTTGGCAGAGGGGAAAAAATTAAATAATTCAGCAGCCACAAAGCAAGCTGTAAAGCAAGCTGTTGTCACAAACAGCAGCTGTAAAGCAAGCTATTGCCACAAATAGAATCTGTAAAGCAAGCTACCATCTCAAAACAGCAGTCATAAAGCAAGTTACTGTCAGGAAACAGCAGTTGGGGTGGGTGGGCAGGCATTCTCTCTTATCCATGGTTTTCATTATCCATGGGAAGGCCTGGAACCAATCCTCAGCAGATACCAGAGTCCTACTGTATAGCCTCAAACCAACAGACCTCAGAGTCAGATCATACAGTACTTTAAGGGAAATGTGTATTTCCTCTTCATACCATGTTATACCTGGAAGTATAAGTCTTTCAAAGTCTTTCAAAGCTTCTTTGAAATGAGAGAAGTTTGAATTGTAAATGAAGGAACTACTGGCCTCCTGGTAACCAATGAGGAAACAAAAGCAGGCAAATATGCCCAATGTGGATAGAGGTCAATTCAATTATAAAATAATAAACAGAAAGTATTTTCTTCTTAAGGGAGAGCCTTTTCTTATTATGTCTGGTTCTACCCCCTTAAACATACAGGCATACTACCAAAGAAATTAAATTTCATTCCATCCCAAACAAGAAATAAGACTGGGAGAAGAGTCTGGAAGTCACAGCTTTTGTTTTGTTTTTTAAAGGAGCTTCATGGCACAGTGGTTAAACTTCTGTACTGCAGCAAAAATGGTGCTCACAGCCTGGGGTTCAATCTCAGGTAGCTGGCTCGAGGTTCATTCAGCCTTCCATCCTTCTGAGGTTGGTCAACTGAGTACCCAGCTTGCTGATGTGAGGGACATATAAGCAATATGTAGCACATCACATTTATTTATGCCTCTCAGTTAAATGTGCTTTACACAAAGTTGTAAAAACGTGGCTTTTGGTTTCTAGAATCTTCTCTGCAACAGGAGATAAAGAAACAACTGTTTTGCTAAAGAGGTGCGGACAAATTTAAATATGACAATTGAACGCTATACTTAAAGAGAGGTGGTGGAAAACTTTCTACTATCTTGGACTTTTCAGGGCTGAATCTTTGGTGGTGTTTTTCTTCACCACTCTTCAGATGCAGCATGAACCCAAGAATGCTTTGTGATGGAAATGTGTGCTCTTTCAGCAGTAACTTGTAGGGGGTGGGGAAAGTATTTTGTAGTCTCTTCAAAGGAAGTAAAATTAAGGAGCCATTCAATTCTGCAGCAAAATGGTCCATGGCTTATCCAGTTTGGGGATGATGGGAGTTGTAATATTCCACATCTGTAAGGTGCCAGCTTGGGCAGGGGTGGGGAGTTGTTGGCAGGCATGGGATGGGCAACTGTAGGGAACCTTGAGACTGCCCCTGCCCCATTTCCCATCATCACAGTCCCCTGCAGGCTCCATGGGGATGGGGGCTCACATTAGTCTTCACATTGAGAACCATAATTCCTGGAGGCTTCTTAGCTGAATCCTCAATTTTGGAGCCAGATAATGTGTTAGTGATGGGGGCTCCTTGTGCAACATCAGGTCTTCAGGCACTAGAGAGCCTTGCCCAAGCAGCCTGGGTGCAACCAACACTTATTTATTTTATTTATTTATTTTAAGACTTGTATACCACCCGTCTTCCTGAAGGAACTCCGGGCGGTTCACAACAATAAAATAATAGAGACAGCTAAACAATAAATAATAATGACAATTTAACAATCAAGTAAAAAAATCAACATAACAACAAAAAAGCAAAAAAGTAGATGGCGGGCGAAAGAAAAAATAAGCTAAACTAAGTCAGCAGATGCCTCTCGGAAGAGCATGGTCTTTAAAGCCTTCCGAAAGGCTGGCAGGGACTATGCAAGGTGCACTTCGCTGGGAAGGTGGTTCCATAGAGTGGGGCCAGCCACAGAGAAGGCCCGACTCCAGGTAGAGGTTTTCCAGGCCTCTCCCTTCCAACCTTTACAGAGTCTGTGGCAAATTCCACTCCCTTTCCTGAGCAACAGATGGGTAATCGTTTTACCCTGCAGTGCCAGGCTCATCTTTGCAGCCATTGTATGACAGCTCTGAAACAGCTTGCCATGGAAAGGTCCAACCTATTTGTGCAGTTAGCTACTTGTTGCAGATATTGTAGTAACCTGTAGGACTGGCAGATCGTCCGTTTCCCAATTCCCAAGATTTGGGGCAGCAGGTTGGAGACTGGGAGTGAATCGATATCTCAGGGCAGGATGTTCTGTACCCATTGTGAAATAATTTTGTTCACAGATATAGATCTCAGGCACGTCCTACTTAATAAAAATTATATGTGCAGCACATGCACAAATCTTTGTTCCCAACCCATGAATCCTGCCACTAGTTAAGAGTTTAGCAAAGATGACACGAGAGCCACTCCAGACCAAAAAGAAAACCTGATTCACCACCACCCCCACTTGTCCCAAATGTATTTCTCTGCCTGGAAATCCAGGAAAGCATAGCAGATGTGGGAAAGCAGATGTATTTTCAGACCTTAATGGTAGTCCCTTTTTTAGTGGTAGGTTATGGGATCAGATGCAGTTTGGCCCCAGACAGTGACGATTACTGCTCTCTTGCTAAGAACCAAGAAGGAGAGACAGAGCATTTGTCCCACTCCATTCTTCCTTTGCTTAGTGTAACCCAACCCCGGAATGTAGTATCTTACAAATGAAATGGCAGGCTCACACTCCCCAAGGGGGTTGAGAAACAGAACTATAAGGACCAACTGAGGGAAAAGTGGATAATGAAGATGTAGTCAATGGATTGGGTTGCGTACTACTTGTATGCAGTTATTTTAGTTACATTCCCTTAGGCTTAAATACACTGGAAGAGAATGGAAGACAGCAACCCATGACCCTCCCAATGTCATTGGACAGCAACTCCCCATGCTAAGATAATGAATGAGGAGGACTGCAGCAACGTCTCCAGCAGTGGCTCCCAACCTCGGGTAACCCAGGTGTTCTTGGACTGCAATTCCCAGAAACCCCATCCAGCAGAGCTGATGATGAAGGTTTCTGGGATCTGCAGTCTTGGAACGCCTGTGTTAGCCATGGTTTGGAACAACTACATGTCCTCCCCACCTCATCCCTGGGTAGAGCACGGAGAGGAAGAGCAGTGTTGATCATCTGCTGCTCTGTGGCACTTTCAATTCGTTAGGATGAGTGGTCCATAGCCGCAGTCCTAATCAAACTAACTTGAAAGCAAACTCTATCAAAATCAAGAGGGCAGACATCTGTGTACGTGTGCTGTGAATTAAGGTGAAAGCCTTCTTAGAACCATTGGCCGCAAACCGTCCTTCTTGAGGGTCTCTGCATCCTCCCCGCCCCCGCCCCCCGTCTTCTCTCTCTTACATTTGGTGCTAGAAAAGAATAAGTACTCATGATTAGGACCAGTGACCTGAAATCCTCTTCCTCTGCCTCGTCTCTTTCGGGAATCGGGATATTCAGAATTGGCATCCTTACTGTAGCTCATGCACAGCTGACTCACAAAGTTGAGTCTTGCAAGCTGCATTGAGAGAAGCAACGTGTGAAGGGACACACGGAGCTCATAGATTCACATAGTAGAACTGGAAAAGGTTCAGAAGGGAGGGACTAAAATGATTACCGGGCTGGGGCACCTCCCTTAAGAGGAAAGGGTAAAACATTTGGGGCTCTTTAGTCTGGAAAAAGGCGCCTGAGGGGGGATATGATTGAGACCTACAAAATAATGCAGGGCATGAGTAAAGTGGATAGAGGGAAGCTCTTCTCCCTCTCACAAAATACCAGAACTAGGGGACATACACTCAAATTGAGGGCTGGGAGAGTAAGAACAGACAAAAGCAAATAATTTTTTTCACCCAGCGTGTTGTTAGTCTGTGGAACTCCCTGCCACAGGATGTGGTGATGGCATCTGGCCTGGATGCCTTCAAAAGGGGATTGGACAAATAAGCAGCACACTTTGCTTTAGCAACCATAATTTTGAAGTCCCAAAGATATGGTATATTGCAACAAAAGTAACTATGTTTCCTGTGGCACCATAAAGACTAAGGACTCAATTCAGTCATTAATCTCAGCCACCACAGACTGATTGGTTGAACAGAAATTGTTAAATCATCACTTACATAAGTCCCATTGATCCAGTAAAGTCAGCTCCAGCTGAGACTAACAATAACAACTTAGAAAACTTATTATAACATGAGATTTTCTTGACTCCAATGCCAGATGTATAGAATTATATCCAGACTGTCATTCATATGCATATGCTTATGTATGATTGTATGGGGTAACTACTGCAAACAGTAAAGTCACAGGAAAATTAAATGGGAGAGGAGCCATCATGAAAGAGCAGCAATTTTATTTTATTTATTTATTTTGAATATTTTACCCCACCTTTCTCCTTGGAAAAGGACCCAAGGTGGCTTACAATAATGAGGGACAATATACAGCCCAGAACATTTAAGATATATTCAAGTTAAGAACAGGGACTTAGGAGAGGCATCTTAGAACATTAAAAGGTAACGTTAAAGCTACGAAGAACACACAAAAAGAAAGAAAAAATTATTATGAGGGGTGGAAACTAACGTGGAAATCACTGGTGTTTTTATGAAATCAGTCAATGCAATCATGTATGGTAATCCATATAACATAGTAAGTAGTCCCTCTTTCAGGGAAAGCTTGTCTGAAGAGGAAGGTCTTTGCCTGCTTCCAGAAAGATAGCAGAGATGGGGCAGTCCTGGCTTCCAGAAGGAGGGAATTCCAAAGTCTGGGAGCAGCAACAGAGAATGCCCTTTCATGTGTTCTTCTGAGATGCACCTGTGAAGGTGGTGGGATGGAGAGAAGGGCCTCTCCTGATGACCTTAGCACTCGAGAGTCGATCTTTGAGGTAGCTTGGACCCAGGCCATTTTGTGCTTTGTAGGTCAAGGTCAGCACCTTGAATTGTGCCTAATAGCTGACTGGCAGCCCATGAAGCTGCTTTACTAGGGGTGTAATGTCATCTCTGTAACCTGCCCCAGTCAGTAATCTGGCCGCTACGTTCTGGACCTGTTGAAGTTTCCTGAGACTTTATAAATTGTTGTTTCTATATTTATTTTATCTATTATCCTTTGGTGTGAGCTTTGCAATTAAAGGAAAGGGGTAGCTTTTTCTGGTTTGGTTTTGAACTATATGTTACGGGACCTCTCGTTGGAAGTTAATTCCATTAGTGATTCCGAGGAAGGATTCCAGCAGACTAAGCCATGAGACTTTCCAATGGAAGCTATGTTTATCTCCTGGTGAACAGTCACAAAGCAAAGCAAGCCAGTCTGTAAACTAGGGGAAGTCTGTGACAGACATCTTTATATAGCTAAGAAAGCCTGTCTTCTAATGATATGCTACCTAGAAGGTCCAGCTTGACCTGATGTCATAAGATGTTGCCATCATCTCTGCGCACCTGACTTGGAGAGGAAGGAGCTCTGGTTGCTGCTGATTTGGACAAGAAAGTAGACCCCAGCATTTAGCCTTTGGTGGGTGCATCTGGTCCTCTAAACCACCGGTGCCAGGGAGGCAGTCTACCCATACTTCTCCCCTTGCTAATTCTGTCACTGTCACTCTACCTCAGAATTAGCTTTGCTGGGGATAAAAGGACTCCCTGGCCTCTTTGAGGTCTCTGCCGCAGCCCCATTAGCACCGTTTCCTGCTGATTATGTAGGGCACCAGCTTTTTCTCTCCGCTGCGAGCGTTATTGAGGGAGGATGGTCTCGGAACTGCTACAGGTGCTCAATTTAGCAATTATATTTCATCCTCCTTTTTTAAAAAGTGCATGCCATTTAAGCTTGGCCACTTTTCCCAACAAGTACCTGAACGAGACACTTGCTCAGATGCAATGCTCGTCTTTCTCAGCCCGCCTCCTACCTTGGGTTTGGCTGCAGTGGGAGCTCAGAAAAACTCTAAACCCCCCCACCCTCTAGCTTTGCAGGATTTCATCTGTTCTTGCTCTATGGAAGCCACTTCTATCTCTTTTATATATATATTTCCAAGGCGGAAATAGGTCTCTGCTGCCTTTGCCATATACAACAATCAAAGAGAACTATTACCTTTAAGGAAGTGCACCAAACCTGTAATACCATTCCTTCCCTCCTAAATCAAAATCAATTCCTCTTTCTTTGGAGTGGTTCAATGAAGTGGATGAGGTTCAAAACATCTGCAACGTCAAAGGATCCTTATCTCCGACCTAGAGAAAGGCTTTACTTTACCCACAGTC
Source organism: Phrynocephalus versicolor (assembly GCA_023846285.1). Taxonomy (NCBI): domain Eukaryota; kingdom Metazoa; phylum Chordata; class Lepidosauria; order Squamata; family Agamidae; genus Phrynocephalus; species Phrynocephalus versicolor. The sequence goes on along the minus strand of JAHTLZ010003526.1, from coordinate 22,810,591 downwards.
TGGGACAATGGGAAGACCTTGGGTAGCTCAAGTGTTCTTGGACTGCAACTCCCAGTTAGCTATGCCGGTTGGGGATTCTGGGAGCTACAGTCTAAGAAGACTTGCATTATCCAAGGTTGGAAACCACTGATCAGGTTTTTCTGGGAGCTGAGTCGTGGCAACTGGACTTGTTTTCCTGTGGGATCAAAATGATTCACTACTTATCCAAATAGCTTCTTCACTCTGATAAAAAAGTTGGTGGGAGATCTAGTCTCATGCACTCCCAGATGCATCTGGTGGGGCCACTGTGAGATACAGGAAGCTGGACTAGATGGGCCCTTGGCCTGATCCAGCATGGCTCTTCTTATGTTCTTATGTTATGTTCTTATGCATCTTGCCTCTGACTGCATATAAAGGATCTACTTTCACCACAGCTAAAGGCTCATTTGGAATTGAAACATGTGTGCCCTCCTTGTGTAGCCACATGACAAACCAATGGCCTGTTGGAATACACTTCCAAGCTGTCTAAGAACCCAATCTAGATGGCCAGTTCAGGCACTGAACTGGTGCCTTCTGCAACACTGCCTTACTAATAAGGCAATCATGTACTTCATGCTGCATAGCTCTGCCCAGCTTGAGAACAGCTGTTGGCAATCCTACCCCCTCCCAAGGGTCACTCACCCTGACTCCAGCTGAACATGAATATATTGTGTATGCCAAGCATTGGTATCTCTCTGCATGTTTCCATTCCACTGAGCAAAAGGGGGGGAATCAAGTTTTTCTCAAGTATTTCCTTCCCTTTCCAAAGACTATGTGGCTATCGATAGAGTGCCATCAGAAACAAAACAGAGAAGTCTGAATTGCTCTGTTCAATTTTAAACGGAATGATTGTTTTCCTACTTTGCCCCTGTTAAACGGAATTAAAGCTGCCGTCTTCCTTGCCATGGCCTTTCGTATACTCTCCCTTACACAGGGGTGTGGGCATCAACCATTCCCAGTGAACAGTGGCAGTAAATTAACAAAGTGTAAGCTAATGAAAATGAGGATGGGTGGGCGTGGGGAGGAACCCAGCTTTGCTAGCCGTGTTGTGACCTGCTCACCACCGTCATGTTTACATTTACAAGGTCAGATTCAAGGAATGAATGAATGAAAACAACCCTGATCTTGTGATGGATGAAGCCCATGTGGGTGCCTCGGACTGTGCCCAGGTGGAGGTGACAGGAAGCAGTTTTGATCGGCAGACGGGAAAGGCTTTGGTTTCCTTCTGGAACCCATGCTCTGTACACAACAGCAGGAAAGGGGAAGCCCCCTCCATCTGCTGCAAGACGCAGGGCGTGATGTTATAAGAACCTGCTAACTGGCAAAAGATGGTGACAGCAGTGGGAGGGCTGGCTGAGAAATCTAATGGAGCCTGAATAGGAGGCTGTTTCCTGCTATCAAGTGCTAGGAGCAACAGTCTGGCAAGACGGAAGAAAGTGCCAACTTAATAGAAAGAACTTTCCAAGTAAGGGCATTGTTTTGTTTTTAATTACCACTGCCGGTGTTAAGAGCGTCTGGGTGCTAATGGGCTTGCCTAATCCGGGTTCTAGTGTGCCATTGGGCCAGAAGAATCACTGGGTGATCCTTTGCTGACCTGCTCCATAGGACAATTATCAACGCAGGACATCCTTTTTTAACAGCTCAGTTTCAATATTACATTAAACACACACACACACACACACACACACACACACACACACACACACACACACACACACACACACACACACACACACACACACACACACACCTCATTGTGGATCATGCCTTACTTCATAAGTCATGCTTTAGTAACACACGAAATGCAGTGGTTAAATGCCTGTACTGCAGGTAAAACTGTGCTCACAACCTGGGGTTCAATCCCAGGTAGCCGGCACAAGGATGACTCAGCCTTCCAACCTTCCCAGGTTGGTAAAATGAGTATCCAGCTTGCTGGGGGGCGGGGCAATGTGTAGCCTGCATACTGAACTGTAAACTGCCCAGAGACTACTTGAAGTGGTATGGGGCGGTATATAAGCAGAACACTTTGATTTACACTAGCAGGATCCTGCTGAGTTAACAGGATCATGAAGGGCAATTGTGTGCCTCCAGCAGACCCTCCCCCTTTGGTTGTCTGGTTTCTCGCGGCTGGAGATGATGCCAGGTCAACAGGATACTTGCACAATTGCCTTTCTCCTCTGAATAAGCTACTCCCCATTACCTTTTACATTTTATTTTTTAAAATCTGAAGGTAAGGCTGGGCCACCATTGGCCCCAGGCCTAATTGTGGCCCCACAGCACCCTCAATATCGCCACACTTCAATACAAATATTTAAGATATTGGGGGTGGAAGTTGGATTAAAGGATAGGGAACCATTTTACTAACATTTGAGGAGACACAGCAATTTTTAATTTTTAAAATGTGCACTAGAGGGCATAAGGAAGTCTTTGGAGGTGGGGTTAAGGCGTTTTATAAGAAAAATTGCAGGATGGGAATTATGGGATCTGGTGTTGCTGTCCAAATTCCAAGGATCGATTGAAGGAGTTGACTCCCCCCAACCCCACAGACCTCTGGGAGTCATCCACCTTGGCTTAAGAAATTTTTAAAAATTCCTCAAATCCCACCCCCACAACTATTATTATGGAAATGTTAACTGCATGCTGTCAAACCAATTCTGATTTATGGTGAACCTTTTCAGGGCTTCCCTGGTAGACAACACTCAGGAGCTGTCCTCTTATTCCCTTCTTCTGGGGTGCACCCTGGGACTGTGCAGGTTGCCTGAGGCCACACAGGTTGCCTCGACACACATATCCCAACCCCTAAATCACTGAACTATCCAGCCAGAAATGTTAGAAATTTTAAGTAAATATTATCCTTTACACAGACACAGACACAGACACACACACACAGAGACACACACACACACACACACACACACACAAAGTAATTCTGTTGTACACAGAATGTGTAATTGTGCCCTTGCAACCTGAAAAGTGATGATTTGAAGGCAATGCATTCTAGTTGTTACAGGGATAAAGAAGAAAGGGGCCAAGTTGAAATATCAATGCAAGGCATAAATAACCAATGCCTGCATGTTTTGGTCAGAATTTGATCACACTTTCTTGTTTCCATCAGATGTCCATCAACACTAATCATTGCTTTCCTATGGTTTTCCTGTGCTATCTTCATCTTTCTTCACGCTGCAATAAGACTAAGTCTCTCCTCCCCACCTTCTTTTTTAAAAGAACAGCCTTCTGGGCAGGCTGTAGCATTTCCACTGCAAAGGACCTCTCCTGTCCATTCCTTCTACCTCAATGTTTTCTTTCTTTCTTTCTTTCTTTTCTTTGAAAGAAAAAAGGGTGGTAGAATTGATGGGGAAACATGGAAATGTTTTAAGGGGCAGAGGAGCATTTCCCAATCTAGGAGGTCATGACCCCCAAGCGCATCATAGAGCATTTTCTGTTGAGGTGGGGTCACCTTATATGCATTGTAAACCTTATTAAATAATTTCTTCTTTGACCTCTCAGAGCAGAACATTAAAGTTAATGTATATGCTCTTTTAGATAGTCTTTTGGATAGTCATTTTGGATAGTCATTCTTTTAGATAGCCATTCACTGAATAGTCATTCTTTGGATAGTCATTCTTTTAGAACAGCCTGCCCAGAAGGCACTATTCGCACAGGTGCACTTTTAGAACACCTACATATTGTCCTCCTATTGGAGGACAATCCTCTTTTTGAAAGTAGCTTATGTTTGAAACACTCGTCAATCCATTCCCGCTTTGAAAAAACAAGAACTCAAAGGAAGGAGCTCTATAAGCAAGGATGTTGGGAAGACTTTGGGTCCAAGGCTGAAGTCCAAGTTTTTTGTAATAAGTCCCAAGTCCAAGTCCAGGTCTTTGGAACCAGGTCCTTAGTCCAAGCCCTTAGTCCCTATTAAAAATAAGCTTTCCCCTGCCGGAAAAAAAAAATGAAAATGGGTGGGTTCCAAGTCACAGGTGAGCGGGTTCCAAGTCATGATATGCAAATACATATTCTGTTTTGTCCTCCTTTTCAATGACCTGAAAGGGGTCACCTACTGTGGAAGCACCCTACTCCTAGCAAGCTGAGGGTAGAAGTTTTGAACACCATTCCTACTCAAGATGAGTGCTCCAAAGCCAGTACATCTAAAGTTTTGTAGAGAACAGGAGGCAGTGCTCTAAAAATTTTTTTGTCCATTTCTTCCTCCAGAAAACATTCTTCTTCCAGCTTCCAGAAGGTACTGCCACAATCATATGTTGCAGTCATGTCAGTGCCAGGAAAAAATATATCTTTCATTCCCCCACCCCACCCCCACTGCCACTTTTGTGTTCATTGTGATCTCTCTGGACTTGGCTGGGTTCTTCCCACTTTTATTCTGCACCTGTTAATTTTGCTATTCTTAGTCTATTTTGCTAGACTTCAAATTCTGTTCTCATCATTTTTGGAAACTTGAAAGCTGCCTGTAGGGTCTTTGGTAGGGCAGGATATGAATCCCAGATATAAAATTTAACTTCAAATCATATGTGATCTCTTTGTTGAAGTCTGTGTACAGTACTTTGGCCCATGAAAGCTGATGCTATCCATCTTTAAGACGCCACAATACTTGTCCGTAAGATGCAACAAAACAACTGTTAGTATTGCCCTTTTGGTTGACACTTGGAGATGCTATTGACCACCTACTCTAGTCAAAGCTTGGCTTTGGTGGACAAAAACATCTAGAATATCTTACCCAGCATAGCCAGTAGTCATACTAATGAAAATACAATCTGAGTCTGAGTAGTCATTCAACCTACTTTTGGATAGTTATTCAAGCTACTGTACTTTATTTATTTATGACCACTTCTGGCAGACAGAAGTAGCATGGCAGAGCAGAACAGTGGCCGGAGAATTCTGCACGATGTGGAGTTTTCAAAAAGGACATGCTCAATAATGTTGTTAGCATCTACATTCCCCCCAATGAAAGTCCTTGCTAGGAGCCCTGGTATAATTGGACAAGCAGTAAGTCATAGCAACAGGGTTCGGTTATAGGACCACAGTGAACCCTTTTCAAACCCGAAACATGGATAGGGGTGAGATGTATGTATCTATACCTAAATATTCAATGCACACCTGTTAATGGTCTGGGGCACATCTATCTTTCCTCAGGAATCTGTATTCCTGTAAGGCTTACATTGGGTTGGGCAGGAAAAAAATGAACATGACCCCATATGTACCTTTCAAAAATGCTCACATGCATGCATACATACATCTGTCAATGGAAAGCAAATACTTATAGTGGACATATTTTGAAATAATTTGCCTTTTTGAAAAACTGCAAAAATGCACTAGTTTCCTTGCAGAAAGAGTGAAAATGCTGCACCTGTCATTGAACTGGACAGACTGAGAATGCCGGTGCGAGATTTTAATATTGCATATGTCACTTTAAGAAGGGGGTACACTACTTCCAAGGATTTTACACCTAGAAATCCCTGGAAAGATTTGTCATACTTCAGAAGTGACTTGATGTTTCATAGTTATTATTACAGATGGTCAGGTTCTCTATCAGCAGATCATTCCTTTACCATTTTTTTAAAAAAATGTATTTCAGCTACATCTCAGTCAATAGTCCCTTTAAAAATAATAAAACGAAAGCAGTTTTCATGTACAAATCATAGAATCGTCGAGTTGGAAGAGATCCCAAGGGCCATGTCAGATTCTCAGGCACCTAGCACCAGATGATTTGCATGCTTGGAGCCATAACTTATAAGAGGAGAGAATAGGTATCTACTGTACTTCAATATGTGATCTGACCCTAGGACAACATTCCCAAATCCAGTTCAAGCCAGATGATGGATGTATCTTTTTTTTTGAAGGGGGCAGGAATGCTGCCCAAAGTGGTGCAAATACAGCTGTTTACCATTGTACATTATTTTGCTCTCCTATGTATCTTGCATTTTGCCTGCTTTGTAATTGATGATTGGAAATTAAACCTAGGCAAAATCTGCAAAGCATACATCTTTGAGTCTATCCTGTCTCGGGGGGTTGAAACAGGTAGACTCTTTGTAATATTCCTATATTGAGATAAAACTGGACATATTTCTGTGGCTGAGGAGGCTGCATCCTCTCACCATCACTGCAGAAAGCCCACTACCTGTTGGGAGTACAATTTTGCAGGTAAACAGGGAACCCACCCCTTATATGCTACATTTCCCATCAAACATGGTTCGATATTTCCAGCAGTAGCAACCACAGCAGCATCAGGAACATGTACTTGTGTGTGTGCACGTGTGTGCCCGGAGGAGTCTGCGAGTTGTAATAGGGTAAAAAAAATATACAGCACAGCCCTACTGTAGACAGCCCATCATATCGACATGTACTACTCAATTAGAAATTCTTACCCAATTGTGACCATAATGGACAAAAGCAGCTCTTTTATCTCCTTCCTTGGGTTACTGTCCTTGTGCATCATTAAAGAAGTCAAAGGGTCTCTACCAGCTAAGTGGCAACTGCAGACTACAGTCGCTGAGTCATCAACATTGTGATCTCCATTTCCACTTGCAAGATACTCGAGGAGCTTTCTGTGTTACTTGGGAAGGGTCATAATTACAGAAATGAAACTTATACCTGTTTTTCCATTTTAGCTTTTTGAAATCTAGACTGAATGATGAGGGAATCTACTCCAAGGGGTTGGGCTCGTGTGGAATCAAAGCCAGCTTTAGCATGAGGCGGCGTGGATAGAGGGACGGTCTTCTCTCTCTCCCTCTCACAAAATACCAGAACTAGGGGACATCCACCTAAATTGAGGGATGGGAGAGTAAGAACAGACAAAAGAAAATATTTTTTCACCCAGCACATTGTTAGTCTGTGGAACTCCCTGCCACAGGAGGTGGTGATGGCATCTGGCCTGGATGCCTTCAAAAGGGGATTGGACAGATTCCTGGAGGAAAAGTCCATCACAGGTTACAAACCATGATGGAGATGTGTACTCTCCAGGCTTAAAACCAGGGTACTTCAAGGACCAGATGCAAGGGAGTGGTATCAAGAGACAGATATCTAGTCTTGTGTGCTCCCAAAGGCATTTGGTGGGGCCACTGTGAGATACATCAAGGTGGACTAGATGGGCCTCTGCTTATGAAATGGTTATTTGATGGCACAAGTAGCAAAAGCCAGGGGACAAGAGTGGCAGCCAACAGCTAAGTCCACGGGCAACCTTCTGCCATGGAGTGCCGAGCAATGTGTGCTATGTCTACCATGCACCCCTTTAAACTGTCTAATGCTCTCATATTTGGATAGGATAAGTGACCTGTTATAAGGCCACTGAGTCCTACTCTCTGCTCAATGCAGAAATCCAATTCAATGTCGATCTTGACAGGTGGTTGTCCAATTTTCTATGGCATGCCTTCAGCGGGTGGTCAGCACTTCCTGGGTAACTGGTGCCATGGCCATATCGCTCTAACAGTTAGGAAGTTTTCCCTGATATTCAGATAAAAGCTGGGTGCTCGTAATTTGAGCCCATTGTTGCATGTCCTGCACTCTGGGGTTGGAACACATTCAGCGGTGGGTTGATCAGGGGCTGGGAAACCAAGTCCTATGAGGAAAGACAGAAAGAACTGGGCAAGTTTAGCTTAGAGAAAAGAAGACTGGGGGTGGTGGCGTGCGATGTGATAGCATTTATCAAATATCTGAAGGGCTGTAATACAGAGGAGGGGTAGGACCTGTTCTTGATCATTCCAAAGTGCAAGATGTGCAACAAGGGGCTCAGATTAAGAGAAGATGTCTAACCCTGTTTCCAAGTGATCTAACTGGATGGCCATTGACCCAATTTTGCAGCGACTACAAATATCCTAATATTTCAAATACATTTGAATATGGGAAATAGATAGAAGTGTCCTTCCTAATGACAATCATTAAGAAAACCTCTTTCATTTCCCCCCAGTCATATTTTTCCCCTCACATAATAACTGCCCCAAAGTGCTTCAATCTTTTGAGTGAGGAAACAGGCATGGGCTCAAGTTACAGGAAGCCAGATTTTGGTTGAATATCAGGAAAAGCTTCTAACTGTTAGAGCAGTATGGCAATGGAACCAATTGCAGTGGACCCTTGTATAACAAACAGTTTGTATAACATAAAATCTGTACAACATAAAAAATTCCAGAGATAGGGGAAATTTGCTTAACACAATTGCCTATGGGGAAAATCTGTACAACATATTACTCCATTTTCAATGTATTCCTATGGGAATTTGTATAAAGGAAAATTTGCTTAAAATAATTACATTTGGAACGAATTAATTCCTTTATACAAGGTACCACTCTGCCTCAAGAGGTGGTGTGAGTGCTCCAACCCTGGAGGCAATCAAGAGAATTTTGGACAACCACCTGGCAGATATCCCTCTGAGATTGGACTTGATGGCCTTGTAGTTCCCTTCCAACTTCATTATTCTATGACTGAGTATAAATCCTCCCCTCCTCTGTATGACTATCTTTCAGTTATAGTAATACCTTGGATTACAAGCATAATTCATTCCATAATTCATTTCCCCATAAGAAATGATGGAAACTCAGATGATTCGTTCTGGGGTCCCATAGACCACACACTGAACACACAAAGTGCCAAAACTCACAAAAGAAGTCCACGTCCATACCATGGTTTACGTATCTGGCTGCAGAACCTGCTTTGCTTGAGACTAACAACTGGATTTTATTCTGTATTTTTAATGTGACAATAACAAAGTGCAGTTTGTAGCCCTGTACGCACTTGACTTGCTCCATGACTAGAAATGGTTTGATAAAATAAGAAAGAATGATGATAACATATTAAATACTATATATGTGGCTGGTGCAAGGGAGACCTCTATTCCTCTGTCCTCTCTCTGCTTTGGAGGCTGCCTGAGAAAGAAACTTCCAGACAATCACGCACAATCCAGCAGGAGGAGGGAGGGAGAACAAGCCACCTTTGGCTCACTTGTGATCATGTAACCTGCTCCAGTGTTTGTATATCAAGACATTGCTTGTTGATCAAGGCAAAATTTAGAAGAAATGTTTGCTTGTCTTGCAAAATGTTCTCAAACCGAGTTACTCTTAAACCAAGGGTATTACTGTATTTGAAAATTGCTCTCACATCTCTTCTCAGTCTTTTCTCAAGGTTATCTTTCAGTCTTTCCTCATAGGCCTTGGTTTCTAGTCCCCTGGTCAACCTTGTTGTGCTCCTCTGAACTTGTTCAATTTGTTTGCATTCTTCAAGTGCCATGTCTAGAACTGGCCACAGTATTCAAGATGAGGCCTAGGCAATGCTAAATAAAAGGTGATTAGTACTTCACAGAGTTTGGAGACTATACTTCTGTTAATGCAGCCTAAAATAGCACCAGCTTGCTTTCTTTCTTTCTTTCTTTCTTTCTTTCTTTCTTTCTTTCTTTCTTTCTTTCTTTCTTTTTGCAGCCCTATCACATGGTTGGCTCATATTCAGCTTGTGATCTATAACAATTCCAAGATTCGTCTTGCTCATTACTGAGCCAAGTATCTCCCATTTTGTAATTGTGCCTTTGGGTCCACCTCCCCCCAAGTGCACTTTGTTAAACTTCGTTCTGTGCCCAAGCCTATCAAAAATCAAAATCTCTTTGAATTCAGTACTTTTTTGTATTTCCCAGGTATTCCAGTTTGGTGTCATCTGCAAATTTGATAAGTGTTCCCTGCATTGCCTCATCCATTCATCAATTAAAAAATTAAAGAGTAAAGCCCAGGACTGAGCCTTTTGGTACCTCACTTGTTACCTCCTCCCAGTTTGAGAAGGAATGAGATGGGAAGATTCTATTGTCTTTTCATTCTACATTCTTACTTCATTTGCAAGCCAGTTGTCCTTCTGTACCTGGAATGAAATGGGTGCCCCTTTGTCATTTGCTTTAGGCAGCAGAATGTCTTGGGTGAATCTGAGGGACAGCAGTCCAGATCTTGTAACTCCATCTTAGCCATCGCAAAAGGCAAACTCATGAAAGCCTCTATAAATTAATAGTCTGTTTCTTGGAAAGAAAGGCATTTTTTGCAGCTTGGTGTAATTCATTTGCAAAGAAGCCGAGCATTTCCATAAAGTCCCGGTTTAATCAAGGTTACTCGGGCCTTGCAAATGGCGTCTACTCTCTCCTGCCATGGGGTGGGTAGCTTCACTGAAGAAATACATGCTTTGCACCCCAGTAGGGAGCAGAAGGCCACAGAAGAAATTTAAAACCCATAATAAGAGCATGCATTATAAAGTATAATACTACACATGTGCTGCCTAAATAGGTAGACTTGGCTGATCTACTATTTATTGCTGGCTGAGGCTGCTCAAGCAGATTAATGGACCTCTGAGGCTGAATTCATATGAACATATTGTAATGTGCAGTTTGCTTCACTTGGGGCAAAATGCACATTAGGAGGCGGTGAATGCAAATGGAAGGATTGATGAATCTCTTTACAACAAATATCTTGTCTACTCGCATGTATAACTGACACTAATAATGCTCTCATAAAGAACTGTAATGAGAGTCTGTTTCTATGTCAAGGGACAAAATGCACCTAAAGGAACATAATTTTTAGGGACGTCCATGGTTTGGAGAGCTGATTGTCGAGGAGTTGGGGGTTGTTTGGCCTACAACAAATGTAAAATGTTCTATTTCTGCCATGACTGTTGCTACTGCTCTGTTGCACATATTAAGGTATTGATTAAGTAGTGGTCAGATCCTGGAAACATGTCTCTTGGGACTACAGATCCCAGAATCCCTTATTGAGCATCGCTCATTTTCAGTGGAACCACCACACATCGAAAGAAAAAAATTAAGCCAGAAATGGACCAGCTTTCCCAATCCTGAGGCCAAATTCCAGTTTGGACGTCCAGTTGCATTTGCGTTTCAGCAGCCGGTGGGGTGGGTGGGGTGGTACAGTGCTCAGATTAAGCCAAAGCCACAATATAATCTGTATCAGTTGTGCCACTAATAGAAAGCACAGATCACGGGCATGCATTATAGAGCCACTGCAACATTCTCCTGCCTTTTTTATTCCATACAGCAGCTTTCTGGTCTGCAAAACCCAGCTCAGTTCTATGCAATGTATTTCAAGTTTAAATATCCTCTTATCTCTGATCAGTGATCTGTGATGAAAGCAGAACAAGCTTGCCAGTTTGGGTGAGAAGCACCTGCAAGTGAACCAGACTCTTTGGTTAATCTCCAGTTCTTCCATATTAATCTTTCACACCAGATTGCACTCTCACTGATAAGGGGTAAGAAGGAGCTACCTAGAATTTAAAAACTGATCTGCATGCAACGTGCAGCTTCAAACACAGTCACCGACCAGCTTTTTAATGTGGAGTTAATACGCATACTCTATGACTATGTTCTCAGTTTTCTAAAGCTCCTATTTAATAAGACCTTTTTTGAGCAAAACAATTGAGTGTACCATAATTATCTCTTTATTCTCCTATGTCCCCACCCCTTAATCTTCTGGTAGACTTCCGGTGTTTTTTCATTACTCTTCTGTACTTCTAAAATCACCATGGTGTCTATTTCCGTGTCATTCTGAACCCATCGTGCTAGACTACTCTTGTTCAGAGTTGTGATCTGTAAGATCACAAAGAAGTTGGAAATGTAGGGGGAAAGGAGTCGATAACCAGAATGTTGCAGTCCTAAATAATGTGCCCTTTTAGAAAGAGTAATGCAGGCTATATATTACTGGGAGGCAGAGGTCTTTAAATTTGCAGTGGCACACAGCATAAGCAATGTTCGGGGTTTGTTTGTTTGTTTGTTTGTTTAATCCCGATGATTCGTGAGTTATCAGACCTTGAAAGTCACCCCTGATTTCACAGCCAAGCTGTGCTCTTCTGTACTGATCCATGACGGAAGACCGCACGGCCTCGCCCAAGCCCTGCATATGCTGTTCGCATGTAGCAAACCAGTCTGAGTAAGCACTTCATTTGAATTTGGCCGAGATTAGCATAATGCCGCAATGAAAGGATGTGCTGAATCACAGCCTCAAGACATGCGCTCCCCATGCCAGTGTCCATCCACTTTTGCCACGGCGTGTGAACGAGGCCCTTGCCACGTGCGGGGAGGGGCAAGGGAGCACATTGCCCCAGCTCCCCTGTGATGCTGGAGAAGCCATCAAGGAGACTGTAGAGTCAACCTCTTCTTTCAGGCCTGTTAAATAAGGAGACAGGTTAGCAGCTGAGCTGTATTCATTAGAGACGGGCAGGGGGCTGGCACATGAGAAAGATGTTTGATGCAGGACAGCCACAGATTGCTACAGCATTCAGTTCTGGGAGAAGGGGAGCAGAGTTGCAGCTGGAATGGGGAACCCCTGCTTTGGGTCCCCACACAGCGGCCAAGGCCCGTGGGTGACTTTGGAGGCTGTTGTCCCATTTCTTTACTGTGATAAGAATAAATTTAAGCTAAAAAAAATGGGTGTTGGTGGTTTTCTTTGTGAGTTGCCAATGCACCTATATAAGTTGTCAATACATCATTGGTGGTTCATCAAAGCTGCCACGCCGAATTAGTTATATAGCAAAAAGGTTTATTAAAGACAGATAGAGGTACAGCACAGGACATAAACAGTACAGAAAATGTTGTTAGCTCAAGGATCCGGGGCGCAGCACGGCCAGAGGCCCTGCTGCCTCCTGGATCGGACAATACAGAGAATGGGTTAGCTTAAGATCCGAGTGCAACATGGCCAAACGGCCTTGTTGCTCTGGACCCCCGGAGTGATGGTTTCCGTGGTCTTTTTATACTCTTTCTGTAACCGCAGCTTACGTATTTCGTGCGCATGTCTTACGTAATCATACCTGGTAAGTTATCATAATTCTCAGAAATGGCTTTTGCCTATTTTTAGTTCGAGATTGTTTTCCCAGAAAATGGCGCTTTTGGCGTCGTGAGATGGTGCCCACGTTATCTGTGTCATCTTCGCTTCTCCTATTTTGGTTAACCACAAGTATTTGCTACCTCTACAGGCTGGCACCTTCGTTTTTATCTATTTTGTGTTTATGCCAGCATGACCTAATACCTTCAGTCAGGTTTAACTCTTTATAATAGTTTTTGGCTTTATTCTCATATTGAGTTAATTCTATTAATTCTTATTAATTCTTATTAATTAATTCTCATCAACTGGGTTTCCTTGACAGAGGTGTTGTGCATGGTCCTTCCCTGTTGTATTTCATCTTCAGGTCCTCGAAAGCCAAGGCAGAGCGGTACGAAATGTGGATGTGACATGTTGCTGGTCATAGTCCTATTGCAGTGAAATCCTACTGTATATGTGGCTGGACAGAAGTGAGCCCCACGGAATTTAGTGGGGTATGCCCCCAAGTACATCAGAGTAGAGGTTACACCTCAGCACAGCTCTATGCAGCTTGGGACCCAAGGACCAGAAATAATGCTCTCAGTGGACTGAAGGCACCTTTGGTAGTCCTCTTCTCTGACTGTCCCATCATAGATTATACATATTTCTATTACCCTATGTTTATCCCCCCTGCCTTTCTTCCAGAGATCTCCATGTGGTGTGCAGCTCTCTTCTTCCTCTTTTCCCCCTCACAACTTCCCTATGAACTGGTCATCTCAAGAAAGTGATTGGCTTAAGGTCATCCAAGAGTGACCAACTCAAGGTTCATGCTTTAGTGGGAGCTAGTTTTGGATAGAGACACTGAGATCTGCTTGGTCCCTTTCAGAGCCTCTTGCCATAGTGCTGAGCGTGAAGAAGAGACTTAATTCTTTGCAGCTCCCCTTGTCTTTAGAATGCCTGACCCAAGGAGTAATGCAAGGCCCTTCTTTTTGGCATCAAGGAAAGACCATCTTTATTTGCCCAGATATACATCCCACTGATCTTTTACCCCTGTGGTATTTCAATATTACTTTGATACCTGCTTCATTTATTTCTTTTAAAATCTGCAGCACTTCTCTTTATCGAGGCTAGAGAGATTCCAGGGCAGTGTGCACAAAAATAAAGGACTTAACGGAGACTTCAGCGCAATCAGCCATCATGCTGTAATAATGAAAGAGGAAAAACGAAGGGTGTCAGACAGTAAGGTGTAGTGGTTAGAGTGTTGCGACTTAGGACCTCCACACTCAAGTCTGCAATGAAACATTTAAAACAGTGGCTGACTTTGAACCAGTCGTGCTGGCTCTACCTGACCTTCCTCACATGATGGTTGTGAGAAGGAAGTTGGGAGAACATCCCCATTATGCTGCCTTGCATTCCTTGGAGGAAAGGCAGAATATAAGGATGAGGCAGGAAGCAGCTCAAGACATAGCACAGTGGTCATCAAAACCACCTTCTGAAAATCCATGCTTCAAAAATGGAACAATGCCAAAGGATGTCACAGTTTTATGTCAGTCCACCATGTACCTGGGCAGGTGCTAGATTGTGCAACCCAGACATTTTGGACACACACAGTTGACAATGGACAAAACTGCACTCACCACCTGAGCAGCTGCCTGTGTGTGCTAAAATATCTGAATAAATAAAAACTGCTGCAAATAACACAATCCTGGCAGCAAGCCGATCTCCAGGACAGATTCCTGGAGGAAAAGTCCATCATAGTTTATAAACCATGATGGAGATGTGTAATCTCCAGGCTTAAAACCAGGGTACTTTGAGGACCAGATGCAGGGGAGTGGTATTAAGAGACAGATCTCTAGTCTTGTGTGCTCCCAGATGGATTTGGTGGGGCCACTATGAGATGGGCCTTTGGCCTGATCCAGCATGGCTCTTCTTATGTTCTTATGTTCTTATGTACCCACCCAGAGCTGTTGCACCACCTCAGAGAACATCTCCTCCTTTGTGTCTTCATCTGAATCCTTCTTGAAAAAAGGCCTGATCCTCTGACATTCCAAAGTCATTTTGAGGACTACAGATCCCAGCACTTTCAGATCCATGCTGGCTGGCGATTTTGGGAGCCATTGTTCTCCAAAGTAATTTCCCCAAGTTGCATCTCTGCTATATTGGCCCCTGGCTTTCATGGACCAACATGAAAAAGAAGCAATTCTATTGCATTACGGAAAGTGAACCGGCTACGTTTTCCGATGTCTGCAAGTGTTCTGTATAAATGTCAATCAATCCATTTTTTTGCCCCAGAAGCAAGCAAAGTCCTTCGTTGTCAGGCCTGTGGGAGGTTGGGGGTGGGGAGGGCTCCTCGTTACACTAGTGAGGATTGCCATGGAAAGAGGGAACAAGGTCCTCTCAGGCAAGCAAAAGATGTTAGATTTCCTGCCTCAGAATGTAGGTCCCTGATGGTTACCGAGAGAGAAAGATCTTTATGCAATCAGATCTGTTTGGCTCTTTGCTCTGCATTAGACAATCGTCCCATCATGCAATGCCTAGCTGCATCCAATTTCCCAAGCAGAGTGGTGGAGGCAGAACAACAGCTGTACTCAGGCAACACAGTCGGGGGGGGGGGGCGGCGAGGCACATTTTAAAAGGATATTTTAAAATGCTTTGGAGCCGCTCCTTGGCAAGGAAGGAAGGGTGAGGCACCGGCTTTCCTGAGATGCTCGTGAGAAGTGTTCATGCCGACCTCTGTGACAGACTGCATCGCGATGCTCCTTGCCTTTTGCTGCTGTGGATTTGAAAAGGTCCAACTCTGTGAACCAAAGCCGGTCAATAGCTCGACAGGCAATTGTCTGCTTGGGGGAGAGCAACACCCACATTGCATGTTATTTGAGGTCATATGGGCTCGTCAGACAATGAGGCTGTTGAGGAATTCAAGGATGTAATGATATATGATAAATATTTGATGGAGGGAGAGGCCTCTCAGTTCAGTCTGAACATGATACTCCTGGTCCGTGGAGCACCGCCAAAGCTGATGCTCTGAGAGGCTTCCCAGTCAACTGGGTCCTTCCTCCTCACCTGGGGCAGGTTGGACTTTGGGTGCAGTTCTCACAATCACAGTTCTACCCTTTACATGAAGGGCCACGGGTTCAGATGGTCTAATCCTCCTGAGTCTTGCCATAAGCTTTTGGATATAAGAGTGGGCGAGAGTGCTGTGTCCCTTTGAGATAACATCCTCATATAGGGAATGAGAGGTTTCTCAAAATTGGACGTGAGAGTTCCTGAAACTCACAGTTCCACCCAACCACTGCTACAAATAGGGCCTTTTTACACGACCCCTAAGATCCGCTGGTCCCTTAAATTCGGACCAGAGATCTTGGGGGTCTGTCGCTCTTCCTTCCTCCCCACCACTCCGCACGTCCTGGCTGCTGGCTGCGTGAGGGGAGGGAGGGGGAAAAGCCTTTAAAACGGACAAAAGAAAAAGCCTTACCTCCGGTGCCTGCTCCGAGCCCCGGTGGGAGCCACGATTACTTCCTGGTTCCTCTTAAAGGGGCGGGAGGCAAAAGAAAAACAACAAAAAGAAGCGAGGAGAGCCGGCACTCTCCGCATCAAAATTTTTCACCCTCTTCAAGCAGGTACAAGAAAAGTGCGCTGGGTCACGCTTAGGTGGGCGGGATCGCACTTAATTGTCTGCAAACTCCGGAGCTGGTGGGGAAACATTTTTAAGGTCCGGAGCTTGCAGCCATTTGCGGCGGAGTTTAGGGTTCGTGTATAAATGCCTTTCAAGGCAGATAAAACAGCTTAAGGCCTCAGAAGATAAAGGGGCTTTTAAAAACAAAAATATTTAGATTTCATGTATATATTTATGAACAGGTGTGTGCTTATTTAATATATTTCTGTGGGAAAGTTGGCACAGTCAAGACATGCAATAAATAAATAAATAAATAAATAAATAAATAAATAAATAAATAAATAAATAAATA
>JAHTLZ010003526.1:22745926-22793822 GCA_023846285.1 Phrynocephalus versicolor | reverse complement strand
AAAAAAAACGAAATGCAGAAGAAAGCACTTCTTCATCCCTATATGTAAATTGTAGATCTATGAGCAGCACCGTATTATGAATGTTAAAACAAAAGGGATGTATCAGAAGTTCATTATTTGCATTGCAAAAACAAGCAGATGAAAGTTAGCAATTGCTAGGTTTGTGGCTGCAGCTTTAATTCTGCCTACTGGTGCATATTCATTATGGTACAAAGTACAATCTAAAGCCATTGCATATTGTCGGCAGGCATCCTGCATCATTAAGTTCGCCGGATGCACAGAATAAAGCTTTGATGAGCAATTGTAAATCTAGCCGTTTCAAATATTTGCATGTTTGGTTTCTGCAGACCCACATAATGGCATTTTTTAACATAACAGGTTTGAGGGAGAGAGACAGGGATGGGAGGACAAATGGTCTCAGAGGCATTCACCATCACCAACGTGCTCCCAGTCCAATTACCAGCTAGTTATCATCACAATATCTCACTGAAAACAGTTGAACAAGTTAGTGGTACAGCTTTGAATAAGACTTATTCACCTTGCTCTCTTTAGCTGGATCAAACCCTCACCCCACCCCACACTGCCTCTGTTTAAAGGTGAATTGCTGCTGATCTGCAATCTGGAATAGGATGTGCCATTCGGATTTCAGCCCTGGGAAAAGAAACAACACGTCAGTCACAGAGGAACATTTATAGCAATAGAAAGAACGCCTGCTCCTAAATCTATTCACAATTAAATTGCAAAAAAAAAGTGGAATAGTTTCGTCCTGTGCAGTCTGACGGTCCGTGGGAAGCTGCTCCAGAGGATGTAAGATATTGCAGATCTCCAACACTGCAAGCAGAGAAAGCAGTTTCAGGGGAGTGTAAACCTGTGACAGCAGTGTGGTGTAGTGGTTAAATGAGGACAAGGGAGAACGGGATTGGAATTTCCACTGTGCCATGAACTGTGAAGCTTCTCAGTCATCCAAGTGAGTTTATCTGGAAGTTGAGTCATGGCAACTGGACTTCTATCCATTTGATAGAAATTTGATGAAATTTACCCTGTGTCCTTCAGGCAATCCCACTCACTGATCCTATTTATTTATTTATTTATTTTTAACTCTTGTATACCGCCCTATTCACCACAATGATCCTAACCTTAATTCGCAGGGTTGTTGTTCAGACGAAACAGGAAGAAGAGCTAGAGGAAAGATAGGGCAACAAGGCAACAAATACATTCAGTAAAATAGATTACTTTCTGGGAAGACAAGGGTGCTAAGGGAAAGCTTCAGATCTAATGGATCTACAGAGATTTTGCTACCTAAGATAAACAACAAGACAGCACTCAGTCCCATTCCGTGTACAAAAGCCAACTAGGCTGACAATGCGATCTTCCTTGGACAATGGTGGTAGGGCTGCAGGCTAGTTTAGGAAGCACAGGGCAGGGTGCTCAGCACGTAGCCCTCCCCCTCCAACAGCAGGCTGGTACCTGGAAAACATTCATTGCTTGACAATATTCATCACCCAAGAGGACTACCTTGCTTTGCCTAATGGTAGAGCCGGCCCTGGCCATATAGTCCTCTCCACACTGGAACCAACAATACGGGGGCGGGGGGGGAATGGATGGGTAGATACAAGATCAGCAGGCAGGCAGGTCCATGGGAAAGAAAGCAGGAGGGCAGGAAGGAAGGAGTAACATCTCTCGCACATCACTCCTTGTCTACAGCTCTTCACCACAGATTGCCCACCCCCACCCCCGCAATGACCTTCACAGGATCTCAGCTTGCTATTTAAAACTATTTACATACTACTATTCATAGAATAGATCACAAATGCTATGAAAGTTTAATAGCATTTATAGAGGTGGTTGCATGTTTTACCCTTCACGGTAAATAGCGCAGAAACATATCAGGCTCTTCAAGCATAATAATGCCAAGTCTGAAAACACAAGGCTAGCATGACCCTGTCTCACTTGCCCAACGACTGGTTTAGAATGTGGATATTATATGCATATTTGAAGTACCTTGTTTTCATGTGTATAAGGGAAATTATGAAGCCCTGTTCTTTCTTTGAATATAAAAATTAGTACTTCTGTTTCATATTGTTGTGGCTCTTACCTCCTAGAACTGGATCATACTAATGAAAACAGGCCTTTATTTTTCATTATTTCATTTATTTTAACAGCTTTTTTGTTGCTTTTAACAGTGATCCTTTTATTTCCAAAGACAATATTTATTTGCTAAACTCAGAATGGTACCAGGAAACAAACGTCTCGGATAGATGCACATAGAAAGACAGGCAAGTAAAGGCTCAGAAAAAAATTGCCTGCTTTATTTTTTATTTTTTGCCTCATTAGAGATCGTTGCCCATATGGAAATTAGTGAAGGCTGACTTTGTGCCATCCCCAGTAAAATAATGCAAGAAGGAGACTGCGTCAAAGGAAGCAGGGCTGCAAAACTCACGTGAAGCTGGGGATGGAGGAGAGGGAGGGTTCGCTCCTTGCATGAGTAACCTTGGGCTGACATTCCAGCATGCAAGCAAGGAAGTGGGTACAGGTATCCCTCCAAACTACAATACTTCTGATTTTCATTGCTGGTCACTTGCGCTTCTGTTCAGCTTTACCTCCAAGGGGTTCAAGATCAAATACGTGGAGGGTTCCCCCCCATTTCCCACATTATCATCACATCAGTTATACGAAACAGGTCATCTCGTGGGGGAGAACAACCCCCCCCCCAGGACACCCAGCAAGTACCATGGCTCACTGAGGGCGAGAACATGGACCCTGTAAATCCCAGTCCAACACACTACCCATCGAGCTAAGGTAAAGGTAAAGGTTCCCGCTTGCACATGTGTGCTAGTTGTGCCCGACTCTAGGGGTGGTGCTCATCTCCATATTCAAGCTGAAGAGCCAGTGTGGTGCAAGTCCATGGCCATGTGGCTGGCATGGCTGGAAGAAAGTACTGTTTTATCTTCCCACTTTTTACGGAGGAACCTATTTATCTACTTGTATTGACATGCTTTCGAACTGGTAGGTTGGCAGGAGCTGGGGTTATCAGCGGGAGCTTGCTCCGCTGCGTGGCACCCGGGATTCGAACCACCGAGCTGCCAACTTTGCAACCCACAGTTTTCAGAATCCTTAGTCTGCTGAGCTACCATGCTCCTACCCATCGAGCTACTGGATATTTAATCGCGCTCACCTCCATAACATCTACCTCCCCGGGTATGCTGCCTTCCAGATGTGCAGGCCGTGGTGTTTGGGAAGGATGGGATTTGTAGTCCAGCATCTGGCGACCATCAGGTTGGAAAAGACTGTATCACTCCCCGGTTACCTCTGTTCCCTTACTCTGCCTTTAACTTAAAATAACAGCAATTCTTAATACAATATATAAAGATGCCAGAGAATGCAGCTGCTGGGATAGGAAGTAATTTGTCTGAGTTTTAAAAGGAGAAAATTTATGTTAATTATACGTCTGTCTTCCGTGGCACCTACTGGTTAGTATACTGAATACAATATCTATTGAATTGTCTTGGTGATGCAGAGAGCCCAGGTGCAAGAAACGGGCAGATAAGCACCTTTTTCTGTTTCTTATTCAAGCAATCACCTGGCTATTTTGACTTTCATTTTAGTTTCATTTTAGTTTATTCTTGTTGATTTATATATATTTTGTTTATATTGTAGTGTTTGTATTTTGGTTATTTAAAATGTATTACTTTGTTATTTTGCTATTCTATGTTGTAAACCACCCAGAGTAGTCCTAGGGCAGTGATGGCAAACCTTTTAGAGACCGAGTGCCCAGACTGCAATGCAAAACCCACTATTATTATTTTTGGCAACGTGCCAATATAGTAATTTAACCTGTATACAGGTGGCTATGAAGGGGCAATGTCGGGTGCCCACAGAAAGGGCTCCGAGTGCCACCTTTGGCACCCATGCCATAGGTTTGCCATCACTGTCCTAGGGCTAGATGGGGTGTGTAAAAGTCAAATAAATAAATAAATAAATAAATAAATAAATAAATAAATAAATAAATAAATATGTAAAGAATGCAAAGAGCTAGCTGCTCCATAAGGCAGAATGAGATGGGTGGTTGCCTCTGCTGGCCGAAGTTGAGAGGCAACAAGGAATGAGTTGCAGGGGGCGGGGGGAGTTACTTGTGTCACACAGTCTGCATTGCTCTCTTTGATATGACCTCCTGCCTTGAATGCAGGACAAAATGCTGTCCCGTTGTCCCTCATGAAGAAAGACCTAGCAGTCAGTCCACTTGGGGGCTTCGAAAGGGAGAGGCTGCTATCTTTCACTCTGCTCCAGGCTTCAAAATATCAGTCCTGGGGATATGGGTGTCTTGAATAAAGTGCAAAATTGCTAGGCAGAGATAATGACTCCCCCCCCCCCAAATAATCTATCCCACCTAATTATGTTGAGTGTACTTTTTTTTTGCAATCATGTACCTGTTTTGTACATGCTCATTTTTAACATTCAAACTAAAGGTGGAAGACACATAGAAATGCAATTGTGTGTGTGTGCCTTCTAACATTTCCATTATTATCAGACAAGACATTAGTTTTGAAAGAGCTGAAGCAAGGAAAAATGATCCCATTGTATCTTGCTGCAGGCCTATACTATGTCAAACCAGTGACTGGCTCTTGTATCATGTAATGTGTTGCATCTCCAAATACAAAAAGAGCCATAGACTAAAGTTCTAGAATGGGAAACTCTGGAAGAGTTGGGATTCTCTTTATTTCAAATAATAGTTATGTTGGAGGTAATTTCTTGTTGCCCTGTAGATGATTAGAGTCAGTAGTGGGATGGATGAGAACTAATAAACTGGGCAGCCGCCCAGGTAGAACCACAGTTTGGACAAGTTGCTTTCTGGACCACAAGTCCCAGAATGCTCCATCAGCATGGCAAAAGAGATGTCTCCAATCTCTGGGCATGGCAGAAGCGCTGCCTGGGAATGACCTTCCCATCTTCAGTACATTTTAGTACTGAAAGAATACCCATGTACACTTTGTTCCCAGATTTGCATATGGATGGGTCAGTGACCTCTGTTTCATGAGCTGCTTTTCAGCAGCTCTGAGCAGCGGTGTGCATAGCTGCTGTTGTGGTCTTTCCTGGTAAGAGACGTTCTGAACATAGTTGTCCACACTCTCATGCCAATCAAACTATATTACCATACTCTTTTGGGGATGAACATGAAGTGCTTTCAGAAAATACAGCTGGCACCAGCAGGTAGGCGTCACAAGATTGGTCCCAGAATGAGTTGGAAGGCCCCCATGGGTAGGCAGGACATGCTAGCTACATTTGAAAATAAGTAAATGATGTAATGCACCTTGATGTACAAAAAACACCCCCATCAACTTTTAAAGTCTAAAGCTTAAATCATGTATGGAGAATGTGCAGCCCTCTAAATCAGGCATGTCCAAACTTCGTCCCTCCTGATGTTTTGGACCACAGCTCCCAGAATTCTAAGCTTAGATTGCCAGTGGCAAAGGACTGTGGGAGTTGTGGTCCAAAACATCTGGAGGGCTGAAGTTTGGACATGCCTGCTCTAGATGATGCACAACTGGAACTCTCATCACTTTTCATCACTGGGATGCTAGTCAAGGGTGAGGGCAATAGCAATGCAAACCTATCGGTTTTCCCCTCCAGGTTTAAATAGCTTAAAATTTCCTGATTGCCTGGGTGAAAGCCTGGTGTCTCTATAAGCGACGCCTGATGATCTCAGCATTGCAAAATGCAGTGGATTTGATCTGGGTTTGCTATTAACTTGACACGAGCAAACTATGTTGCTCATCTCTAGTTTTGATATAGCTTCAGCACCTCGGAAAGCTCCCTCAGTCTTACTGGAGTATTGCAATAAAAAAAAGAGGTTTGGAGCCATGCACCCATAGTCTAGTTTTACTGGAGTATTCGAAGCCTAGTTCCAAGAAATGACTTTCAGACTGAAAGCAATTTATTTATTTATTTATTTATTTATTTATTTATTTATTTATTTATTTATTTATTTATGTATATGCCACCCACTACCCAAAGGTCTCTGGGCGGCTTACAATAGAAGTAAACAAATAAAACAAAGCATTAAAATTTTAATTAAAACAATAAGAACATTTAAATACAAAACGCTAAAAATGCCATCAGGACCCACAATCTATATTATGTCAGATAAAAAAATTCTGAAACAGAAAGGTTTTTACCTGGCACCGAAACATCATCAGCATTGGCGCCAGGCGGATCTCAGATGGGAGGGGGTTCCATATCCTGGGGGCAGCCGCCGAAAAGGCCCTATTCCTATAAGCCATCCTTTTCACCTCCCTAAGGGATGGCTCTTTCAGGAGGGCCCCCTGGCTAGATCTTAATTGCCGGGTAGGTTCATATGGAAGGAGGCGGTCCTTCAGGTATCTAGGTCCTAAGCCATTTAGGGCTTTATATGTCAAAACAAGCACTTTGAATTGGGTTCGGGCAGCAACTGGTAACCAATGTAGGTCATATAGAATTGGTGTGATATGGCCCCTGGCCAGCCGCGCTGCACGATTCTGAACCAGTTGCAATCGCTGGACCATCTTCAAAGGCTGCCCCACGTACAGTGCATTGCAGTAATCAATACGGGATGTTACCAGTGCATGCGTAACTGGCATGAGGCTCCACTCATCCAAGTAGGGGCATAGCTGATATATTTTCCACAGCTGAAGAAAGGTACCCCTGGCCACTGAGTCCACTTGTCTTCTAGTCTTCTGGCATTTTCCACTCAAACTTATCTGCTGGTTAAGAACTGCTCTGGAGGACCCTCCCAAGTAGGTACAGGAAAAGGGTGGCATCTAGAACTAGGAATTCCTTTCCTTAAACATGCACATCTACTTTCCTTTTATCTTTGTGGTACCAGGAAAAATCCACCTTGGTCTTTAGTGGCTTTCAATTGTGAAGGTATTCTTTGGCCAAGGACACTGAGGGGCTAAGAGTGTTTTCTTTGGAGTATGTTATCCCTCCAGGCAGGCAGATATTTCCCACCTAAGTATGCCAAGAAAGCTTTGTTTATCTTCTGATGATCAATTACCAAACAAAATCAGAAAATCTTCCAAATGTAGATTGAGGCCTGTTCATAATAGAACAAAATGCAGAGGGCAAACTGAGGGAGACCAAGAGGCTACTAAGGTAGCACATCTGGTGGAAAACATCTGGGTTGAAGGGTTTTGTACATAGGAAACTGACCAGCAGTGCAAGGGCATTCTTTGACCTCAGTCTTATGGAAACCCAATGAAGGTGCACTCTGAGGTGGCAAGCAAGCGGGCAGACAAACCTGGAAATAATAAGGTAGGAGGACTACCTCAAAGAAAGGCTAGTTGGAGCAAGACAGAGGCCACTGTAGTACAGGAAAACCTTTCTCAGAATCCTTCTGTTCCTGAGACACAGAGCTTAGGAACAATTCTCTTTTTTATCTGCTGCTCCCAGAAACCCTCAATCAGTCAGCATGGCCATTAGCTTTGTTAAAGAGAGCATTCTGGGAGTAACGGAGCCAACCACACTGGCCATTCTCATTTCACTGCTGGCTTTGGGGTAGCATCTTTGATGGCACATGGGAGAGTAGCCTGCCTTAAGGAGTCAGGGCAGGCAGTGTGAGAGAAGTCACCATTTTGTCCTCTTGCCGCTGATGCCCAAATATCTTGGACTGGACCTAACTATATTGAAAGAGAAAGTGGTTGCCTTTGAAAAGAGCAATAAATATGTTCATCTGAGTCAGACTCCTCACTCTGATTCTTGTTTGAATGCCATCTTTTCCACCCTCCCATCTTTTACAACTAGACTGTCACCTTTTCTGCACTTAGGTGAGAGACTCGTCAGCAACTGTTGCTTCAAGTGCTGAATGCATAATGTACTCTGTCTCCAATAGCTTATTTTTTTTAAAGTTGCTTGGATGTTTGTTTTCATTTTAAAAAACAACAATGGAAACAATCACTGACTCCCATTTCTTAGGAAGGTATTGTCTTATTTATGTCCTTGAGAGAAAAACCACCCAGAACCTGTGTGCCCATGCTGCTCTACTGAAGCATGTGCAATGTCTGTTTAGTCTACCTGTCTTCTCCAGATTCTTTGCTGAGCGTTAGACTACAACTATCATTTTCCCCAGCCAACCAAACTGTCTCAGAATAATAGGAACTGCAATCCAGCATTGCAAAAAGGCACCAGGTTAAGCAAGGCTGACCATATGTTACTGACTGAGTTTAACTGAAATAGATTGAGGTAAATAAACAAAAGGTAAAAGCTGGTTAAAACTCCAGGAGGTAGTCAAGGAAAGAAGGAACTGAACTTAAGAAGATGCTTTTAAGAAGCAATAACTTATAGTCAAGCTAAATCAGTCAGCTTGGGTTAAGTAAGTGAGCATAAGTACAGAAATCACTAAAATGTTACAATTAGGCCACACACAAAAAAACTTGAAATTATCTCATTGGCCAAATTACACTTAAAAATTTTTGATATCATCACTGAAGGAGTGTAATCTTTAATCTAACCTTTTCTACCCCTCTCATGTTCTGAGACTCTCGGGATCCCTTTCAAAACAGGGAAACTTTTGGGATTCTCTGAATGGTGGATGGGGGAGCCTTACTGTTCAAAAACATGACCAGTGGTTCGCGTCTTTGTGGTGGGATCACTGCCAGCAATTTTCAGAGTTGTGGAATAGGATTGCAGCCACTAAATTGCCATTGTAATGTAACCATGTCATCCAGAAAGCAATTGATTACAAGTAACTGACTTATAACTAGTTATTCTACACACTGACCAGAAAACAAAAACAGGGGCTTGAACTTAACCCTGATTTCTTCTTAAAGAAAGTTTCATATCAAGAACCAAGAGAGACGGGTTCATTGATCAGCCGCAAAACTAGTCAGGTCGAGCCTGACTGAAAAGGAAAGCCTTCCTCTGCTTGCCGAGTGACAGCAAAGATGGGCCCAGCCTGGTCTTCTGTGTGAGGGGGTCCAAGAGTAAGAGTATACATAAGAGTATATGTACAAAATAATCCAGGGCATGAATAAAGTGGATAGAGGGACACTCTTCTTCCTCTCACAAAATACCAGAACTAGGGGACACACACTCAAATTGAGGGCTGGGAGAGTAAGAACAGACAAAAGAAAATATTTTTTCACCCAGAGCGTTGTTAGTCTGTGGAACTAACTCCCTGCCACGAGATGTGGTGATGGCATCTGGCCTTCAAAAGGGGATTAGACAGATTCCTGGAGGAAAAGTCCATCACAGGTGACAAACCATGATGGAGATGTATAATCTCCAGACTTAAAACAGGTACTTCAAGGACCAGATCCAGGGAGTGGTACCAGGAGACAGATATCTAGTCTCGTGCGCTCCCAAACGCATCTGCTGGGGCCACTGTGAGATACAGGAAGCTGGACTAGATGGGCCTTTAGCCTGATCCAGCATGGCTCTTCTTATGTTCTTATGTTCTTAAGAGTCTGGGAGCAGCAACAGAGAAGGCCCTCTCTCATGTCCCTACAAAACACCCCTGTGGGGGAGGTGGGATGGAGAAAAAAGCCTACTCTAATGATCTTAACACCTGGGTAGACTCATGAAGGGAGCTGTGATCCTGGAGATAACTTGGACCTGAGCCATTTAAGGCTCTATTGCACTTTGACTTGTGCCCGGAAAGAGATCAGCAGCCAGCAGAGCTGCTCAAACCATGGAGTTATGTTATGTGAACCAGCTGCATTTAGTTGTCTGACAGCAGAATGTTGCACCTTCTGAACTTTTCAAATACTTTCCAGAGGCAGCCTCACGCGTGAGACTTAAGGATGATGGATTAACCAGTGAGGATCCCCTCAGATGCGTTAGATTTCTGTGAGCTCCTTATCCTTTAACGCAGCTTTCCCCAGTGAAGTTCCTGCAGTTGCCTCCTTCTGGTTTCATAAGACTTCCAGCCCGCCTGGGCCCCCGTTCAGAAAAATAAAATAAAAACAAAATAAACACTTGGAGGTTTTGATGAGCCGCAAAGCGAAGTACTAGCCCCTCAAGTCATGCCATCTTCTATTTCCCCTCAGAGTTGTACTTCATTTTTAGGGCATGAAGAGAGGATGTGACTAGAAGCTGGCACTTTGCCACATGTCCAGGCAACTGCCCTAGAATTTTTTTTAAAGAAATCATTGCATTTAACAAAACAAACAAACAAGAGACCTTACCTCAGAGTTTCTGGCAGGGAAGGGCAGGCAGCAGAGGCTGCATTTGAAACTGGGGGTAAGTTGCATGATAAGTGAGCGAGAAAGAGGGATTTAGAAAGGGCTCCTCTTCTCTTATCATGTGTCCTACTTTCTAGAGGACATCTCTCTAACAGAAGACAGTCCTGTTTCCAGTCATGACCTCTGTTTGAAGGACTGTCTGGTTGAAGTTGAGATAAACATCAGGCCCTGCAACGAGGGAGCAAGGCCCTGGAAGTTGCTTGGCCACCGTGGGCACCTGGAGAGCAGATTCAGCAGGTTCAACTCCAGTTACCCGGCCACCAACATTCCCACTCAGGCAAGGTGTATCAGGATTGTGTTTAACTTATAAAAAATAATTTCCAGTTTTGCATCTGTCCGTATGAATTAGCGTGTGCAATTTTTGGCAAAAGAATTTTCTCTTTTTTGTTACATACAACTGGTTGCTCTTGGTTGAGCTGTATGTAATTGTCATCTCTGAAAGGGGTTTAGAAGCAGAAGCCCCTAATTCTAAGGAATACTTGTGTGTTAATAATAATAATAACCTTTATTGTCAAAGTACAACCAGTGTACAGTGAAATTGGCTTACCTCACCTTTCAAGTCAGAAGAATCTTGTGGCATAACAGGTTTCAAGTTTGTAGCTCAGTTATCTGCTTTGCATGTAGAAGCCACCAAAGGCTCAACGTTCAGTGTCTCCGAGCAATAGGAAAAATTCTTCCCTAAAACCATTTTTTGAAAAAAAGAAAAAAGTGAAATGTGCGGCTTTTTAGAGCACTTGTTAGTGTCAACACTGGGCTAGATGAGCCAACAGCCTGACCAGCAAAATGCCATTCTGCAGAGAGAATGAACAAATTTATGGTGGTGTAGTTTTTCAGAAACTAGGTCCTCTTCCTTTTCAGAAGCTAGGTCCTTCCCTTCCATTGCTTCCTCAGATGTGCAAAGCAGTGTCCAATGCTGGTAGACACTCTATGTGTACAGATGGATATAGAGGGATAAGAAAGGGGATATAGATAATGGTCAAAAATGCCATGAGGTCACAAATATCTTTCCTGAAGCTGATACGTACATGAGTTAAGGACAAGAGGAATTACAGTCATTGTAACGGATGAGAATGTAACCTTATGGCTGCAGCTTTGCTAGTTTAAAACCCCATGCCCTTCAGATATGTTCAGTTACAGTCTGCATCATCACAACACAAGAAGGATGTGCAAGTTGGCGAGGATGGGAGAGGTAGACCCATGCCTCTGTAGTACACTGGAGAGTGATGTGGTACATTTTGAAGTTCAATCTGCATGAAGAGTCCAAAAATGCAGGCAGCTGAGTCAATCCATCAGGCTTCATCACCATCAGAAGCAGATTTTTTTTTAAAGTAATCACCCCTCAGAGATCAAGGCACCGTAAATGTCATGCATTACCATGGACTTTAATTATTTAATTATTTTCCGCAACTACTATAAGGAGCACAGCTAAACTCCGAGAGAAGAAGGCTTAACGGAGGGGCAGATCATGTCATCACAACCCTGGTAACTGAAAAGGCAGAGCACTTGACCCTGGCTGGGGAAGTGCCTCTCAGTGGCTGCAATAACGATTAGGTACGCAGACAGATGGCTCAAGGCAAGGATTACTATAGGTATGCTGATGTCTCAAGGCAAGACGGTTGCTCTAGATACTTTGCCATGGGCTCAAAGCTGCTCTTTAGGATGCTTCCACTTCCCATGACAGTCACCCATCCTGTATTGTGTTGGAAGAGCGACTCTTGGCTGCACTGTGTGTGTATTGTGTTGTTACTGTCGTGACCGACTCTTCGTGACTCCATGTCCATGGAGTTTTCTTGGCAGGAATATTGAAGTGGTTTGCCAGTTCCTACTCCAGGCGCGTGCAGCACCTGGTATTCCCTGGTGGAATCCCATCCAAGTACTAACCAGGCGAGATCAAATGTGCTTAGGGCATCTAAATTCTCAGCTGCAGATACCCTGACAAGTGATTACAGGCAGGCAGGAATGGATAGAAGGCAGATCCAGATGGAGAATACTGAGTGGTATAGTCCCAAAAAGCAATGTTTCCAAGCTCTGCTCAAGATCTACCAGGAGACCTCTAGCTAATTTGAAAGAGATTGATTATGTTTTAGTTATTATTGTTTCCAATTGTTTTACAAACGCATTTCACAAAACAATTCTCCATTCCTCAGTTTTGTTGCAAATGATGCCTTTGAAATGAAGGGAACTTAGGGTGACCAAAAGTTTTTTCTCCCCTACCCCAGCACCAATCAGCTGGAGCCCAGTGCTTGGGGAAGAGGAAAAAAGGTTTTAAAACCCTGAGCTTTTAAACCCTTCCCCCCCTTTCCCAAGCCCCAGGCTCCAGCTTGGCTCCGTTGCTTAAAGACATTTTAAACATCACGCGCACCCCACAGGCCCGATCCCACCTTCATCCGCATATTGTGGACTTTCAATGATCACAGGTCGGGTCGGGTCCCTAACCCCCGCAATAGACGGGGGGTTACTGTACAAGTCCTTCGCACTAGGCTCTGGGCAGCATATGTGGGTTCCTGAAGCAAAGAAGCCCTCAGAGTAGGTTTCACAACCCTGAAGTCTCCACACTAAAATGTGAATTTTAGCAGGCAGATTTTATCAAGCCGTACAGATCAGCTGCACATAGAGATGGGCACGACTCAGAAAAAAAGTTTCGTTTTCGTTTTCGTTTTCGGCTAGGGTCTGAGTCGTTTCGTTTCCGTTTTCGTGGGCTAATTCCAAAATTTTTCGTTTTCGTTTCGTTACGTAACGAAAACGAAAAAACGAAAACGAAAACGAAAAATTTTTCGTTTCTCCCCATTTAGCTCAATTGAGTGCTTTTCCAGTAACGAAAAACGAAAATTGGCTCGAAATTAGTCGTTTCGTTTCCGTTTTCGGTCCAGGTTGGTGCCGATTTTCGTTTTCGTTTCGTTTCCGTAACGAAAACGAAAAACGAAAACGAAAACGAAAATACCGCTAAGTCGTGCCCATCTCTAGCTGCACACAAGCAAACCGATCCCCATTCTTCTGGGACAGAGAAGCCTGGAGGCACTCTGGAATATGCTGCAGCCATCTTGCTGGCTTGGTGTCCTATTTTGAGTCATCATATCTCCTGGAATCCATGCATCTGGCTTCTGATCTCCTTCTCCACTGGATTCAGGTTTCCTACCTCTCAGTCTGTGTTCTGCATTGTTGCTTCATCATGCCTGCATCTGTCGTAACTTCTCCATCCCTCTCCATGTTACGCTAATCTCAGCATGTCTCTGTCCTATTTCTTTCCTCCTATACTTACATACATCTCCCTGCCCTCCTCTCTCTCTCTCTCTCTCTCTCTCTCTCTCTCTCTCTCTCTCTCTCTCTCTCTCTCTCTGTGTGTGTGTGTGTGTGTGTGTGTGTGTTCTTTCAAATATTAACTTTCATTTCAATTTTGCCTCCCAGGTTTGATTTCACTGCCCCAGACAGCCACACTCTTAATGGACTTTCCCTGCTGGACACACCATACCCTTCTTTGAATTTTATAGAAAACATTTTCAATAAAATAACAAATGTATTTACACCTACGTGCATGCACCTCATTCACACCCAGAAAGAGGCAGATGGACTGAAGATTTATTAAACAAAAAAGACAGAACAGAACTATGTGGTACCCTTGAATTCATTACAGACACTGGGCCAGTCCTACTGTTAGGCAAAGAGAGCCATTTTTGGGGAAGTATTGCCCTGGTTTTCTCAGGAAGGAAGTGATAGGGGGTGGAGGCAGGGGGAGGGGAAAGATAACTCTATGACATAGGAAGTGCATTATATGTCCTAAAGCAGCCTGGTAACTTTCAGTGTGAAAGAAAGCACTGTCCCATCAGCACTGTTGAAGAACTATGCAACTATGCATCCAGCTGGCTTTTGTACCTGGAATAGGGGATGTGACCATCTTTCCCTTTTAAAAAGTGAAAGCAATGTGTTCTGCTTATACACCACCACATGCCACTTCAAGTAGACTCTGGGTGGTTTACAGTTTAATTACAGTTTGCAGGCTATACATTGCCCCCCAGCAAGCTGGATACTCATTTTACCAACCTCGGAAAGATGGAAGGCTGAGTCAACCATGAGCCTGCTATCTGGGATTGAACCCCAGGTCATGAGCACAGTTTTACCTGCAGTACCGGCATTTAACCACTGCGCCATGAGGCAGCCAAATGTCTTAGGCCAATTATCCACAGATACAGTCTGGATAATTTTCTACTATATCATCATCATCTTACAATGGTAGATCACCAAGTCCAGCCCCTGTAACGGACACACAGGGGAAAATCAAACTCCCAAACTCTGGCTGCACAGCCAGAGACCTAAACCACCGGGCTATCCCACAGCCAAATAATACTCCTATCCAGCCCCTGCTCCTTGGAGTTCACAATCTTCAGAAAGTAACTCTTGCACATTTCTCAAAAATGTCTGTGAAGATTCTCAGTCATCCAGGTGAGTTTATCTGGAAGTTGAGTCATGGCTACTGGACTTCTTTTTTGAGAGATAGAAACGTTTCGCAGTTCATCCGATGAAGCTGTTTGGATGAACAGCGAAACGTTTCTGTCTCTCAAAAAAGAAGTCCAGTAGCCATTACTCAACTTCCAGAGTTCTCAAAAATAACTTGAACACGTGTGTTTGCTCTGTTTTCTGCATGGTCATGTGCAAATAAGCATCGCCTTCATTTGCAGGTATGATTGCTCAGTCATGACAGTCTATGTGAGTCACATCTCTAGGATCTTAATGAATCTAGGCGTCTGATGATGAGCGATCTGTGATTTATTGTTGTGGGATAAGAGCCAATTGTAAGCAACCAGTCGTTTGTAATTCTTGAGCTCTCCTTATGTCTAAAAATGTTACTGTGATCTCCACCCACTCCTGCTGCTGCTTCAGACTATTTCGCTTCATGGCTTATTATGACTTAGCCCTGAGGTGTCAAACCAGTCTCAGCTGAGTTGCAAACATGGCTATTTCAGAACAATGCTTAGGGTGTATTCTGTTTCCATCAATTATCCATGAAGGCTGGTATACTATTACTAGCAAGTGGAATGCATCTGTAGGATTAATTTATGTGACCAATATGTGTGGTTGCCTGCCCATCACTGGGGTGGTTTTTTTTTTGGGGGGGGGGGGGGTTAAGCCTTCTGTTTAAATACCAGAAATAATTATGTCTGATGAAATGGCTCATGGTCCACAGAGCCCACAGATATCTGAACAAATATATCTCACTCTTTGGACCAATGTATTGCATTCACATATTATACTGGCTTATCGTGTCACGGATGTTTGTTCCAATCATTCGAGCTCTCATCAAACATTATAGATCCATGTCTTTCCTACTGAGCCTACCCTGAAGCAAAGATACTTACATGGTGCCCTGCTGAGGCTTGTTATGTCTGATGGTGTTGTGTAACACATGCACATACTCCCAATTCAAAGCTGTTTCCCCACTTGTAGAAACTGTTATCCTCCCCCACCCCTGGAAATCCAGAAACATGCAAATTCCAGCATAAAGAAGGCTCAGATCAGTGTCTCTAAAAGAGCTTTCGTAAGATTCATGGGGCACCAATGTGTCACCCCTTATTCCGCCATGGGAGCAAATGTGAGAGCCAGTCCACGGTTTTGTATAGCACATTTTTAGAAGAAGTGTTCCCTCTTGTGGTGAAAGACGTTTGTTTATCATAATGGATGGCTTTCTTCACCTACTTGGGTTGTGTGCTTTGTTTGGCGGTTGGTCCTTGGAAGGTAAACACAGGGTTAAGGAGCAAGTCTGATTGCTGAGGTATGCATCTCTGATGGAAGAGAGAGAAAATAAATTGCAAATGGATTCCTCATTCCCCATAATGTCTTGTTTGGCCCCTAAACTACAGGGCTGGGTTGGAGTCTCTTGCATGGGTGAAAGGGTTGGGACAAGCAAAGAAATTATCTCTTTTTGGGGTGGGAGGAACTACAGTATTTCACTTTTTACAGAATAAATGGGTCAATGGCTGTAGAAACAAACCGTGCTTCTTTACCAAGAGAGGCACACATGCTCTGTATAAATGGGTATGCATGCTCTGTGTAAGCCCCTGCTGATATAACAAGCCCCAGTAGGGCACTGTGCAAATTTCATTGCTCAAAAGTGAGCTCAGTGGGAATGAATCCCATGGGTATGCGGGGTCATCAAATTGCTTTCCTCATTTACAAAACCTGGGTTCTCTTCAAAATTTCACCCAGCGCGATGCCAGTTTCTTCTGTATAAAGCTGAATTGGCTATATTAGGACCGGTCCTACCATTTGGCAGAATGAAATGTCCACCTCAAGAGGCAGATGCTGGAGGACATGAATGTGCCCCCCTTGGCTGTTCTTTCTTAGTCTGGCCTCTGTGTTAGAGAACAGACCTGCCCATCAGGAATGGCTTTCCTACTCCTTTCAACTGGCCAGCTGCCTCTGGAAAGTTCGTCCACAGTCAGCCCAGTCAACATCTCTGCGTTGAGCAGAAGAGAAGCCAGCATCTTGTTCTGGGCCTCAGGCAGGGCTGACCGTGCTTTTTCACAGTGTGAAATAGCCACTTCTGGTAACACATCTGGGGTGCCATAAAGTAGCAGGAAATGTTTAGTTATTTAGTGTTTGTTACTGGCATGTTTTTATTATCAGGGTAAGGAAAGTTGCTTTGGGTGACTAGGGGAATCCCACCCACTGTTCTCCCCAAAGGATTCTGTACATAGCTAAAAAGTAGCTGGAAGTATTCTGAAAACTGAGGTCCATTAAGCAACTTTTCCACACTCACACCTTACTCATGTCTGGAAGTTGAGTCATGGCTACTGGACTTCTTTTTTCTTGAGAGATAGAAACGTTTCACTGATGGCCAGTCAGGAGCTGTGCAGGTACATACATCATCCCACATCCCTCTCTGATTGGCCACTGCCTGGGAGAAGGAATGATGACGCTTCGGAGGCTACTTCCTGGTTGGAGTTTAGCCACGCATGAGGTAAAGCAAGATAAGTCAATGGGTGATTTCATTTCAGAGGGTGGGTCCAAGTTCCAAATAGCAGCTGTGCTGCCATGATACATTTCGGAACCAGACCCATTCCGAAATTAAAGGCCCATGCCTAATTACCTCTAACATCCCTATCAACTCTACTATTTAATTATTGTCCCTTGCTTCCCTCATATATGAGAGGAAAATGCCTTCTGAGGAAATGGTCATGCTGGGTAGGAAGTTCCGGGTAGGAATTATAGTCCGAAAAAATCAAGTTACCCTGGTAACCACATTCTCTATCATGAATGACGTGCAGTCTGGGAGGTGCAACTTTGAGCAGAAAAAACTACATGGAGGGAAAGGTTAACACAATTGCTATTTCCACTTTTTGTGCTCAAAATCCCAGCCCTCTCTGGATTTCTGGAGGGAAAGTGAATTCCCATGAATCCAATTTGCATTAATTTGGCTAAGCCATGGAATCAGATAACTTCTTCATGTGTGGTGCTCCGGGGCTATATGACCCATGATGGCTGTAAGCTCATGGGGTTCATCTGGGTCTCCATGAATCATGCTGCTTAGAAGATTAAGAGCTTGGATCCAAACTATTTCCTTTTAGCAGTTGGACTAACTGGATGAAACTCATTTAAGTGACCCAGTACATGAAATTGTGGAAAAGCAGATGACTACTGTTGGCCAAAGATCACCCATAGATTCAAAAGTGAGTCCTATTGCTTCACGGTGGCTCACTTCTAGGATGTAGTGATGGCATCTGGCCTGGATGCCTTCAAAAGGGGATTGGACAGATTCCTGGAGGAAAAGTCCATCACAGGTTACAAGCCATGATGGAGATGTGTAATCTCTAGGCTTAAAACCAGGGTACTTCAGATCCAGGGGAGTGGTATCTAGTGGGGCCACTGTGGGATAGAGGAAGCTGGACTAGATGGGCCTTTGGCCTGATCCAGCATGGCTCTTCTTACGTTCTTACGTTCTTATGTTAAAGAAGTAAAGGATTGGAGTCTCTAAGTAGCAAAAATTAATGTTGGATTTTCTGAGGATGTAGCAAGAGAAATTTTACCCAGCACATCTTTCTCTTTGTGTTCTGCTCTCCTTTTGTCCGGCTGCTCCACTCCTACTGTCACAATTTCACAGCCTTCGCAGCGAGCCTCGGCTTTGCTTTGTCACTTTCTGGAGCCGATTCAGCAGGTCCTCTCCACACAGCACTTTCAGCTAAGCAAGAGATGTTCTTCCTGCTGGAGACCTAACACTAGGATTAATGCCGAAATATTGCCATTAAACAAAGGCATTCGTTCTTTTTGGAGGCAATTAATGGCCTCTCTGCTCTTCCAAACTCGTTATGGAGAGACAACAGATCAATATGGTGAGGGGTAGCCCTGAAGGAGAGTTTGTACTGCTGAACTGACATGAGGCAGCACTGGGAACAGAGAAAATCAAGACAAATTGGAGGGTCGCATCATTATTTGTTTGGTTTTTCTCCTGCCCCAAAAGTTACAACTAGGCATTTACACAGTAGAAGGGGAACATATCTCAGTAAAGGAAACCTGAGTCTGGGATTAAAATGCTCGAACAAAATTAGCCAGTTCAGAGCGGGAGAGTGGTGGTGATAGAGGATAATATATTCATTACAGCAGCACCTCATGGAGAGTCTCGTGTTTCAAATATGAAACTAGAATTCTCAAGATGCATTCCTTCTCTGGTTTGGAGAGTCTATCTTTTAAAAAAAAATGGAGGGAAGGAGGCACCTTCCTGGCAATCTCTGGGTGTGTTGGATTACACAACTCTCATTGTCGCCCACCATCATTGGTCATGCTTGTCGGGAATGATGGGGCTTTAGTCCAACTCAAACAGAGGACAGCAAGAAGACTTTCAACATTAGACAGGCATTGTGTTTTGAAAGGTGAGTTGAAAGTGTTGGCAAAACTGTCATGGTTATTAAGAAATACACATTTCAAACCAACTAATTGGTGTCAAGTTTTTTTTCTGGTAGGAATGAAAGAAGGATAAACAATATTTGTCCCATGCTGGAGTTTTTTGTGTGAAACAGTTATGAAAATTGTCACTCTGTAGGAGACTCAAAATCTAGATAATAGTACAGGACACACACTTAATGTAGATGTCGTGATTTTGTGTTAAAAGATTAGGACCTGGACAAACACAGCCCAGGGTTTTGGATTTGAGCTATAGTTGTCATTTAATGCAGCATTCTGCAGGTAATCTCAACAACAGGATCCCATGGAAAAAGGGGATCCTTCTTGAGCAACCACTGTGTGCATTTGTAACCACATTCTGTCAAATCAAAACTACAAATGATGTTTAGAATGTGATAGAAAAGTAATACTGTACAAATGTGGATGGCGTTCAAATGCAGCCGCACAGGACAGATAAGAACTGAGAAGGATTCTCTGTGTGACTGAAAGGGCAAAAGGAGGCTGTGAAGAAAAGGGGTTGCAGAGCTTTGGCCGCGGCCATACCTGCGTTTTCTCCGTAGTTTCCCTTCGGCTAACTGCGCATAAAAAGATTGTATCCTAACCACGAAAAGGAGTAAATTCTGGTCCCGGCCGACCACGCCCCTTGAACAGCAGTTTCAGCGAAGTTTCAGTAACCACCGTCAGGGGCTGGATTTAGAAACTTCGCTCAAAAATGCTTACTTATTTGCTTCTGTAACCACGACAGGACACAGAAAATATGCAGTAAAATCAGTTCCGCTTTTTCAACAGCTTCCCGTGGGAAAATACGAAGTAGACAGGTAGAGACGGAACCAGAATAGGAAAATACGATGCAGAAGAAAGGACACTAACTGCACACTAAAAACCACGTGAGAGGCCTACTGCTTCATGGAGCCTTCCTCCAACTGGTATCTTTCAAACCCCAGTCATTTGCCTCCAGCACAACCAGTTGTTTGGGGTTGATGGGAGCCGCAGTTTGAAGCAAATGATAAGGAAATGCTGATTAGAGAATATCTGGAGTGTTTCCAGTGTGAAATGTGAAGCATTTACTGTCCCTCATGCAGTATGAGTTCTAATTTCTTAGTATCTGTGTCACCCCTGAACATGGCCCTGTCACTTGAGGCCAGAAGCATAGCTAGGGTTTTCAGCGTCCAGGGACAAGGTCAGTTTCCATGCCCCCCCAAAGGTTTAGGGAGGGGCTAGGGGCCACATAGAAGGTGGCAGTGGTGGCTGGGGAGCCCTCCATGCTGGCCCTGGCAGGTCAACCGCAACCCGCCTTCCTATGGCTCATGGACGGGGAGCAGTTTGACACCCAATTTGGTGCCCCTTGATGCTGCACCCGGCGGCAGATGTTCCCGCCTTGCCCCCCCATAGCTACGCTTGAGGCAAGAAGACCAATTCCATCAGTCTCTCCCCTGCCCAAGCCTGCTACTGCCTCCTCTCCCATCCTTCAACCCAACACCTCCTGTGACAGGCAGAAATTCAAAGTGTGATGCACTTTCTAGCCAGCCATGGGACGTGGAAGCAGAATTCACTGGTTCAGTTAATGATTGTCACATCCCTGTCGAAGGCACAGTTGGTAAAAGAAGTGTCTACTGTGGGTGGGGAGTGGAAGACCAAATGTGTTCGCCAGTGTATTCTGTACCTGCCATGATACCTACTGGAGTCCATGGGAGCATCTTGCTTCTCCGAGAAGTACGTTATTGTACCTAGCTCTGTTCACTCCTTGCAGCATTAATATCCTTCTTTGCCATCATCTGGCAACTTTAGGGGGTGTGTAAAGCTTACTCCTAAATGGAGAGGCACAATAAGAAGGAGCGAAATCTGCCATGTTATCTTCAGAAAAATCTTGTGAAGGCTGGTTAGGCTGATGAGTAATAGTAACATGCCCAGCTGATGTAGCATCTTTCATGCACAGAGATTTTGTTTTCCCCATCCAAACCCGACACGCTTCCCGGCATGCCACGCAGTTTCCTGTTGGAATGTTGTTGGGCGGATACAGCCATGATAATTGTTCAGCTTCCGAGGGTAAAACTGCAGATTTTTAAAAGCTTATATTAAATTAATCTTTTTTTCAAGTAAGGCTGGGGGGGTGGCAGGGAACAGCTTTGATGATCTTATCTTTATGCAATGCCCTTAATAGGAGAAATAATTTTGCAGAAACGCTGTTAATTGGTTGAAATATTCTCTTTGGCCTGGATGTAATGGCTTTGGAAAATCTCCGGTTGTAAAAGGGGCATGCATAGATAGAGAGATCAATCAGTGCTCCAGAAACTGCACATGCATCCAACCGCTACAGATTAACTAGGCTCTTCTCAGAACATTCCATGCAGAATTTGACATATTGTGTAGCTGTTCTTAAGCTACTCTATAGCACCCACCCAAGCTGTTTACAAAGCCATGCAATCCAAATGCCCACTATATGGGGGGACTGCTTATGGGATAATGATGTTGTTCAAAGTCAGGAAAAATCTCCTCCCATCCCAGGAACAACAAAAGTGAGAAAGACTATACTAGGAGTTGGGTCTGCAGCCATTTGGATATTTATTGCCAGATTTCCCTCACCTCTTAGGCTATATGGTGTTCCTTCACCCTTTCGCGGTTCATATACTGCAGTCCCAGGATATCGCGGGACCGCAATATATGAAAGGCAAGCCCCCCTGGGACAAGCTGGATGGGCCTGTTTCAGGCCTCCTGTACTTACCCCGGGCCTAGGGCTGCCCCGAACAGGCTTCCAATGGCCTTCCCAGGCCTGTCGGAGGCCACAAAAGTGAACCGGGAGTGACTTCTGGAAAACCAGAAAGCACTTTCAGGGGCTCTGACAGGTCAGGGTAAGGAGCCCCAGACAGGGCCCCCAGTCCCAACCCGACCCAGCATCTGCATATCACAGATTTTCAATTATTGCGGGTCGGGTTGGGTCCCTAACCCTCACGATAGGCAGGGGATTACTGTACTAGTTTAGAGCTGATGGGACTGGT
Source organism: Phrynocephalus versicolor (assembly GCA_023846285.1). NCBI lineage: Eukaryota > Metazoa > Chordata > Lepidosauria > Squamata > Agamidae > Phrynocephalus > Phrynocephalus versicolor. The sequence continues at coordinate 22,771,723 of JAHTLZ010003526.1, read as the reverse complement.
AGTCCTAAAACACCTGTCAGGGTATACTCTGTCCACAGCTGAGCTAAGAAATGTTTTACATCAAACATCCCAAACATGATACCCATGCCAAATCACCAGGATTCCAGTCACCACCATTCCCAACGAGAATGGATGTTGGCCATGAGGGTTCAGGAAGAGTAGTGTTTCTCCGAGACATCCAGGGGGCAAAGCTTTAAAGGCTGTTTGTGGATTACAACTCCCATAATCCTCCAGCAACATGGCAATTTCCTTGGCTGAGCAATAGGAGAAGCTGTGGTGAACAAAAATGACCTTTAGAAGTCTTGCTGGAGAGCGCCAGATGGCAGATAGCAGCTTTACATATAGACGTATATAATTTGTGGTACAGAATTCTATACCCGATGTTGACTTCAGAAGAAAGAAGCACCTTTGTCTTCTTTCAGTGGATGACATAATGAGATTTAGCAGATGGAACCTTTTCAGGTGAGAAATTTTCTTCAAGACTGAAGGCTAAGTCAAGATATACACACAGATGTTGATGCCGCTCCTGCAAATAAAAGAAAAAGAATCACTGCATATTCATTTGAATTTATCCAAATCTAAACTATCCTCTTTGATTAGCATTGATGAAAGACTTATTTTTTAAAAAAAAAGAAAGAAAAGAAACAAAAGCAAATGCAAATGCAAATGCAAATGAAAGCCCAATCCTTTAAACTGGTAACAAATAGACCCAGCTGCCATCACCCTAATCAATGTACCCTAGGAAAAAATATATTCTCTATCATTTGCTTTCTTTTAAGGACGTATCTGCACTACAAAATTCTGTCAGGTTTATTCCATCCAAACTGCCTGTGGCTGTGGAGTATAGCAAAGAGGATATGGATCGCCTGAACTGGAAAGGAATCCTGATCTTGGTTGACATGACTTTTTCAGACTATAATTCTCTGAATAACCTGACTGGTTAGATACTCTAAATACATCCCGTTTGACCTGATTCTGAAGCTAAGCCAAGGTGGCCCTGTCTAGTGATTGGATGGGAGAATCCAAAATTATAGTAAGTATCTGTGGTTTGGTTGAAAAGAACCCTGCCTAAAACTCTAGAGAGGTACTGACAGAGCTGACAATATTGAGCTAGATCCATCCCATAACCCCACTAAGTATAAAATGGTTTCCTTACTCCCTATGTATGATAGCTGGGGGATTCTGGAAGTTCTGATCCACAGGTGGCAAATTTTTGACACCCCAGATATTTTGGACTACAATTCCCACAGTCCTTTATCATTGGGTTCACCAGCCCTGCCTAATCCAAAGCAGAAATTCTTCCATGTCCTGGGTGATCGTGCAGGATTGTCCATGGAAGCACATGGGTGACAGAGTAGCTCGTGCTCTTATTTGCATCATTCCCAACTGCCACTGCCCTCAAATTGAGCAGCAGGCACCGTCCAGTTCCCAGTAGAGATGGGCACAAATTGAAAAAATGATGTTTCAGTTTTTCGTTTTTCATTGTGGGTCCTGTTTCAGTTCATTTTCATTTTTTGCATTTTTTTTTTGAAAAAAATTCATTTCGTTTTTCATTTTTCGTTTTTTGTTTTTACCCACTTTTTGCGCGATTTAAAGCATTTCCGCGCGCGGACATCCCCCAACACCCCAGACCAGAGGGAAAACACTAAAAAAATGATGCTGGCAGAGACACAGTATAGACTAGGTACGCAGGGAGGCTGCAAAGGCAGTGGCGGGCGTTGCCCAGGGCATAAGACAGCCACAGAGTGACTGCACTGTGGGGCAGGGGAGGGTACTCACCGAGAAGTACACAGGGAGGCTGCAAGAGAAATCTCTTCTTTCTCTCCCCTAACATCCAGGCTGTAGCCAGCAGGAACACAGAGACACACACCTGCCTGGCTGGCCTAAAGTAACGAGTCGCAGAGACAGCAATCCCACCCTAACTCCCACCGCAGATTGCAAGGAGGACGGGGACTGCCAGAGCTTTTTATGCCCTCTGTCGCTGCCACACCTACACAGTCTGCAACCTGGGCATGCTATTGGTTGAAATTGTCCAAGAATTTACATGATCTCATCACATGGCTTGCATCCATTTTGTGGCTGGAATCCATTTTTGTGTCATCCTTAAAGGGAAAAGAAAAAATACATCGCGATGGGAGAAAGGCAAAACCAAACGTTTTAAGGACCCCAACCCCCTGGTAGGTAATAATTTCAAATAATTATCACTGCGTTTTTACGGATGTCCCAGGCGTTTTAATACCCAAGAAATCAATATTAGGCATCTGGGAGCCATTTTGAGTCGATGTCCCCTAACTCCCCTTAAAGGAAAAAATACAGTGATCTGAGAAAAGACATAAATGCACGTTTTAAGGACCCCAACCCCCCTGGTATGTATTATCAGACAGTATAAATAATTATCGCTGTGTTTTTATGGATGTCCAGGGCGTTTTTTAACATTTAAAACAGCTCATTTCATTGCACGTCGCCATTAACAAAAGCAAAACGTAACAAACACAATTTTCGTGGTTCTGTTCGGTTCGTTCCAATTTCATCACAATTTTCGTTATTTGTTTTGTTACATAATGAAATGAATAATGAATAACGGAATGAATTTTTTTTTCATTTCATGCCCATCTCTAGTTCCCAGAGTCTTGGGAGGGCAGTTTTGAGCAGGGGGTGTTGGAGGGGAGGGTTGATTCATCTCTTCAACCTGCCTATTCTGCCATATCCATGCTGAACAGGCTCCCTCCATCGCCGCTCCCTCTGTTGCTATTTCAGCACCACTCCGCACCCCTTGACACTCGCAACACTTTGAGTCCAATTTACAGCAAACCAAGCATGAAATTTATTTAGGGAAGTAATAGGATCGTCCTGGATGGGGTGAGATTAGGGAGATGCAAAAAGCGTTTTAAGGAATGGAAGGAGAAAAAAATACAAAATCCTGCTTCTGTCCTGATGCTTGAGACTTCTGTCCTTGAAGATAAGTCCGCTTATTGAATGCTGCCATGAGTCACCCTGTTGTGCTGAGCAAAGAGAGGGGTGACTTTTCTTCCTTAGCATGGCGTCCCTGGGTAATTGGTGGGGGACAATGGACCCCAATGTTCAACTGGCTGCTCTTGGCACTTCAATCTGTGCTCAGTTGGGATGAGGTTTGGACAAGCTTGCCCAGTTTGAAGGCAAAGTGCACACTCCAATTCTGCTAAAATTGAATTCTAGACTTACCCACTACTGTACATGGAATCCCCCTTCATGCATTGTTGGAATTACCAGGAGGATGTTAGCCATCTTAATTATTCTAATAACAATAATGATTCATCATTTCTTACTTGAAAGAAACCAGTTTGATTTTGGCAGGGGATTAACAGAGTCCACAAGATCAAATGTAATCTTCTTTATAAATAGAGATGAGGGCACATATAGAAGAGAAACCAAAAAGTTATCCGACAGCCATTTGGTTGCACTTGTTATACTTTCTCTGTTCTCAGCCTTACCAGAACTTGGAGAGTTACTTCTTCAAAGTAGTTAGTTCCCACTCCACACAGTAGCATTTAAAAACAACCAAAAGCACTCATTGTGCTAACTCATTGTGCTCCCTGTTGCTTTCCATTAGTTCTTCACACTTATTCTCTGAAAAATTCCACTCATAATACCCTGCAAAGATAATTAGAAAGGTAATTATAAAACATTACTCATGTTATTAATTATTATTATCATGACCTACCATTTTAATTCCAGTTATCCCAGACTTTCCCTGGATATAAGGAACTCAGCAGTGGTTAACTAGTCTCTTCCTCTAGTGGAACTCTTGGGAAGATGCAGCTCACCCAAGGGTATACAGGCTCGCTTTTTGTTTTTTGTTTTTTGTTTTTGTTTGTTTGTTTGTTTTGATGGGAGACACAGTGAGGGAATCACCCCCCCCCCCGGCACTTGGTTTCCATCAACACAAAACCTTTTAAAATTGTTTTTGTCATTCTAATACTTTTGAAATATAATTTTATTATGTCGCCTTAGCTAAAAAGACATCCACAGAACGCACAATTCATTGCTTCCAACTTGTGCAGTGGATGCTGGTATTATTAGCCTCTGGTGAGTCACAATTAAGTTCTTAGCTTCCTTACAGTGACTGCTTCTGAAAATGCTGGTTTTCCATGACAAGAAATAACCAGTGACCTGTGAAGAAAGTATTATTGCTTGGGGATACATAATTAGCCCCCTTTTTAAAAAAATGGCCCATCAAATAATACAAATTGCCTATCCAATGTTTAGATGAGATCTTGTGAAAAAAATGGTAATAGGCAATGAAATCAAGGGACCATGTGAGTAAATAGGGGGTACTGAAATCCTAATTTTAGTGCCAATAATATATTTCAGTGGTGCACAAGGGGCCACTTATACATTGTTCTCCCCACCCCAACAAAAAAGGGGGAAAGCATCACCAAACAAGAAGACTACAGAGGATGATGATTTGCACGATCTGTGGTAATTGACGCCAATACAAACACATATAAAAAGAATCACTTTAACTTAAATATTAGAAACCAAATACTGTATCAGAGAAGACTGCTACTGGGTGTTAGTGTGTCTCCTTGATTGCCTGTTCAGGTGTGTGATTGGCAACTTCAAGAAAGAGGTTCTTCTTCCTTTGGGTTCCTTCCTTATCTCTAAACTGGATATGGATTAGATGGCCCTTCAAAGAGAACATGCTACTAAATAATGGGCTATCTTCTGACCACCCTCAAAATAAAGGTTTGTCCTCTGTAAAGGATGCCATACAGTTCCCTGGTCCTATTTGACCAGGGAACCATGTTGTATTTATTATTGACAAATAAAGTTAAGCATATGATGCATTTCAGTTTACAGGTTTGGATTCCAGGTCTAGCTGAAAGACAGGTAGTAATTTCAACCATTTCCTAATTGCAGAGTAAGAAACTAAGCTATTATTTAGTAAGCAAATGGCATACAGATCTATTTAAAATGCATACAGATCTATTTTAAAAAATCTCCACCTTTTGTCTCAATTATTTATGCATGGGTGTGCCCCAAAAGATATTGCCTAACAGCCCGATTCATCATTTCATAAGGCAACTCAAAAATAGGCGTGTCTCAAACAAAAGAAGATATAATCTCCACTCACTACCATACACACTTGTTGAAAAATAGCCCTGATGTTTGCTTTGTACAGTGGTACCTTGTATAAAGGAATTAATTCGTTCCAAATGAAATTATGTTAAGCAAATTTTCCTTTATACAAATTCCCATAGGAATGCATTGAAAATGGAGTAATCCTATTTTTATGTTGTACGGATTTTCCCCATTGGTGATTATGGTAAGCAAATTTCCCCTATCTCCAGAATTTTTATGTTGTACAGATTTTATGATACAAGCTGTTTGTTATACAAGGGTCCACTGTATTTGGGTGAGAAGTAATCACTGGATGAAAAAAGAGACCGCTTCTGGGATCCTCCCTTGGGTGATGTCACTTTATGAATGGTAATGAGATGAAGAGGGTACCCTGTAGACCAGGCATGTCCAAACTTCAGCCCTTCAGATGTTTTGGACCAGAACTCCCACAGTCCTTTGTCATTGGCAGTCTAAGCTTAGAATTCTGGGAGTTGTGGTCCAAAACATTTGGAGAGTCAAAGTTTGGACATGCCTGCTGTAGACCATCTTGATTACTGCCTTTGGTGTTGTCAGCATTTAGGCTGCACTTTGCTATGTAAAGCTTGGCATCCCTTTTCCTGCTGGTAACACAGGCACAATATTGTGCCGCAATCTCAGGCCATGACCTGGCCTTCCCAACTTGTGAGTAGAGATGGGCACGACTTAGTGGTATTTTCGTTTCCGTTTTCGTTTTTCGTTTCCGTTACGTAACGAAACGAAAAACGAAAACCGGCTCAGAACTGGAACGGAAACGGAAACAAAACGACTAATTTTGAGCCAATTTTCGTTTTTCGTTACTGGGAAAGCACTTAATGGAGCTAAATGGGAAGAAACGAAAAATTTTTCGTTTTCGTTTTCGTTTTTTCGTTTTCGTTACGTAACGAAACGAAAACGAAAAATTTTGAAATTAGCTCACGAAAACGGAAACGAGCCGAAACGGACCCCTAGACAAAAACGAAAACGAAAACGAACAATTTTTCTGAGTCGTGCCCATCTCTACTTGTGAGTACACATGGACAATATTCCACATTCGTAAACTGGAGGAATGTGGAAGAACTGGATAGCTTCTCTGCTCAAACAGGCCTTGGCAGTATGACAAAATCATGCAACGTTATTTGATGGCAATGGGGGAAATATGTCATAAAACCAGGCAGGGGTCCTTATGGCTGGGGGATTCCGTGAGCTGCAACCGCAAAACTGACCTTTTCCTTCTCTGACCTTGCATGCCTGTGAGGTGGGAAAAGAATATTCCTCATTTTTCCTTCCCTCTCAGCCAAGATGGACAATATAAACAACACTGGCCAAAATCCTGGTCAAGCACAAAATCTTCTCCAAGCTTGCTATTAGGGAAACTACATCCAGACTCTCGGCTGTCTTCCTAAAAACAGGTGGTGGACCTTGCACCAATCAGATAGTTTGAGCTTACAAGAGGAGGGGTGCCAACAGAGATGCAAAGTGTCTTGTTTAAAGAGCTTCTCTATTTCTAACACCTGATGGGTCCTGCTGTAATGTTTACAGTTCCTTCCTCTTCCAACAGTCATGGAAACAACACAGCTCTGATCTCCTGTTTTTTGCCCCCCATTTTTGTGACATTGTGTCTGACAAATTTAATTTTTAATCCTAAACGTCTCTGCAGGGAATTAGGTACCCTTTTTCATTGGTTGTCCTAAAACCTATAGCACCACAACATGGTTTTTCGGTTTTTCGGGCAGGTCAAAAAGCCTTTGAGTTTTCCTTTGCCTCTTTGTAGGCTGTGTTGCCACAAGAAGCCCTGGCATGAATCACAACCTGCCTTACTACAGGGAATGCAAAGAAGGGCCTCTCCAGGACAGTAAAAAATTGAGGCAATTTCATGTGAGAACAAGTAGTCCTGGAGGTGTTTTGTATTCGAGCCATGAGCGTACGCATCTTCTTCCTCACAGATTTGAAGAAAGAGGCTACGGTCTGTGAAAGCCCATGACAAATAAAACAAGTTCTTAAAGGGGCCACAAGGCTCACTATGGTGTTTGTTGCAACAGACTCAATGAATCTATTTCACATCTTTGTTAAAATAAACAGACCTCAGGCAGATGAGTAAAACAAAAAACACTTCCCTAACTGCTCAGAATAACACAACTCCCTGTAAAATTACACCGTGCACGCACATACCTTGTGTATTCACCAAAATTTAAATAACCCAACAACATGATAAACTCAATGTAAATGGGAGCTTTTATTTTTTAAAAGAAATGGGATTAGACTCGAATGTGGCTACGTTTGAAAAACTGTAACAATATATTACTACACATATTACCTAGATAGACACACACTTTAAAGTTCCTGCTCTTGGAATTTAGAACAATTAGTGCAGCTTTGACTAGGTACTGTGTAGTGTCTCTCTGTGTGAAACATGAAAAAGGTGACAAAGAAATTCTACTTTTCATCTTAGATTTCTTCCTCTCTTCCACCCTCTCTCTCTCTCACACACACACACACACTTACAGCTTTAGAAAGTTACAGCATTTCAGAGTCCATGTACCGCTGTCACCAGATATCAGTGATAACAATCCTGTTTCCCAAACCACTGAGGAATGAGTAGGAGAACTGGAAGGAAAATAGGGCCAGTGACTCAGCATAGGTGGAGCTAGATTTAAAGACATCTGTTTAATTGGCTTGCTGCATTTGCTAGACCCCAAGAGCCCTGGGGTACATTTTATCATTAATAATAACTTTTATATAGTTCTCTCCATTCTGACAGACCAAGAGTGCTTTACATACTTTATAAACTAATTAGACAGGTTTGGTTTCAACTACATTGCATACCCAATACTGCTACTACTACTACTACCACCACCACCACTATCATCATCATCATCATCATCATCATCATCATCCTCAGGAGGTAAATAAATTATGACAGAGTGACATTCGCTTAACTCGGAATGAATACCGCCTTAAGATAATTTTGCCTCCTCACTTCCTTTTCCTTCATCTTCATCTTAAGGGAATAGGGAAATGTCTGTTCCCTGCAATTAGTTCATTTTTCTTTCCATGGGGTGGTTTCTTGAGAGAGACATGCCTCTTTGATAAGACTGGCAAATCAAGTCCAAGTTCACCTGCCAATAAGTGGCCACAAAATAAAGCACCCTGGGAGTAGAAGACAAGATATGGAAATGAGGAGTAGCGGATGCTGCAGCAAATGTGTTTTGCCACTTGAGAGAGCACAACTTCTAACTGCATACTAAATCTACCACCCATTTCAATGCTCATTTTCATCTCTGTTCATCTTGGATCTGTAGGGGGGGGCTGTATGATTTAGAAGCATTGCACAGAGCCTACATTTTGGGCTACCATTCCCAGAATTCCTGAGCCAGCTGGAGGGTAAATGGGAGTTATAGTCCAGTGGACTCCAATGCCAGAAAGCAGATATGGATGATGTCGTACAAAAATGTATTTTCTAAGGTCTCTTGTCACACAGTGCAGACTTCACACTTTGTACTTTAGCAGGGCGTCGAAGAAGCAACAGAAGATGAGAGGTTGCTTCTAATGAACCCAAACCTGCTCTCCAGTTTATGTAATTAAAGAGAAGGAATGAAGGGTAGAAGTCACTCAACATGGGCTGTAAACATATATCCCTCCAGTGACTTTTGAACTGCAGTTCTCATTATCCTTCTCTGTTAGCATCCCTGGCATTAGCTCAGGGTGGTACCATCCAACAATACCAAAAAGAGTACAAACTCCATTTTTCTGCATTAAAGTTTGGGGAAAGGAGTGCCCATTAAAATAGAACTCTACAGTCTCTGAGAGTTAGGAAGAGCAGAAGGATCAGGATGTAGAAAGATGTGAGCAGAAAGGCTAAAACAGGTTGGAACCACCATGGATGCAAGACAGCTTTCTTTTTGAAGATCTGTTATGCTGCATAATAGAAGTACAAGGGCTAAAGTTCGGGGCTAGAACAAACATTTTGCCTGTCAAGGATCCAAGGTTCAAATCAAACCTCTTCATATAGGGCTGGGAAAAACTCTGAATAATTGCTGCCAGTCAGTGCAGGCAGTACTGAGTTAGATAGACCAGTGGCCTGTCTGTTCTAAGGCTATTTTTATAAACAAGCCAGATATTGGAAAGATCTGTTAAGTCTCCTGTGCTTTCCCTTTCAAAGGAAAGCAAACTCAAGTAGTGTCGCCTCCATCAAATGTCACCATTCTAGAATGTAGGAAACATAGCAGCTCAGGTTTCGTCTGTTCTCTCCCCGACCCCTTTACTTGCATTGTTACGCTGCCTGTTATGCTAGTCTGTGTACTTCATGTGTTGACAGCTTGGCACATTCTGAGGTTGTCTTTGTCCACAGCTGCCAGAAGCCACCTGCCTGTCTCCTGTGCCGGGTAAGCACCGACACACCAGGGAAGCTACATGAACAATGCACGCTGGCTCGCTGAGTCTTCTGAGTTCTCTGTCGTCCCGCAGTTGTTTGGTTGAAATGTGACACAATTAGAGATTTGTACTGAAAATACAGCAGGAAGCCTCCCGTAGACAACTATGCTGCTCTCTCTCTCTCCTCTCTCTCTCTCTCTCTCTCTCTCTCTCCATCTTTCTGTGAAATGTCACCTTCCCCCCGCTCTTTTTCCCAACTAGTCTCTTGCAAAAAATGTGAGAGAGGTATGAATGGCTTAGGATGGCAGCTCTTCTGCCATGCTATGTCATATGAAAAGTGGAAGGCACTCGGTGAAATTGATGTGCAGAAGGTTTAATACTGAGCCATACCAGATGGTTTAGAGTGCCAGGGATTGGATGTATGAATCCTCACCATGTCTCCTAGGAGAGGATCCAGCCAAGATGTATGACTACTAGTTCAGTGGCCTAGGCACCTTTGTGGCCTAGACTAGCTGCAGAACCCTAGAGCACCACCAAAAGCAGGGGGAGTCCTTTACACCTAGAAAAGCCTGGGTGGCTCACAATGAGTCAGAGAGTCACATGGACAGTACATTGTGCTTGTTAATTAGGTTTAACATGAATTATATGAAATATATCATATGATACCTTTGATCTTACAGTGCACAAAACCAGCCAGTTCTCACACTAGGAACGCTGAGTGTTCAAACATCCCATTTTTCATTCATTTTATCATATATGTCCCCCTAGGGGATAGCAATACAGTCCCGTAGCTAAATTACGCCCCTGCAGAACAGATGCACATCTGTCCAAGGGGGAAAACAAGTTAAATGCACACCCACAGTGGATAGATCACTGTTTCATTTGCCGAAGCGGTTATTTAACATTCAGTTACAAGGAATGAGAAGGAGTTTAAAAGGGGGAAGCACCCTCCATCATGTCATCACATCTTCCGTATCACAACCCTTGAGATGACCTGCTCACGCATGCAGCAAACGGAAGGTGGTTCTCCTGTACATACACACAAGGCAACGCAGAGTGAAACATCTCAATGAAGGGTTGGTTTACCACGTTTTCTGTGACAGGACAAAGCTCAGAGAAACATGCAAAATGAAAGCACACAAACTCGAGGTAAGATGCAGGCTGTAGGCTGTAGGTTGTGGTAGAACATTGATTAGACAGACTTCAGTCCTGGTCTCCAGTCCTGCCCCTTATGCTAGGAAAACCCGTGGCTGGGACCCCACGAAAGAAACAAAGCTTGAACAACTAATTTGCTCAGCCGCAACTTCCTAAATTTGCAGTCTTGGCTGGGGGAGATCATATTGCCAACAGTCCCTTCAAACGTTGAACCAAATAACAGTGGACCCTCGTATAACAAATGGTTTGTATAACATAAAATCTGTACAACATAAAAAAAGTCTGGAGAGAGGGGAAATTTGCTTAACAGGATCATCTATGGGGTGAATCTACACAACATAAAAATGGTCTCAATTAGGGATTACTCCATTTTCAATGCATTCCTATGGGAAATTTGTATAAAGGAAAATTTGCTTAACATAATTTCATTTGGTACGAATTAATTCCTTTATACAAGGTACCACAGTAAATCATTCAAAACAAGCAAATCATCATCATCATCATCATCATCATCATCATCATCATCATTTATGATTTATAATTACTTGGGGGAGGGGGGAGTTCCAGGTAAGAGAATACACAGAAGTGGTTTACTATTCCCTTCTTCCAGAGGCACCCTGGCACTGTGTGGCTTGCTCAAGGCCACATAATATCCTATCCTTAAAAATATTAATAAGGAGATTGAAAACGAAAAACAAGTAGTGTTAAAAATTTAAGACAACAGACGATACATGGGAAAACAAACTGGATTTGGGAAAGAGCATTTGCTAGCAGTCTAAACATAGGGGGAAAGGGAGACTTGATTGATATGCTATTGCTACACTTTATTATTTATTTATTTTTATGTATTTATTAGATTTATATACCATACCACCTGGCACCAAAGGCCACTCTGGGAGGTTAAGGCCAGTCTTGTAACAAAATGTAGGCAAAATTCAGCTCTGCCTGCATTGCTAGAAGGTAACACCCATCAGTCCCAGTCAGCACAGACCATAATGAGGAATTTGGGAGCATTGCAGTGCAACAGCTGCAAGGTCACATTTGACTGAACCCTGCCTTGCAACACATTTCAGAGCTGCACATTTTACACTAATGAAAACGATAATTGAAAGAGTGGATACGGACTCCACAGATATGGGGTCCTGCTGTAAATGAGATTCCAGTTTGTTTATTTATTTATTATTATTTATTAGTTTCATTTATATACCACTCCATCTTCCTTCTGGAACTCTGGGTGGTTTACAGGATAAAAACAACACAAAAAATAATATAATCAAAAGAGGGAAAAATACCTTCGGCAAGATAAGGCAGGACGTATGGGGAGGACAGGGGTGGGTGGGAATTATATTACAGGTCGCCATATGCCTCCTTGAAAAGCATGGTTTTCAGAGCTTTTTTGAAGGCGGGCAGGGACTGTGGAAAGCGCAGATCACTTCGTAGAGGGTTCCATAGTGTAGGGCCCACAACAGAGAAGGCACGGCTGCGTGTCGCCGACCTCCGCGCCTCCCTGTGGGTGGCCACCCTAAGTGAGCGCGCCTGCGACATTCGAGTGGGCCTGGCCTCATTTGACCTCTGGACCATACGCTCCGACAGGTATTCAGGACCCAAGCCATGGAGGGATTTGAAAACCAAAACCAGGACCTTGAACCTTATCCGGAGAGCCACAGGCAACCAATGCAGGCGAGCCAGAACTGGGGTGATGTGATCGTATCTATGAGCACCCACCACCAGTCTGGCCACCGCATTCTGTACCCATTGGAGTCTCTGGAGAAGGGTTAAGGGCAACCCACGTAGAGTGTGTTGCAGTAATCAGTCCTTGAGATCACGAGGGCCTGCACAACTGTCCTCAGGGAGGACTCATCAAGGTACAGGCGGAACTGGGCAATCCTGCAGAGATGGGGGGGGGGGAAAGTGGCCCTGGAGACAGCCATCACCTGGGCTTCCAGGGAGAGGGCCGAATCCAGGACCATGACCAGATTCCTTGCCCTGTCCCTTTGCTGCGCTTTCATGACACCCCCAAACCCACTTGCTAGAATGGACAAATGTCTTTTTGAAAGGGTCTTCAGTCCAAGATGAGGAACCATTGAGAGGGGGACCAGTGGCCCTAAAATTGTCCCAGCATAGTGTCGTCGTCGTCGTTCCCCCCTTAGGTATGATGGACTGAAACAGATGGATTATGTTTTTTGCATCTGTACACAAACATTAGTGAAGTGGGTCATGTAGAATTTTCCATAGAAAATTAATCACAGGCCAAGCCTAAATACCAGTAATAGTGAGTGTTCTTCCTAAGGCATGGAAAGACAAACAGGATGGCCTCTCTTCTTGCAGACCACCTCAAGTGTTGGTTCCTTAAGCGAGAGAAACGCTCTGCAAACCAGGTTGAAATTATTTCCAAGCAAGAGTTTGGAGCACAAAGCCTCTTCTTTTGTACATCTGCCCAGAGGTGATCATTAAGCTCAGAGGGACTTGCTTCGGAATAGGGTTGTGCATTGGCTTCAGACAAATCACAAATTCCAATCTGACCTAATTAGGACAGATTTGCATGGATCGAGATCGAAGCACCACGGCCAGATTCTGGAGCTGAGCAAAGCAAATTTACCACTCGGTTGGATTCAGTGCACAAATTGAATTGAAGGAGGGCAGAAATCACTCTGGACTGAAACACAGGATATATTCTGAAACACCAGAGCATGCTACAGAGTGTAGGGGGGTAGGGGAATACATGCTCAGACTTAATCTTAACCATGGTTTTTGCAGACTATTTTGTATAACGTTTTAGGAAGACTCCATTTTTTATCAGCCAGCTTGCAGCAATATTATCCAGTAGCTTGGGTTAAGATATCATGACATACGGTCTATAAAAGAAAACACTTTCAGAATTCCTAAAGAATAAGCTAATCATCTTGGCGGGGGGGGGTGGCATTTCTTTTGTGTTTCTTATTGAAATGCTTGCAGAGACTTACAGGGCAGCAACCTCACAACCCTTTAGGAACAGTAGGATATCTCAAGTCAGACCTTTAATTTTGCATATAGACCCAAGGGAAAATATGAGGTGCAGTTCCTGTTAAGTGGGTCCTGCAGCAAAATGTTGCAGCATGGAATATGCTGTAAAGGATTTCAGCCACTTCATTTTACTCTTTATAATCTTCCACCTGGGAGCAGGGGTCATTTTTCCATCCAAGACAGGGAGGATTCTGAAGCCAGTGAACACATTGTGCTGTTTGTGAGGTTCCCACCTATCTTTGGTGTTCTCCTCTTAAAGGTGTTTACTGTTTATGTTTGCATATCATCTGCATATTTAATCAGCATACTGTCTATTCCTTCATCCAAGTTGTTAATAAAGATATTGAATAGCATTGGGCCCAGAATAGAACCCTGGGGCATCCCACTAGTCACCTCTCTCCATGCTGAGGAGAAGCCATTTATGATCACCCTTTGGGTACGATCACTCACCGAGTTACAGATCCACCTGACATTAGTGCTATCTATCCCACATTCTACTAATTTCTTTGCAAGTATGTCATGGGGAACCTTATCAAAGGCATTACTGAAATCTAGATAATCTGCTCTAGGATCTTTCCAGGAATTGAGGTCAAGGTGATGGGGCAGTAATTATTTGAGTCCTTTTTTTCCCTTCTAGAAAATGGGGGAAAACATTAACCCTCCTCCAATCTATGGGACTTCGTTCTCCAGGACTTCTCAAAGATTATTGACAATGGTTGTTAAATTACTGCTGTCAGTTCCTTTAATATCCTTGGGTGTAATTCATCTGGTCCAGGATACTTAAATTCACTTAATGTTTCCAGGTGTTCCTGTACTATCTTCCTTCCTATTATATGTTGCAATTCCCACCTTACCTCATCTACTCTTGTCCCAACGGAACTCTTTCCTTTTTGGAGAAAACTGAGCCAAAGAAGGTGTTGAGTAGTTCTGCCTTGTCCCTGTCTCCTGTCGCCTACTGGTTATCTTCGAAACACAGAGAGCCTATGATTTCCTTGTTTTTCCTTTTGCTGCAGACATAACTAAAGAAACCCGTTTTACTATCTTTAATCTCTCTGGCAAGTCTAAGTTCATTCTGCGCTTTAGCTTTTTTTTTTTTTACCATCCCCCTGAATATATTAGCTATTTGCTCATATTCGTCTTTGGTGCATTCCCCATTTTTCCATTTCTTGTACTTGTTTTTATTAATACTTAGCTGAGTTGAAAGTTATTTAGCCAACCAGTGTGGTTTCTTTAGACATCTCCAATTTTTGATTTGTGTTGGAACAGTTTGGGATTGTGCCTTTCATATCTCACTTTTAAGGAATTCCCATCCATCTTGGACTCCCTTCTCTTTCAGTGTTTCGGTCCATGGAACCACGGCCAGTAATTCCCTAAGTTTACCCCCAAAAAAGAGGCTTTCTTAAAGTCCAGGACGCTTGTCTGGATATGCTAAGCTTCCCCTTGGCACCGTATAACAAATTCCAAGAGAGCATGGTCACCTCTACCTAAATATCCCACCACTTCAACCTCATTTACAAGGTCCTCCCTATTGGTTAAGATTAGGTCTAAAATAGCTGTTTCTCTTGTTACGTCCTCCACCTTCTGGACCATGAAACTGTCTGCAAGTACAGCTCAGAAATGTTGGGTTTTGGACTGAAAAGCCCAGAATCTCCAGCCAGCATGACCTAGGACAGTAGTGGATAACTTTTGGCACTCCAGAGCTTTGGACCACAACTCCCATGGTACTTTATCATTGGCAATACATGCTTTGAATCCTGAGAGTTGTGGCCCAAAACATCTGGAATGCCTAAAGTTCACCACCACTGACCTAGGGCATGGCCAGTAATGTTTCCAATACTGTACCTCATATGACCCTGCCTGTACAATTCAAACCATGCTGTGCTACCATCATACCACTTCAGTAAAATGAACCTAGGGGTAACAATAAACAGAAACAAAGCTAACATTTAGGTTTCAAATTTTTATGAAAACCAAGACCACTGCTTTGCTGTTTCTCATCTTTCTCATTCTTTTAGAGTCCTAGCTAATAATCTGGAGACAGGCTTCCCAAGGCAGTCTTCCTGCCTCTTACTTATAGGACATGAGGTTGTTCCCAAAGGGTTGTTTTCAATACAATTATAATTGAAGCCTTCCTAGTTGACCTCATGACTCAAGGGCCTGTTTGCAGCTAGTTATGTAATGAAGGCTCATCTTGTCCATGGGTAACTCTCTCTCTCTCTCTCTCTCTCTCTCTCTCTCTCTCTCTCTCTCTCTCTCTCTGAGGTGCTGACAGGACTGGACCACTGGCTAACCAAACCAGCCCCTTCTAGGACACCTGCTTAACTGCCTAGTCTTTGACTGGAGAGGGGCTGTAATTGCTGTTACACAAATTGCATCAAAAGGCCCACTCTCTTCCACTGTTACATATGCTTCAATTAGTCTTATTTTTCTCAGTCCTCACAAATCACTCTCTTGCTCTTGCAATACCTTTCCAACGTACTGTTCAGACCATGTAAGACTATGATTTTTGGACTACAGCTACTAGAACCCCACAACTAGTGTTGGCAATCTATAAAGGTGACAGCTTTTCCAAGCTGGCTTAGATAGATAGATAGATAGATAGATAGATAGATAGATAGATAGATAGATAGATAGATAGATAGATAGATAGATAGATAGATAGATAGATAGATAGATAGATATAGATATACAGTAGATATAGATATTCCCCAATCAATATTTACATAAGTTTTCAAATAACAGTGTTCCCTAGGCAGCTCAAAAGCCATAAAATGCTGAAATATTGCAGTAAACTACTATAAACAAAAAAAGCTACTTTGCAGCATGAAAATTTCTCTTTGACAGCAGACAAAACAAAGCCAAATTACATAAGCACTGGCTTTGTGACAGTTGAAAACACTGGCTGAAATCTTGTTGCTTAGTGTAGGAACTAGCAACCAGAGTAGGCTCATTAAAACACTGGAGTAAGTCAGCTTGTCTGTAAACACCAGGAATTAAATGGGTCTACTCTAATTGTGGCTTACTACATTAAGCAACAGGATTTCAGTTGATGGGTCGAAATTCACAGCCTTAAGATCACAATTAAAAAGAGCTTTCCTGGTGCTGAAATAACCCTGAGGAATGTACCAGGTAAGCCTCTTTCAAAGATGGGCAATGTTACTTTTTTGGACTTCAACTGACAGCATCTCACAACCAACACAACCACCGCCATGCTGGCTATGGGAATTTGGGGGTTTTAGTCCCCCACCGCCAATAAAAGGCCCTACAATTTGCCTTATCATCTGTAGATATAGATTATACAAAACAATAGTAAGGCCACACCTGGAGTACTGTGTACAATTCTGGTCACCGCATCTCAAAAAAGACATAATGGAACTGGAAAATGTGCAGAACAGAGAGACTAGAATGATTATTGGGCTGGGGGACCTCCCTAATGAGGAAAGGCTTAAACATTTGGGGCTCTTTAGTCTGGAAAAAAGGCACCTCAGGGGGAATATGATTGAGACATACAAAATAATGCAGGGCAGGAGTAAAGTGGATAGAGGGACGCTCCTCTCCCTCTCACAAAATACCAGAACTAGGGGACATACACTCAAATTGAGGGATGGGAGAGTAAGAATAGACAAAAGAAAATGTTTTTTCACCCAGCGTGTTCAGAAGACAGCACAGCACGGGATAACATGGCTTAAAATAAGACCAAGTATGGGAAGTAAAAAAAAAGTATGTTTTCAGGGATCCTTGGTGTAAGAGCAGGCGTATGACACAACCATATAGTACTATCCTGATTCTGATTGTAAAATGTTGGAGCAGGCTGAAGCACACTTTGTGCTTGTTTAATGGTCTATAACAGAAGAGAGGTCTAGTGCAGTGATGGCAAACCTTTTAGAGACTGAGTGCCCAAACTGTGATTCAAAACCCACAAATTTTTCGCAAAGTGCCAATACAGGAATTTAACCTGACTACAGATGGCTGTTAAAGGGTGTGGTTGGGTGCCCACAGAAAGGGCTCTAAGTACCATCTTTGGCATCCGTGCCATAGGTCCGCCAACACTAGTCTAGTGGGTACAAATCATCATAGTGGAATCTCTTGACTAGAAAAAAAGGGGCACTCCACAAGACCATTACTTGCGACACCAAAAAGATCAGTTTTGTCTGAGCTGAAAGATTGAGCTGTGTCTGACATACATACACACACAGAGAGAGAGAGAGAGAGATGAAAGAGGAATTGCTCACATGCCATCTGCTACAGTATGATTAATCTATGTAGAAATGAATTATGATACACAAGGGAATGCAGTGTATTGAGTGACAAACTAGGATGCAGGAGGCTCGTGTTCAATATTGCACCTGAAACTCAGGAAGAGGTGGAGGTTGAGTGGTAAAGCTCTCTTTAAGTATCTTTCTTTGAAAGCTCTATTAAGATCTCTACTAATGTGTTCCAACTTGGTAACACATAATATGACAAACAAAGCAATCATATAACTCTATTTTAGGGGTACCAAAGGTGCTAAGTGCTGCCTCATGGTGCAGGGGTTAAACAACTACACTGCAGCCATAACTGTGCTCACAACCCAGGGTTGAATCCCAGGTAGCTGGCTCAAGGTACACTCAGACTTCCATCCTTCCAAGGACAGTAAAATGTGTACCCAGCTTGCAGGGAGGAAGGGGGAAATTCAGCCTGCATAATTACTTGTAAATATCCCAGAAAACACTTTAGAGCTGTGGGGGAGCACATAGGTAGCATAAGTTTTGCTTTTTACTTGCACTACAAAAATTGATTGCAGCAAGTAGTACCGGACAGAGTCGTGAGTTGCTCAGGAGAGCAAGAAAGCAGATTAGTGCTGCCATGTGGGACCTAATGTTCTTCTGTTGTTTCCTTCTGTCACCGTGCTGGGATGGAAGAGCTTCAGACATGCTTCAGAGAAGGTCCTATCTCAACAGCTACCATGCCCAGGGTAGGTAGGCTTGAGTTCTGGAACTTCTCATTCAAGGCACATGGCAGCCCTGTATCCTGTTTTAGGAAGAGCTGCAATAGAACAGTTATCTGTTTGTAAGGTGGCCCAGTCCAAATGAGAATTGAATGTACAGAACCCTAAGGAGGAAGATTAGGGACCTTGAATGTTCCTGTCCAGACTGAGCTCCTGGACAGCAACATCAACAAGTGTGTGTGTGTGTGCGCGCGCACACGCACACATGCACACGAGCACACACACACACACACACACTCACCTAGTCATAGTGTTATCCACTGGAGTAAGATATGAGACATATTTCCAATGCTATTTAAATTATAAAAAATATTTCTAATTTTATATCTGTATATATAAATTAACATAAGAACATAAGAAGAGCCATACTGGATCAGGCCAAAGGCCCATCTAGTCCAGCTTCCTGTATCTCACAGTGGCCCCACCAAATGCATCTGGGAGTGCATAAGACTAGATATCTGTTTCCTGACACCACTCCCCTGTATCTGGCCCTTGAAGTACCCCGGTTTTAAGCCTGGAGATTACACATCTCCATCATGGCTTGTAACCTGTGATGGACTTCTCCTCCAGGAATCTGTCCAATCTCCTTTTGAAGGCATCCAGGCCAGATGCCATCACCACATCCTGTGACAGGGAGTTCCACAGACCAGCATGCTGGGTAAAAGAAAAATGTTTTGTCTATTATTAAATAATAATTATATGCTGTCGAATTAGCATTACCTGAAAAAATAAAGGAGGGGAGCTGACCACACTAGCAAGTACAGGCTCTCTTCTCCCACTAAACTGTTTCTCTCTTTTGTTCTGGGCTTATTTTTAACAAAGCATTTTGCACACCTGTTGATGATCAGTGCTTACTATGCTGAAGCCAGAGCATTTGTGTCCTCAGGATACCCACTCTGAGCTTTAAGGATTAAGAGTTGGATGATAGGAGGTCAGTTTCTAATGATGTGTCCTACTCTCCATATGACGTTGGACTATCTTTGTACAGTAGTTCATTGCTAGCGCAATGGTCCACCAATGTGCAGATCATGTAAAATTGGTTTTAAAATTAGTTATAGTTATAGTTCAGAAACCTCTGACAAGAAGCTATTTCTTGTTTTGTAGTTGCATTTTAAGTATTTGTTGAGTTTCATCTATTTTCAAAAGTAACTTATTTATCCTCTTAGTAATATTTTAAGTAATCTAAAATGCTACAAGGTGCTAGCCTCTGGCAACTCCTTGCCGCATGATATGGTGATGGTATCTAGTCTTTAAAGGGAGATTGGACAGATTTCCAGAGGAAAAGTCCATTGAAGGTTACCAACCATGATGGAGATACATGTTATCTCCAAGCTTAAAAGGAGGGTACTTCAAAATGCCAAATGGAAAGGAGTGGCATCAGGAGATAAGTATCCTGTTGTCTCATATGCTCCCAGGGGCATTTGGTGGGGCCACTGTGAGATACAGGAAGCTGGACTAGATGGGCCCTTGGCCTGATCTAGCAGGGCTCTTCTCATGTTCGTACAAGACACTCTCGCCTCCCACCTCTCAAGGTATCACTTCAAAACCCACAATGGAGGCATGAGCCTAGATTTTAGTTAAGTGACACTCCACCGCCATCATTTGAGGAGGTGAAACTCCTGTAACTAGGAGGTTAGTTTTAAATGTTTCAGGTATTCTCTGAAAGAAATTGTATTATCCCTCAGTAAGCAACAATTATATAATGTAGTTATATATCTTCATTACTGTGAAAAGGGACTAAATACAGATGACAAGGTATTTGCAACAGGTCACGACTTCAACAGTCTGGCTGTTGCACGGGAGTTGCACTCTGGCTCAAGAACATCAGGTCAAAATTCTGGGAAAGGAAGATCACTAGAGTAGCCAAAGCCACCTGTGATTGCTGGCTTTCGCTCCAGCCAGTGAGGGAAAATGTTGTAGCAGAGATGAGTCAGGGGACAGGAAGGTTAAGTCAGGTTTCTGTAGCCATGATTCAGTGCTGATGTCACATACCCTACCAAAACTCATTTATTCTTTGGCCAACGAGGCATAAGCGGAACACTTCGGTCACAGTTCTGCTCCATTGTCAGCTCTACAAAATGGCCACCAGCCTCTGGCAGCTCTTGAAGAAAGGGGGGGGGAACACATACAAAACAGCTGCTCCCTCAAGGCCATGTTAAGTGGCACACCATTTATTTTTGCTGTAGCAGCTCATCCCGTGCTAGGCTTTTCTTCCTGCAGATGGAAGCTTTCTTGTTTTCTTCTTTTTTTCCCATGGGAGTACAACAAAAATGGATAAATCTATAAACAGGCAGTGTACTGTATCTATCTAATGTCTAAAAAAGTTGCTTTTTGAACTATCACTCCCAGAATACCTTACAGTGTTGAATTCTAGGAGCTAATTTTTTTAAAGTACAGTACTGTCGATTTTTTTTAACCTAGATGGGCATCCTAGTATTCTAACTCAATAATGGCAATAATGGGTATAAAGACATTATAAAAACATGAACATATTTGGCATAGAACACCAGCTCACAACCTCATGTGCATCTGTTGTATATAAAATGGATTAAACCTGCTGGCCATCCTGACAGCTTTAGGATGTGACATGTTCCTTCCTAGGGCATATTGGGTTTTATTCTGGACTGCCAGCAGGAACCTTTCAGGTGTGGGCTGGCCTTTCCAACTACATTTGGCATTTTCATTGGGCTGGTTTTGGCTAACATCACAGCAGAATTTCAAGCTCCATACACTAAACGGTATTCTCATTTTATCTTACTTCCAAAAGAGTTTTAATTTCAAGCTGAAATTCAGAGGAGTCACCCAAGGCCAGGCTGCTAGGGTTTGCCAGATGAGCAACATCGGTTTCTCTGAGCTCTCGGGATATGAGGGATGGAGGTAGGGCAGGGCGTTGTGATGTCACAGGGTGAACCTTAGTGAGAGTGCCCGGTAAGGCCAGTCAGCAACAACTGCAGAAAGGTGAGTGCTTGATAGACAGAGAATATGGGCAACCTGTGATGAATTTAAAAATCTCATGTCCGAGCTCCAGCTACAGAAGCTTTAGGAGCATGGAAGATAGACAAAGGGTGTTTCTGAACATGTCAAAATGGCGGGTCCCGAAGCCCAGAAAATGAACCAACAAATCTGGGTTAGCAAAACTGGCAGCACCCCATTCCCAGAGACTCCAGGTCCAAAGGCTAAGACACAGAGATTTGACTTCTAACAAAATTTGATGCCAGGCAACCCTATTGCTGGTAGACATCTTTAGTCCTGGTATCCATTTTCCAAGAACAAATCGCTTACAGAATACCAACCGGATTGAGATGAAGTGTTTTAACCCCTGTCCTCCACTGATGTTCCAATTACAACACTCTGACTGTACATCAAACTGGTTGACTACAGAAATTTGAATGTGTGGCCTCTGGTGGTAGAATCTGGTTATTTCACGACTGCAAGTTGTTCACTGTCTCCAAGGAAGCTTGAGAACTGAAATTCCTTCAAAATATTTTAGGACATTCTTACAGCTTAACTAAGCTATGAGAACAAAACTGAGACCAAACCAATACAAGCTTTTAAAGGAAATGGGAGTAGAGAAAGACTAACTTACGCCACTGTTATATGCTGTGAAACTGCTTCTGACTTGTGGTGGTAACCATATGAGTGAACAACTTCCAAAATGTTCAGTAGTAGTTCACAATTTCCAATTTCTGTGCAGTCCTAACAACAGTTATCTTCAGCTACTAATGCTGCCCAATAGCTGCCATCCCCACTGGAACTAACTAAACCATATGAACGAACAACCTTCAAAATGTTCTGTAGAAGTTCACCATTGCCAGTTTCTGTGCAGTCCTAACAGGTTACAACAGTTAGCGTTGCCTCCTCTGTCAGTGTCATCTTGAGCTACCAGTGCTGCCCAGTAGCTGCCATCCCCACTGGAACTAATTGTTCTCTTCTGCTGGAGCAACCATAGAAGAGGGTGGATGGATCTTAGAGTATTTGTACACGACCCCTAAACTCCGCCGCAAATGGCTCCCAGCTCTGGAGCTTAAAACTGTTTCCCTACCAGCTCTGGAGTTTACAGATAATTAAGTGTGACCACGCCCACCTAAGTGCGTCCCAGCGCACTTTTCAGGTACCTGCTCTCTGAAGGTGAAAATTCCTGATGCGGATATAACGTAGTGACTGCCGGGCTCTCCTTGCTTCTGTTTGTTCTTTTTTTGCCCCCCGCCCCTTTAAGAGATCTGAATGCAGTGCCGGGTCGGCAGAATGGAGGTGAGCGGCATTACTTCAGCAGTGACCATTCAGCCTTTTGTACCCCTGCAAGGAGTCCAGTCTTATAATGGATTCTATCCTCCTGATAATATTGTTCTCAGGTTCACATCAGCTTCAGCAGCTGTGGAGGAAAGCATATGGCAGCTGATTGATATTTAAATAAAGGTCCAATGGTATGTGTGGTGGTACAGATAGCGTACATTGTCTTGATCCCTTTACGATGATCCAGACTAACATTTCTCTCATTCATACCAAAGGAATGCTCAGAAGAATCCTGTTTCAATGAGACAGTATCTTGTCCCTATATAATACATGAAGGGAAGGATAGGATTCATATCAAGGTGATAGCTTAGCACTGGGAGATTGTTGGTTTGTCTTTGCAGACATAGGCTTCAGCATCAGAGGTAGTGCCTTTAAAGCAGTTAACAAAGACTGCTGAAAAATAGAGGAAAATGGTCACATATTTCTACCAGGCAGGTTGCATTTTGTGCTGATGCTTTGTTTTATAATGGGTAAGGTAATGCTCCACAGCATACTAACATTTGGTTAGTATAGCGGGGAGTGTTCAGCCTTTAAATTATCTTTTTAGGAAAAGATAGGCCATGAATTGAACACTCACAAACCCGCACAAGCTTGGCGTGGTGATGACATGGGCATTGTCCAGTAGGCGGCTGCAGAGAAGGCTTATCTAATCCTACACTGCCATCTTGCACGAATCCAAAAAGACTTGTTTGGGCGGGTAGGAAGGAAGCACCTTGTGCTTCTCAACAACAAAAGCGAATGCTGGAGAAATATGCTGGAAACAGAAGCAGACATCTCCAGATTCTCTACCAGAAGGGAAGACATGTGTCTGTTTGCTTAGTGCCAAAGGTGCTTGAAAAGGGAAAGGAGAGAGAGAGAGAGAGAGAGAGAGAAAGAAAGAAAGAGAAACCCAGGGAGAATGGGAGCTGTTACCGCATCAGATGTTCTCATTTGTTGTTTCTCCTCTTGTATTGTAGGGAATTTTAAAGGTCTGTGTAAGCAAATCGATCACTTCCTCGAGGACACAGAGTATGAAGCCGACACAGCAGAATATTTCCTCCGTAAGTCTGCAGATTCTTTTCCTTTGAACTGGCCTATGTGCCTAGCGCTGGGTGCCCTCCGTTCTCGGCTGCTGAGGTGGTACAATGCTGTTTCCCTTGAAGATGGGCATGCTGGGGGAGGGTGGGGAGGGTGGGGAGGGAGACACCAAAACCAAGTGCAATGCTTCTTGACCTTTCTGTGGATTGGCAAGTCAAGGTGGGCTGCCAAAACGCTCCCTCTCGCACTTCTCATGGGTCTCTTTCAATGGTTTTCTCCACTTCTTGTTTTACTGTTAATTTTACAAAGAGTCAACATACTTTCAATGAATTATATTTCCTTGTGAAAGAAACTTCCTGCTCTGTCTTTGACAGCACTGTGCCAGCAGATGGCTCGGTGTCTATGCCTCTGCAGATTTTCACTGTGCACAAGGGGGATAGCCAAAGGGTTTTTGGGTTGGTTTTATTCTGCACATGCAGTTGTGCCACTGATTTTATGAGCTGCTCTGTAAAGAGTAGTGTTTGGCTGTCCTGCTGGAAATCTTCACTTCATTAGCATTGTGTTAGATGTGGGCCTCTCGCTGCACAAGCAAGGCACTACAAAATGAATTGGTGAGCTGCGTCTTTTCATCTGCACCTCATACACCTTCTGCCTGGTGGTGACCGCCAACAAACCTAGACTGAAGCACCAGCAGTGCTGAGGAGGAGCAGAGAAAAGTGCAATGGGAATTGCTGGGGAATACGCTTAAAGCCAAACCATGCATTAATTTTAAAAGGGACAATTCAAAAACAGCACAAATATTAAAATTTAAAATGCAGAATGCATGCTTAACATTAATAATTTCAAATCTCTCTCTCTCTCTCTCTCTCTCTCTCACACACACACACACACACACACACACATTGAATGGCTATTAATATGCCTCAATACACTTTTAAAATGGCTGCATAAACATATTGGAGCAATTCTTCCTCAACAATTCTCTTCTCTGACTTTAATTCAGGTCATTTGGAATTGAGAGAGAGAGAGAGAAACCCTCTGTATTGCCATCTGTGGAGGAAGAGTTGCAATTACTAGGCTAGTGCAATATTTCCAGCCATGGCATGATGCTTGGCGGTGACACGATGACAGTGATGATACATATGTTTGAGATCTGGGAAGTTTTTCCTTTGACTTTGTCCCAGATAAACTGGCATCTAAATTGCCCATCAGTGATCAAAGGAGGCTAGCTTACAATTGTAACAGACAGCTCACTGGTGAGGGGAGCAGAGAGTGGCATGGGGCACCACGAGACATTTCAATACAGCTGGACCCTCTGCTGTTCCACGTCTCTCCCGGCTGCATAATGCATTGCAAAGAAAAGAGGCTGTGTTAATTACACACACACACACACACACACACACACACACAAGCTCATAAAATGATAAAGTCAGTCTTGCTCCTGAAAGGCAACCTGGTTCTGGCAGTGATGTAATGATAACCATCAAAATGGATAATTTTAAAGGGGGATTGGACAAATTCATGAAGGATAGAACATCATTGGCTGCTAGTTGCATATCATCTCCACAGTCTGCTGCATGTCCCTGTCTACCAGTTACTAGGGAATGGGAGACAGAAGGCGCAGGTACACTTATGTCCTCACTGTGGTTTTCCCAAGGGCACCCCAGTTGGCCTTTTGAAATGCGAATGTTGGACTAAATGGGTCTGTCATTTGATCTAATGTGACTGTTTCACTAACTGGACTTTGCCCTGAGATCTGTTGGTGGAGAGCAGGTTCGAATCACCTGAATAAACAATGAATGAATGAATGAATGAATGAATGAATGAATGAATGAATGAATGAATGAATGAAT
>JAHTLZ010003526.1:22715322-22741372 GCA_023846285.1 Phrynocephalus versicolor | reverse complement strand
CTCCTCCTCTCCCCCCCCAGCATGCCAGCCCTCCGACGCGGTCCCCGGTCCCCGAGCACCCCAGCGGACACGAAGGGGCGGTGGCGGTGGCGGCACGGACTGGGGGGGAGAGGAGGAGGACCGCCGTGGAAGGAGCGCTCCTGCTGCCCCCCAAGAACTTCGGGGGTCGGGGGGATCCCGAGGCGAGCGGTGGAGCCGAGGGGCTGGCAGGCGTCATGCCGGGCGAGCTCCCTTCTTGCTGCTGCGGGACGAGCGGCGCGGGCAGCGCCCCTCCCATCCGTCCAGGCTGCGAGCAACCTTCGCCGGCGCCTCGGCCGTGCTCGCTCGATGGCGCCTGGGGAAAGCAGCAGCAGCAGCCCCAACGGGCTCTTTGTTCACCCGGGCACCAGAGCGAGCAGGGAGGGAAGAAAAGGAGGAGCGCCGACGGGGGGGAGTGGAGAGAGAGAGAGAGAGAAACAAGGGGGCAGACGGAGCTGCTTCTGACGGGGTGGGGGTGGAAGATGGCGGGAGCGCCGGCAAGTGGTCCGTGCGGCGGCGGCGGCACCCCACCCCCTCCGGCTACATACGCGCGCACACGCACACACACACACACGCACACGCACACGCGAGAGCGACGACCAGAGCAGCAGGGCGACTGGCCTCCCTCTGTCCTCCTCCTCCTCCTCCTCCTCGGAGCCGAAGCGGCTGTCCTTCCACCTCGGCCACAGCCCCGCCGTCTGCGCCTCTGGGGCTCTGGCAAGAGGTGAGGGGGGGAATTCCCGGCGCGGTCCCCCAAGCCCCCCCCGCCCCAGGCCAAGCAGGGCACCCCACTCCTTCCCCCCACCGCCGCGGCCACCTCCGCCGGACCACCTGCGGCTGCCCGGGGAAAGAGGGAAGGAGGGATGGGAGAGGAGGGACGGCAGACATGGAGGGGGGGTGAGCCGGGGAGGGGCACCCTTACCTGGGACCTGAACAGGGGTCCACCACCCGCCCGCCCCCCGTCGTCCAAAAAAAACCGCCCCCCGTCGCCAAAAAACCCCCCATAGGAATGCATTGAAACGGATTAAATCCAGTTTCAATGCATTCCTATGGGAAATTACAATTTGTACAACGGAAAACTTGTATAACGTAATTTGATTCGGAACGAATTAATTACGTTATACAAGGTACCACTGTATTAGTACTGGGAGAATAATGGAATGTGATAGTTTGTCTACTGAAAATAATAGCTGTGGGGGGGAAAGAACAAAGCAGCAGCTGCTGTTGTAGAACCCACTGTACAGATGCTTCTACGCCAATGCTCAAAGCCTCCGACCAAAAATGGGAGAACTTGAACATTTTGCAGCTAGGGATAACATTGATATAATAGCCATAACAGAAACCTGGTGGAATGTAGAGAACCAGTGGGATACAGCAATCCCAGGCTATAAACTCTATAGAAGGGATAGAGAGGGGCAGGTTGGAGGGGGAGTGGCCATCTATGTTAAAGAAGGGGTAAAATCCAGCAGAATGGAGATTGACAGAGGGTCTGACTCCACCATAGAATCACTGTGGGTTAAACTACCAGGTCCAAGGAGTGATGTGATAGTTGGGGTATGCTATCGCCCACCAGATCAAAAACTTGAGGGGGGCCTTGAAATGAGGAGACAAATCATGGAAGTGTCTCAGAAGGATATGATAGTAATCATGGGGGACTTCAATTATCCCTACATTGACTGGGCCAATGCGAGCTCCGGGCAAGAAAGAGAAACTGGGTTTCTCAACTTGCTGAATGACTGTGCCTTCGAGCAACTTGTCATGGAGCCCACCCAAGAACAGGCAACTCTGGATCTAATACTATGTGATACTCAGGACCTGGTCAGGGATGTGAATGTCACTGAGCCTCTGGGGAACAGTGACCATGCTGCAATCTCCTTTGCCATGCATGTCGGAGGAAGAGTGTCAACCAAATCAGACATAAAAACCCTTGATTTTCGAAGGGCAAACTTCCCTCAGATGAGGAAACTAGTTAGAAAGAAATTGAAGGGAAAGGTTGGAAGAATCAAATCTCTTCAGAGTGCATGGAACCTGTTTAAAACAATGGTAACAGAGGCCCAGGACAAGTGCATACCACAAAGAAAGAAGAGCTCATTTAAGTCCAAGAGGGCACCGGCATGGTTAACGAGTGGAGTTAGAGAGGCTCTAAAGCGCAGGGAGAGGTCTTTCTGTAAATGGAAATCCTCCCCAAATGAGGAAAATAAAAAGGAACACAAACTCTGGCAAAAGAAATGTAAGAAGATGATAAGGGAGGCAAAGAAAGACTTTGAGGAACGAATGGCTAGCAATATAAAGGGTAATAATAAAAGCTTCTTTAAATATGTTAGAAGTAGAAAACCTGCCAGAGAACCAGTTGGCCCTCTGGATGGTGAGGGAGGAAAAGGGGAGATTAAGGAGGACTTGGAAATTGCAGAGAAATTAAATGATTTCTTTGCATCTGTCTTCATTACAGAAGACCTTGAGCAGATTCCACTGCCTGAACGGCCCCTCTTGACTAAAGAATTAAATCAAATACAGGTTAAAAGAGAGGATGTTTTAGGACTAATCAATAAATTGAAGATTAACAAGTCACCGGGCCCAGATGGCATCCACCCAAGGGTTATTAGGGAACTAAGAAATGAAATAGCAGATCTCTTAACAACAATATGCAACTTGTCTCTTAAAACGGCCACAGTGCCGGGGGACTGGAGGATAGCATATGTCACACCAATTTTTAAAAAAGGAAGGAGGGGGGACCCAGGAAACTACAGGCCAGTTAGCCTTACATCTGTCCCAGGGAAGATGGTGGAAAGCCTCATCCAAGAGAAAATCTTAAAACACATAGAAGAACAAACCTTGCTGAGAGAAAATCAGCATGGCTTCTGCAAGGGTAAGTCTTGTCTGACAAATCTTTTAGAATTTTTTGAAAAGGTCAACAGGCATGTAGATTTGGGTGAACCGGTGGATATAGTCTATCTGGATTTTCAAAAGGCTTTTGACACAGTCCCTCACCAAAGGCTGCTGAGAAAATTGCACAGTCAGGGGATAAGAGGGCAGGTCCTCTAATGGACTGAGAACTGGTTGAGATCCAGGAAACAAAGAGTAGGTGTCAATGGGAAATTTTCACAACGGAGATAGGTGAAAAGCGGTGTGCCCCAGGGATCTGTCCTGGGACCAGTGCTTTTCAATCTATTCATAAATGACCTGGAGACAGGACTAAGCAGTGAGGTGGCCAAGTTTGCAGATGACACAAAAACTTTTCCATGTGATAAAAACCAGAGGATATGGTGAAGAGCTCCAGAAGGATCTCTCCAAACTGGGGGAATGGGCTACGAAATGGCAAATGTGTTTTAGTGTTGCCAAATGTAAAGTAATGCATATTGGGGCAAAAAATCAAAACTTTATCTATCAACTCATGGGCTCTGAGTTATCCATGACAGATCAGGAAAGAGATCTTGGTGTGTTGGTGGACAGCTCCATGAAGGTGTCTCCCCAATGTGTGGCAGTGGTGAAGAAGGCCAATTCCATGCTAGGGATTATCAAAAAGGGGATTGAAAATAAAACAGCCAACATTATAATGCCATTATACAAAACAATAATAAGGCCGCACCTGGAGTATTGTGTACAATTCTGGTCACCGCATCTCAAGAAAGACATAGTGGAACTGGAAAAGGTACAGAAGAGAGTGACTAAAATGATTACTGGGCTGGGGGACCTCCCTAATGAGGAAAGGCTTAAACATTTGGGGCTCTTTAGTCTGGTAAAAGGGCGCCTGAGGGGGGATATGATTGAGATGTACAAAATAATGCAGGGCATGAGTAAAGTGGATAGAGGGAAGCTCTTCTCCCTCTCACAAAATACCAGAACTAGGGGACATCCACTCAAATTGAGGGCTGGGTGAGTAAGAACAGACAAAAGAAAATATTATTTCACCCAGCGCGTTGTTAGTCTATGGAACTCCCTGCCACAGGATGTGGTGATGGCATCTGGCCTGGATGCCTTCAAAAGGGGATTGGACAGATTCCTGGAGGAAAAGTCCATCACAGGTTGCAAACCATGATGGAGATGTGCAATCTCCAGGATTAAAACCAGGGTACTTCAAGGGCCAGGTGCAGGAGAGTGGTATCAGGAGACAGATATCTAGTCTCATGCGCTCCCAAACGCATCTGGTGGGGCCACTGTGAGATACAGGAAGCTGGACTAGATGGGCCTTTGGCCTGATCCAGCATGGCTCTTCTTATGTTCTTATGTTATGTACTTAAGTAGGTGGGGAATAAAAACCCTGACCATAGTCCCAGGACATGAGTAAAAAGATATGGGAACAAACAGCTCTCTCAGTAGAATGGCACCAAGCTGTGAAAGGCATTCCAAGTTGAAAATGGCAATCTGAAATCAAGAACTCGTAAGCCCAGGATACATCTCATATTACTATGTTCATAATGATAAGTTCCAGCTCAAAATCTTGCACTCTATTTTTGCTATAACTAAAGTTTCCCAGTTGCGTGTAAAGCGATCCCCATTTACAATGCACCGCAGTAACCTCGTAAAACCTAGATAGTCTAGTAATCTCGTAAAACTTGTCTAGTAAAACCTTGCAGTAACCCATTAGTATCTACAGATTTCCATCCTTTCTCTAGAGTTATCGAGCTATGCAGGCGAGAAGCACTTAGACCTGAGCTCTGCAGATTGATCATACACATTCACGTTGGTAACAAATTTAACGGACAAACACAGACACTCGGAAAAGCAATTTTGCTACCTTCTTGGCTGAAATGGAGCTAGGGGAGGGAGAAGGGCAGCAAATATGCAGGACTATAAATAAATCAATTCTTTGTAATAGCAGTGAATCCTGCCGATTGAGCTTGTGTGAGATGTCTTCTGAGCAAGGGTCCTCTGCCAGCCAATCCAAACCAGTCCACAAAAGGCATGGCACTGCTACCCAAAACTCTTTGTCCTTTTTGTCTTAGATTAATAGTGATGTGTGATAGAAAGGCAAACAAGAATGCACACGCCTTCAGCCTCTAAAAGGACTGGCAGTATATAGGGCATCGTCTGATGGTGAGCAGTTCTTGGCATTGGCTAACATTCCCCACTGTTAAATCTCATTAAAGCTTTCCAGAAGTAATTAGCAGAGCAGAGCACCATCTCTGAAACATGGCCAGGGAAAAAAACCAACCCCCAAAAAAACCCATCTTGCCTGTTGAATACAGTTTTAAATTTCTCAGGACCTCAAGACTGTCATGTCTTCTTTTATGCACAACAATAATGTTGGTGCTCTGTACATGTGTCATAAAATTAACAGCACACAGCCTGTAGGCAATAAAGTGAAGGTTTAAGAACATGTCCCTTTCGAACTGAGGAATTTATGCAAAATTTGTGGATTCTCGAGCAAAACAGCAAAACTCCATCTGGCAAATCACATGGAAAATGGAATTGCTTGGGGTGTGGTCACCTTTTGTACTTGATAGTGCAAGCAAAAAAAGACCCAACGAGAAGCACATGAAGCAGACCTTCCAAAGCTGCTTTCTTCCGGAGTGAAATCCTTGGCCTAGATTGCCTAGTGTTATCATCACTGGCCGGCAGCTGCTCTCAGATGGGTTGGCAGGACTTTTTCCAGCCCTACCTGGAGATTCTGGGAATTTAACCTGAGATCTTATGCCAAAAAATATCTATGCC
Source organism: Phrynocephalus versicolor (assembly GCA_023846285.1). Lineage (NCBI taxonomy): Eukaryota > Metazoa > Chordata > Lepidosauria > Squamata > Agamidae > Phrynocephalus > Phrynocephalus versicolor. The sequence continues at coordinate 22,735,702 of JAHTLZ010003526.1, read as the reverse complement.
CTATTGCCGAGCTCAGCCTCTCCCCATATGCATCGCTCAGAACAAGGTAAAGGTTCCCCACCGCACATACGTGCTAGTCGTGTCCGACTCTAGGGGCAGTGCTCATATCTGTATTCAAGCCGAAGAGCCAGTGTTGCACAAGTCCATGTCCATGTGGCCGGCATGGCTGCAAGGAAACACTGTTTTATCTTCCCACTTTTTATGGCAGTACCTATTTATCTACTTGCATTTACATGCTTTTGAACTGCTAGGCTGGCAGGAGCTGGGGTTAACAGTGGGAGCTCGCTCTGCTGCACAGCACCCGGGATTCAAACCGCCGAGCTGCCGACTTTGCAGCCGACAGTTTTCGGAAGCCTTAGTCCACTGAGCCACTGCGCCCCCAGGACAAAGTAGGTACTATATCCCAAGTGCAGGAACAGAGCAGGTGTTTGCTTCCGCTAACATTTTGTACCTGTTAAATTTTAACGTTTAAAACCCATACCCCTTCAAAGCACAGCAGCTTGATTCAAGGTGATGCAAGGAATGTTTTTAACACAACACTTTCCAAAACCTCCGAGCACACTTCATACTAGAGCAACTATTCATGGGTGTTCATATTATAACCTGTTTAAAATACCATACTTCCTCTGCCTTGCTCAGATAAGAGCTGCATGATAAAATCCACATCCTAAAGGAAAATGAAAGTTCTAAAATTCTACTTGGCCAATGCAAGGGGAAGTTTTTTAAAGCAATCAGCAGCCCCTCAGTTGAAAAGCCAGCTGAGCACAGATCACGTGAGGCTTGTAGGAGACTTTTGAAACTCTCCTTACATTCACTGAAGTCACTTACATGCTGCAGTAGGATGTGTGTTGCAATACTCTTCCTTTCCTCTTTGGCTTGCAGTAATAATTATACAACATCTAAAATTAAGCAGGGACAACTAAGCTTTTCTTATTGAGCCAGGGCCTTCTCAATGGGGTGGGACTGTAACTCCCCCACAGCTCATGCCAACACAGACAGGAATAACAGAAAGTGCAGTCCGACTACATCTGGATGGTCCCAAGTCACTCAAATCTATTATAAAAGAGGCAGTTCAACTCCAGGTTAACATATATGTGACGCAGATGGAGGACAGTTGAGTGCATTGCTAGAATACCCACAATGTTTTCCTGGCATCCCATATCTCCCCAGTCTATGGGCAAAATGTGCTACTTAATTTTCTACCCACTCTTAAAGTCCCATCAGGTACTATTAGTCACACAGGAGGATTCACACACCAATCACACACATCAAAAGTTGCAACCAGTCCTTTCAATGGGACGCAAATCATATCGTGATGCATAAACAAACATGCATGCAAGTACCTTTACATGCTGTGTGCATGTCAGCCTGGTTCACCACACTGCTTCCTAGATGGAAGGAACAGCCTCTCTATATACAGTTAGTAGCATTTTCCATTAAGCCACTGTGACTAAATGTGACAGCTCAGCTGAGGATCATGTAGTCCTCCCAAAAAAGAAAGAGCTTCCTTACTTCCCCGCATCGTAATGCTTGTTTTGAGTATTGGCATCCTATGATTCACAGGATACGCTCCTTTGAATTAGCAGTATTAACTGAGGAAAAATGGAGGGCTTAGCAGGTCATGTCATAAGAACAAATGAGAATAATTCAAGAGTAAGTAAAACAGCCCTGTTTTATGTCTCCCTAGATAGAGAAGGGAGCAAATTCTGATTTGCTTTTAACAGAGAGCATGCTCAAAATAACTGATTATTTATCTCTTATCACACAGCTTGATCATTTATCACACAGTTAAGATAGTCCATTCTGATTTTCCAACTAGCAAGGTTATCAAAAGATAGTGAATGGATATATTTTACCCACAGTGCCATGGCATAAATAATGTACATGTGGCCTTCTACCTTGGTGCTTTTCAGGACTGGACAACTTAGCATCGGCTTTGCATGTTACCTTTGCAGCAGGTGCAAATATTATCCCCAGTGCTTCTCACATGTAGGATGCCAGAAACATCTAGGTGGTGGCCTTGAAGTATCCATAGCCACACACATAGGACCTATGGACCAGTCAGGTTCCTCTTTCACATGCACACACAAGTATGAGTGCAGAAAGGAGCACATGTGTCACATCCATCCTGTGCTCATTTAGCTGTGGGAAACAATAATAAAGCACCGTCTTCCTAGAGCAATTGCCATGAGGAGCAATGCCTATAGACGCAGCTTGAGGAGAGAGTGTGTATGCATGCCTGTTTAAGGGTCCATGCTCGACTGCCACCTGGTGGCTGGCATATGAGAGAACTGGTGTCCTGAGAACAGGCACATAGAAACGCCTCTGCCTTCATTTGTTCTGTGCAATATACATATATATACAGTGTATATATATATAGATATATATATGTCTTCCTTACATGTGTGTGTGTGCTTGCATGCAAGGACTGGTCTTCTGGTTCCTTTGGGAGAGTCTGCCACACTTACTCCTGCAAAACATCTGTGTGGTTTTTCACAATGCCTCCACTGATTGCTGCTGTCACCTATAGGCTGGACCCCACACTGGTAGTTTTTAGATGTCACTGTGTGCGCGATCTAAGGGGGGATGCCTCTGGGCATTCTGGTTTGCCTAACGGTCCCAGGTAAATTGCTGCGGCTACCAAATGCCATTTGATTGGTCCCCCGTTCTGAAGTACACTGTTGGTTTTCTAGCAAACAAGATGTTGACAGTTAATTGGTAACAGCTTTCTTCTGTTGACACTCTGTTTCTCTCTCCTCCTTCTGTCTCCTTGTCACTGGCTTTCCGATTCCTATGCTTCTTTGCTCCATCGTTTTTTGTTCTCCTCACTGTAATCCTCCTCACCCTTCCTCCGATCTCTGCTTTGTCCACTTTTTCCCCCATCGGTCTGTCTTCGCTCGGTCTCCTGTCCTCTCTCCTTGTCTCATCCACATGCTGTGTATTATTTCTCCCCTTTATTTCCTTCCCCCTCGCTCCCCACCCCACCCCACCCCACCTCCCTTTTCTTTGCTTACAGGGGCTGTAAGGGCCTCTAGTATTTTCCCGATCCTGAGTGTGATTCTGCTTTTCATGGGTGGACTCTGCATTGCAGCCAGCGAGTTCTACAAAACCCGGCATAACATCATCCTTAGTGCCGGCATCTTCTTCGTGTCCGCAGGTAAAGGGCTGGAGGGGCAAGCGGGCTGCCCATCATCGGTGGGACTGAAAGATGACCACCAAGGGGGTGGGAGAGGGAATAAGAGAGAGAGAGAGAGAGAGTTTGCAAGTCATATGATTGGGCGGTCAAGAGAGCAGCCACATACCAAAGAGTCATCAAAGGGAGAAAGTGAGGAGCCAAATATTTGCACAACTACAATGACAACCACAGCACTTATTTCAGAGTCTGAATTAATTTACTGTTAGACTGTTTTTAAACCAACAGTGCAGGGATTCTAGCCAGAGGGAGTGCATCGCTGCATTTCTTCTGTGGGGTTTGCAATGGGATGTGATAGTAGAAGAATCATAAGTTTAAACTCAGCTCTTCTTCAGCTTTATACTGAGCCAGGCATAGGATCTCCTGCTCTTAGATCAAAATGGATTAATGGAGGCAAGCCCCTACTGTGCTACACCAAGGACTTGCATCACCAAGGAAGAGGACAAAATAAGGCAGAGGTTTGCAAAAGCTTGTACGGGTTCATTTATATTCACAAATGCCAACTCAGGATATGGTTGCAACAATGGTTTTTAAAAATTGCATCTCACTCAAGGCAGATGAGGGTGGCTGTGCTAATGCTGAGTCAGGTGTCCAGGTGCCCACTGTGGATGAGCAGTGTCAAGATTCCTGGTCAGCCTTCATTGTGGTTCTTCTTGCTTAAGTCTGACTCGGACTAGATAGCTTTTGAAACAGAGAACCGTTCTCTGCAAAAGACGGCTCTTAGCTACCCTAAGAAAGATCTGAAGCCACTGCCTGAGGCAACATAGGGCTTTCTATCATTATATGTTTCAGAGCATTGCACAGTTCAAAATTATAGGCATACACGTAATATGAATAAAATTCCAAGAAATCCAAACAAAGGCTGGGGCATGGGGAGCAGTGGCAAGATGCCAAAAGGAAGAAAACTATATGGGTGGGTGCCCCACGTCGTGTGCTCTGTGCCCTCTGTGCTAAACAGATGCCCTCAGGTGCAATGGAGACTGGTGTCCCAGAACAAGAACTGAGGCAAGACACACCGACTCCATCCAGTTGAGTTGTGCATGGTGTGTGGAGGAGTCCTATGGCATTTCCCTTAGGCTTTCAAAGGTCACAGGCCAGCCCTGAGCCCAGACAGTGGGAAAGACTGCAGAGAATGCCCTGCAACCTGGTATAACGAAGGGCAACGAGGAGGGGGGGCATGCTTCAAAGTAAATAAGTAAACCACAGGTCAGGAGAGGAACACCAGGGAATTTCCTCAAAGCTATGTATCTGAGCAATCAGCTTGCAAGATAATTCTGTACTTACTTCCCCAAAATTATGCATAAAAGAAAGAAAGTCATCTCCTGGCACCACATCTACATATGAACGGACTCAATGGAGTGACTGGATCCTAGGAAGGAAGTCACGGGGAAGAGTTGGTCTCAAGTCAATGGCTAGTCCTAACTTGAGGAGTCTGTGAAGATTCTTCTCAGTCACCTAGGTGAGGTTATCGGGACGTTGAGTCATGGCAACTGGGCTTCTTTACTTGTGAGATCGAAGCATTTCGCTCCTCATACAAGTAGCTTCATCAGTCTGAGGAAAGTTGGGTAAAGCCTCCAATTTATAGTTCACCTTGCTTTCACGCCACCGTGGTCTGAATAGGTTCATTGTCCACCTAATGAGCCTATTCAGACCAGGGTGGCATGAAAGTAAGGTGAACTGGAGGCCTCACCACTAATTTTCCTCAGACTGATGAAGCTACTTAGATGAGTAGTGAAACATTTTGATTTCACAAGAAAAGAAGTCCAGTTGCCATGACTCAACTTCTGGCTAACTTTAGGAGCCAATCCTAAATCATTTGAACCTATGTAAGGGTTAATTTAACACTTTCCTATGATCCAACAGGCCCATACTACTTGGGACTAACAACTGGATTTAAGCTGGTCCTTTTGGGGGCCACTGCTGCTAAAACCTTCTAGTCAACTTGGCTAGTCATGTTGTCATGCAATTCTGGTAATATTAGCTGTGAAAAACAAAAGACACTTGATCGAGCTCTGCATGGTGTTATATAGGTGGGTGCCAAAATTAATGGCACCATCTCAAATGAAATAGACAAACCATTCCGCTAATTGAGAGGACCTGAACCCTCTTGAAAACACTTAAGACATGGAATCAAAACATGGAATCAAAACTAGAATTAGGTGAGAAGGCCCTGGCTGCATGGGATACATCAAATCCTAAGAGTGTGAGAATAAACAAAAAACTGCTCTGAAATGTACAGGGAAAACATGCTTAACTTGTTAAAAAAAACCAGGTCCCAGTATTTATGCAAAGGTTAAAGAATCCAAGGGCAACATGGGAAGAGCATGGTCTGTCTGTCTTTTTGTCTCTGTGTCTCTCTGTTTACTACTACATATCCCACAACACACCCACTGGCACTGCTGGCTGGGGGATCTTGAAACCAACTCCCCAAAAGTTCCCTTTCTAAAGATATTCCATCATCACAAGAGTCAATGTTATGTATTCTAAGTCCCTTTCTCCATTTGAAGAGGACTTGTAGGCTTCACCAGAACCAGAACTTAGGGCATTGTTGTTAACAATAATAGTCTTTATTTACGGTCTTAGACCAATAGCAACCATTGTTGTTATTGCTGCTTTTACTGTTACTTTAGGTAATTTGTTACTTGTTTCACCTTGCTGTTGTTGAACTCCTTCATCTAGTGTATTAGTAACATATTATCTTTTAGTTGCTTTTTCTATTAATGTTAGTGAATAAATAAATATGTTTTAAAATGCAACAATGACTGCAAATGACCCCTCCAACCTTGTTTTATTTAACATTTTAAGTGTAATGCATAAACACTCATCATACTAAAAAAAGCAATACCATTGCCAATTGTTATTTTTAAAAAGGATTATATTATTGTGTTCTCATTATCCCAAAACATAATGTACATAATGTAATAGCAGAAATCCTGTTGCGTAGGATCAGAGGCTGCAATTAGAATAGGCCTATTCTATTGAATCAGTGGGACTTATGGAGACTCACCAAATCACCACTGATGCAGTGGGCCTACTCTACTTGCAACTTACTACTGGTTTTTGAGTCAGTACACCCAAGGTCTAGACATGATATAGTCCACAGTAACTCTCTAGGTTAGGTCACTAGGACGTGGCATGTACAGTAATAATATCTCATTCATCACCTACTCACTTTCTTGAAACAAAAAAAACTCTAAGAAGACAACAACTGAACTGGCTTACCCCTTGTATTCTGGGACATACAGTATTTAGCTGAGGAAAATACACTTTGACATAGGTACTTGGGGCTAAATGGAAGCTACACTAGCAACAGAAACAAGAGTGGGAAAGGGATCCTGGTTTGCACGTAATGTGCCCTTGTGTATACCTTCAGAGATGTTAACCTGGAAAGCATGTTGTGTATGAGAATAGCTGTCAGTGAGGTGTTTAGCACACAACAATTGTCCATCACTGCCAGCATCATCAAAAATCACATCACCACATCATCACACCAACCTCTGCTCTTACATTGGCTTTTCATACCCACCCACACCAGCAATATGATCATTTGTTCTTATGAAGGAAATCCCTCATCATCACTAGAAAGCCACGGGGGGAAAAGCACACACAGACACAAGAACCCATGGGGTTCTCTTCAGAAGTTCTGGGAGAAGTAGAATTTCAAGGCCTTGAAAAAGCTGACACCATGGAATTTTCTGTTCCTCATTTAAAATGCTTGGCAACCATTGGAAACTGCATGCAAGGAAGACAAGAAATGAAATTCCGCTCCACTGCCATTGATAAAATGGATGCCAGGTTTTGGCCATGTGTTATGGTTGACAATGACAACCACTTGGATGCCCTGCAATATTTGTCAGCACTTCACATTTCTGTATTGAGTTAAAGAGGATGGATTGTGAATGCTGCAAAACCTCAAGAGTCCTTCAGCATTCCTTCCCCTACAGAAAACCCATTTTTACATTCAACCCATAGATGCTACTGGTCCCTAGGCAATGGGAGGGTTGGAGTAGCAACAAAATAAAGCTTATCAGGGCAGAGTGGCAGATGAATGAAAATTTGTTATTGGACTAGATTCCTAGCCTTAGATTGGAGAACAGAAATCAAAGTGTGGGAAGGAACTAAGGCTTAGATGTGTGACTTTATCTAATTTAAGCATTATATAAAGTCATAAATCCAAGCCTTAATTCCTACAAACGGGTTTCTGTTTCAACAGTGGTTACTCTGCCAGAGCCTCCTCAAACAAAACATCCTCCAGATGAGTTGGGCTACAATTCTCCTTGCCTTGACCTATCAGCACCATCATTTATGGTGGTTGTAGATGGTGGGAGTTGTAGTCCAGTGAACCAACGGCATGCCATGTTCCAGGCAGAGCATATTTAGAAAGGATGCCAGAGCCTGATAATGCCACCTGAATGTGTTTGTTCATTAACAAGGCACCCAGCATTACAATACAGAGAGAAAAGGAAGGGCCCTGAAGGAGAATGACTGAGAGTAAATTTATCAAATGAAAATAATACCCCGGAGTGCGGATAGTGGTTAGAGGTGCTGGACCTAAACTGGAGAGACTGCCTTCAAATCAAGGAAAGGAATAATTAGAATATTAAAATAAATAAAAATGTCATCATGGGAGGTTTAATGATAGGCAGTGTGTGTGAGAGCTGAACAGCTCATTTGTGAATCTGAAAATACAGTTCCCTTTTCTAGGAAGTGTCCCCATTTTAATTGTAATAATAAGGTAGACTAGGATACAGTAATCCCCCGCCTATCACAGGGGTTAGGGACCCAACCTGACCTGCAATAAAGGGAAATCCGCAATATGCGGATGCTGGGTCAGGTTGGGACTGGGGGGGCCTCTCTGGGGGCTCCTACACTTACCTGTGGCCTGCCTCTGCCCCAAACGGTCCTCTGATGGGCTTCCCAGGCATATTAGATACTCCCAGAAGTGGTTTCTGGTGATCTGGATGTCACTGTTGGTTTCCGAAAGTCACTTCTGGTTTGCCGGAAACCACTTCTGGGGCATCTGACAGGCCCGGGAAGTCCGTTGGAGGCCCGTTCAGGGCAGCGTCAGGCCTAGGGTAAGTGCAGGAGACCTCAAACAGGTCCAAGCAGCTTACCTCGGGGGCCTTGCCTTTCATATACTGAGGTTCCACGATATACCAGGACTGCAGTGTATGGACCGCGAAATGGCGGAGGACCACTGTATCTTTTAAAAGAAAACAAGAAACATGTGCAATGAAGTGTTGTTTAAAAAAGAAAAGAAAGGACCATGCCCTCTCCCTTCTCTGCACAAGATTAGCTCTGCCTTTTCTTAGGGGTGGGAAACGAATACCATGCTGGATGTGTAAGTCAAGATCTAAGAGGGAAGACAATGTAGCTCTGTTTTGTCTGTTGTCTGAAAAGGTACTGAATAATTTTCAAGACCTTCCCTTGGGTTCATTACTCCTGCGGCTGTCAAATGATCCTGTTTAAAATAGTAAAACTCACATAGGCTATCTATCCATTTTCTGAATTGGCCAGCACACACGGAGATTGTCACTCCTTCCATGAATCACATTTACCAGAACCTGGAAAAGTTATGGTTTTTTATTATTCCAACCCCTATAATTCTCCAACCAAGCAGCTGCATTCTCACACAATGAAGAATAAAGGGCGGGGGAGTCAACTCCAAACATGGTGCATCTTACTGCTCCTAACCACTTGAGAACAGTGCATTGAATGTGCTTGCCTGCAAAGGGGTAGTCCTGTTGAAGGCGGACATCTCAAGAGCCCCTCAACTGTGCAGAATGGCACACACATTCATGCATTTGTTGCAGTACAATAGTTTATCTTGTATAGATGCTCGACATGTTCAGGGCTGAGCCACGGGCAGCATCCAGGGTAGGACTTGCTGTGGTCTTTTCACTGGCTACTAATCAGAGGTTGCTCTTTCAGACTCCCGTCTCACCATGTTCCAGAAGAGGTCTAGGCAACGCCATAGGGTCAGTGGATACATCAGTACCCCCTAATCCTGAGGGAGTTGCATACACCTCACATCAACTGTTGGAACTAAGCACACTTGAAACCTCCCCAAAAGCCCCATTTTGACCTTCAAAGGACACTTCCTCTTTCAAAAAGAAAACATCCAGATGCCTTGTTTGAGAGGCAGAAACATGAGGAGTACTGTTAGGCCCACAAAACATGGCCTGGACTACACCTGTATCTGCTGAGGCCTGCATTGGTTCTCCAAATGGAAGATGAGCTGGGAGGTGGCGCCATCCCAAATCAACACATGCTGGGAACACTCAGAATATCAGCTACATGTCACAAAAGCCATGGTTACTGGGGGGTCTGCAATAAAGAACTAAAACATTTTAAACAACAATTATGTGATTCTAATTCCTGGGTAGCAAAAGTGGTCACCTCATGCCTACAAGACCTCCTGAGATGATATTGGTGGTACCTAATGGGGGGACACTAATGGTTTCTTCTTTTTTGCCCTTTGCCCACAGGTCTGAGTAATATAATTGGCATCATTGTGTACATATCAGCCAATGCTGGAGACCCCTCAAAAAGCGACTCCAAGAAGAACAGTTACTCTTATGGCTGGTCCTTCTACTTCGGGGCCCTGTCCTTCATTATAGCTGAGATGGTGGGAGTGCTGGCTGTACACATGTTTATTGACCGGCACAAACAGCTGCGTGCCAGCGCTCACGCTACGGACTACCTCCAGTCCTCTGCCATCACCCGTATCCCCAGCTACCGCTACCGCTATCAGAGACGCAGTCGCTCCAGTTCCCGATCCACTGAGCCTTCTCACTCCAGGGATGCCTCTCCCGTCGGGATCAAAGGGTTCAACACCCTCCCATCAACGGAGATCTCGATGTATACCCTGACCAGGGACCCCCTGAAGGCTGCCACTACTCCCACCGCCACCTACAATTCAGACAGAGATAATAGCTTCCTCCAAGTTCACAACTGTATCCAGAAAGAAAACAAGGACTCTATCCACACTAACACAGCCAACCGCCGGACCACCCCTGTATGAAGCCATCGAAAAGGGCTGAAAACGGGGAACAGGGAAGGTCGGGAAGGGAATGGGGTACAGGATGGGAGGGAGCAGTGGGGGGTGGGTAGCAGGGGAGGGCAGAGGAGAAAGCAACTATCCAGGGGAAGGGGGAACCTTCCGAAAGCAAAAACAAACAACAACAAACAAGAAGCAAACAGAAACAGAAACAAAAAAACCTTAAGCAAAACTTCTGAAACAAAATGACAAAAAAGTTGAAAAAAAAGGAAAAAGGAGAAAAAAATTAAAAAAAGTTTTAAAAAAAGCAAGAGAAATAAATTTAAAAATATTAAAAATAGAAAATAAATTTAAAAGAAAATGCATGATTTCCCATGTACCATTATTTTAACATTTAATAAAAACAGATTTAAAAAAGGAACCAAGAAGTAATAAAACAAAAATATTAATACTATTACTAATAAATAATAATTTTAAAAAACCAAGTGGGAACAGGAAAGGCAGTTATTCGGATGGGGGGAGGTGGACTTTTTAAATTTTTTTAATTTAACCTTAATTTTAATTGTTGAGTTCGTGTTCTTTCCACTTTTAACCCACTATGGACGTGCAGTTTCCTGAGGATCTCCAGGAAGTAGTAAAATGCAGCGACTCTAGTGTCCCTATAGACGCCTTTGTTTGCACTTGCATGTGGGGTCTGCCTAAAGCGACAAATTACTGAACCCCTTGGAGTGACTGGTGATTCAACATGTTCTTCTCATGTCCACAGGGCTTAAAAGTGACCTTCCTGTCCTTGGCGAATTCAAGGGATTCACACATCTCCAGGTCTCAGAAAGTTCAGGCTGTTAAATTCAGCCTCATACTACTTCACAGTGCTATCCTGCGGTTAACAGTAACATTGCAAAAAATAAAAAATAAAAATAAAAAGGACAAAAAAGAAAGAAAGAAAATGAAAAAAAAGCTTCATAAAAAGTGGCAATTTTTTTAAATAAAAGACAACCAACTATAAATAAATGTAAATATAATAAGTGGATTTACTTGCAAGAAAGCCAGATAGTATTTTTCTTTTCATATTTTTTTCCAGCTTCAAAACTGTGAAAACTAAAATCTTAGGGGGTCAAGAGGCTTCTGAGGAGACAATGGAAATTGAATCCATTCAACAAGAACAAAAACTTTTTAAAAGACTCCCAGACCTTGGCTGGCAGGTGGGAGTGAGTAGCATTATCCCACAAGCTGCGAGAACTTTGGGGCTGCAGGGGGTGGGGAGAGAACTCTTCACAAGGAGAAAATATGCTGCTATGGCCACGGTCGGAATAACGAACAAAGACTAGATGTTTCTGGGGAGACCTCTCATGCCCTCAGACAGGCAAATACGCTGCCCCGTTGATCTCTCTCTCTCTCTCTCTCTCTCTCTCTCTCTCTCTCTGACTTTTTTTTTAAAGCTGTCAGGTATAATGGCTGCTACTTCCCTGCTGACCTCAGTTTTGTTTACATGGCTAGTTTTCTTGCTTCAATGGATAGGTCTTCTTACCAGATTTAGTGGCGTCCTTCTCATACACACCGAGATTCGGCTCCAATATCAAGTACATATTACAAATCAAGTTATCCCCTACTTCATGATGTTACCTGTGCCAAATCCAAGAGAATGGCCATATACTGTCAGCATTTGTAGCAAAATGCTATTGGGTTTTCATGTTGCTGGTTAGGTTTTGGCTTCAGCTAGTGAGCTAATGATTGGGTCCAAGGGCCAAGTTAACCTTTGGTGAATTAACTTGTTGTTTGGCAAATAGATCACTCAGTGAAAACAGGAACACACACACACCCCATGATGCATGATGCCATCCACAGAAAGGCAATTGGCTTATCCTGCCTTACACAGGGAACCTACTATGGTGCGCTGCCATGCTCACTATGAGGCAAAGTTGGCCCTGTTTTGTTAAGAATGGTGCAGAATGTTGGTGGGTATACCTTACCCCACCACTGCAGCACTATGGGATAAAATGCTGTCTCCCTAGTTCTTCTATACTGTTTTTAAAAGCAGAAAGGCCAAACTGTACCCTGTGGAATCTGGCAGCTCTACCATTCTCAACAGAAATGGATGAAGAATGAATGAGGTCCTGGGCTCAACCTCTTTAAGGAAGTCCATTTCCTCTTCTTTCTCACCTTGAGGGCATCCGTGACAAAGAGAAAGGAGAACTTAACATACTGTACAAGGCCTCAACCACGAGGTGTCTGTAAAAATGAACTGGAGTGGGAGACCTTGGGAAAGACGAGGGTGGTAAGTGGGAAGAGAGACCTGCATCTACATTTTCCGTCAAATGCCTCTTGGCCCTTTGATACACATGCCCACCTGCTCTTATTTGGGGTTGTATGTGGAAACACAGGCTTATAGCTAGGCTCTGTCAGACCCTTCTCTGAAAGGAACTCCTGTGCCTTCAATTGCTGAGAAGCAAACATAAGTTTGACAGGATCCATTTCCCCCTCTGTATTATGGCCCACTGCAGCTGAGGCACGTGTTCTAAAATATCTTGTGTATTCTTGGTATATACCCTGAGGGGAAGAAACAAAACCTGAGGTTCAAGAGGTGTCAAGGATCAGATACAGTTAGCGCATAATTAGAAGCATACCCTTTTGTAAGAGTAAAAAGTATGTTTATCAGAAGCATAAGCCTTCCTTATTCCTCCCTATGCTGCAAATTAGATTGCTTTTGTTTTTGTGATTCCTCATTGGGAGATAAACACAGGGTTCATTTGCAAGTCTGATTGCTCAAGCACCGTGATTTAAAGGAATTTTATTTCTGGAGAAATAACTACTCTGAGCTTCTAGTTGCCCAGCTGGTGTCTCTTTGCGATTATTTCTAAGCCTCACAAATTCCTACTTTCCTGATAGGTGCAGACTGCCCAGACCCAAATGTTTTCTTGTTCGGCAAATCATCTGGAATAAGACCATTCCCGCTACAAGGCAGTGTAGCCTTCCCAGTCACGTGTTTCTTCTTCACAACACACTACTAATTTGAGGATCATTGCTTCTGGTTTGCTTCCATTCAAAGGGTGTATACACACACAATCTATTTCCTTCCTATGCCCAGCCTAGCTTCTCATAGATGTCAGCAACAACATGCCCCCAACAGATGTCCAAACTACCATAATGTGCATGGGAGACATTTAGAACCATGGTGTTCTTCTTATTGCTGTTGTATTATTTTGCTGAACTGCAACAGTATGCTAATAGGACCTGTTCTAATTCATTTTCCTCTTTAGCACTGCTACTGGGAGATAAGGGGAAACACGATCTGACAAGGTAGACAGATGTAGATTATTGTTCCACCAGAGTGGCACTGAGTTAGCCTTTAGGTGCAGTACTGGGCTGGGTCAAAAGAGATGGACTGAATCCTCCATGGGTTCACAGAGACCTGAGGCCTTTTATACCGCCTTGAAATAACTGGATTTCAGGTGTAGGGTTTATAACCTGGGGTGTAGTTGTTCCTCTCAGCCTCTAGACTCTTGCTTGACTTTTCCTGTTCAAATCTGGCCCTGCTGTGGTTCAAAGAGCCTCACTTCCTACAGCTGCTCAGCCTTTGCAGAAATTCAAATGGAGTGAGGGGGGAAATACCCTGGTACTCACACCTAGTATAATGCTGCTTTTTCACACTTCTCTTAACACAGAGCAAGTGGAGACCTTCGGGTAACTGAGCAGCATGTGGGATGCTGGCCAAGTGGCAGAATGAACTTTCCCCAGGCATCAACAGTGGATAGGTCGGTTGTGGCTGAACAGCCAGGATATAACTTAGGTGAGAGAAGTAACCCATACAGAAAATCTCTAATGGATAGCTAGAACTCCCGATCAAACCCAAACCTCAGCCTGCAAACCTGCAACCATGAGAAGGTGGAAAGGAGTTAAAGGAACCAAGGTCCCAGGTCGCAGAGAAGAGTTAAAACTGGTTTCCTGGACTCCAGCATAGACAAAGGGTAACACTTGGGTTGAAATGTCAAAGCTGCTTTTAAGAACTTGATACCTGTAGAGTCCTTGAACATTGCGACTAAAGATATATGAGTATTTGTGTGTGGATGTGGATGTGTGCATGCGTAAGAGGAAGGCTGAGAAGGAAGGAAGGAAGGAAGGAAGACCAAGACAATGACTAAGACTAAGAATGGTGGAGAAATTTCCCCCCGAGGATACTGCTAATGTTCAGCTCAGACAAGTTCAAGGGAAAAAACCCTCCATTTTCTTTATTTTGAGGTTTTTTTTCAGACTGTTAAAAAAGAAAAAAATTTAAAAAGAAGAAAATTACACACATTTAAAAAATCCTGGTACATGAAATAAAGATTTTTTTAATATAACTTGGTCATTGTTTATGTGGGTTTGTTTGAAAGTTGGAAGCAACAAATTATTTTCCCTTCATGGAGAAATCTCTGGTGAAAGAGAATCCAAACGAAAATGAATGGATCCTGGGTTTTTTTTTTTTTTTTTTATAGCTGAAGACCTGAGCGGTGATAAGGCCAGTTTTGCTCTCAGGGCAAGCAACTCAAGGTCAAAGACACTGAAACAGGCAAAGCAAGGAACATGAGTCTTGCCTATCTCCTGTCTGAGGAAAACACAATTATTTCTAAATGTCTGGTCCATCCTGGCAGACAGATATATCTTCAGATTTCTACAAAAACATCCAGCTTCCAAAAGATCCTTTTGCTTCCATATATTTTTATATGATTGCTATAGTTATCAGTTGTGAATGGGCATTGAACCTAGAGATAGCCACAGGTTATGTGAGATACCCAGTGTTACATGCCTCAGGCCAGTTTCTGCCACTGCTACATTCGTGCTTTCAGTACATGTACTACTGTGCTAGTCGATGCA
Organism: Phrynocephalus versicolor; assembly: GCA_023846285.1. NCBI lineage: Eukaryota > Metazoa > Chordata > Lepidosauria > Squamata > Agamidae > Phrynocephalus > Phrynocephalus versicolor. Next base: position 22,720,658 of record JAHTLZ010003526.1, on the reverse strand, counting down.
AGAACCATGGTTCACTGGTCACTTTCATTTCCATTTTATAGAAAAGGACTTGGGGCTGAGAAAGAGGGTGACTAGAAGCTACAGATCAAGTTAGGTTGTGAATCACAGCCAGAATCCTGGTGACCTCTGGCAGAGCAGAACGTTCCTCTAACATACAGTCTGTCTGTTCAGTTCCCACGGTTTGTCGTTGCCAGACTGCTTCCTATCAAAAGGGGTCCTAAAGTCAATGTTTTATTTTTGTGTATTTTTACTACACTATATATGCTCTGTCTTATTTACAAATCATTCCAAAGCAGGTTAAAGCAAAAGGAGAAACATGCTGCTTATATACCACCCCATAGCACTTAAAGCACTATCTAGGTGATTTACAAGTCATTATGCAGGCTACACTTTGCCCGCACCCCATCCTCAGCAAGCTGGGTACTCATTTTACCGACCTCAAAAGGATTGAAGGCTGAATGAACCTTGAGCCTGCTACCTGGAATTGAAACCCAGGTCATGAGCACAGTTTGGCTACCATTCAGCAGTTTAACCACTGTGCCACAAAGCTCCATGAAGTTACAGCTGGAAGACATAATAAATGCTGTCAAGTCAATACTATGAACAGCAGCAATGACACATGCACAAAGAACTGTAGGAGCAGACTGCAGAAAGTCAATAAATATCAGAAGCCAAGAACAATTTTAAAATTCAGATGGCAGCAGAAGCCTACGAGAACGGGGATGGCAATCAGTGGCCGTGAAAAATCTCGAAGGTTTATATCACCTCCTGGATGGGAGTGTATCACCTCCAGTATTAAAGACCTTAAGTGTCTGTCTATGATTTTCTTGGGGTAACATGGTGGCGGATACAGTTGTATTTATGACTGCTGGCAGACTCCAGCTGGGCAATTGGTTGACCCTATATGAACAGAATGGTGGATGAGAGGAGGTCTGACATAACAAGGGTCTTCTTAAGGTTCCAGAAGCTTATCTATTTAGGGCAGGATATCCATAACATGAGAGTCATCAGTAAGAAAGTCCTCATTCTAATATTTGCCTACCTTAACCTCACAAGATGGAAGCAACACCAGTCAAAAGGCCTTTTACGAAGGTCTTCATTGCCAGTCAACATGTGGGTAGAAGTATGCCTTCAGAATTTTCCCCAGACCACTATTTTTTCAAGACTTCCTCCTATATAGTGTTTGAATGTTTCTTGTATCTTAGGATAGTGGGGAATTGGTGGGTAAAATCTTACAGAAGTTCCATGGATTCAGTGGGCTCAATCTAGTTGGATCACAGTCAAAGCCTTGAAAATAGTGAGCATTTATTCTGATATGCCATCATGTAACATGCAGAAGAACTGAGAGCAAAGCAAAGTGTTCTGCTTATATACCACCCCATAGTCCTTAAAGCACTCTCTGGGCAGTTTACAGTTTAATTATGCAGGCTACACATTGCCCCCACCCCCACCCCCAGCACCACTTTCATTTCTGACATTACAATTCTCCATCCACATGCTTTGAACGAAGTCCCATGGGGATGAATGGAATGTTATCCTGTGCAAAGCTGTAGGGAGAAGATCATGTTTGTCTTTTCCCACTGCAAATGGACCTTTCTTGTTGGGATGCTGCTTTGCAGTAGATCTAATATATCTCAGTCTTAGGAGCAATTCAAGTCCAATCCAAGTTTATATCATGAACCGACGTCTTATATGGAAACCCTGATGTACATGGGTGTAACCTCTGGATCTTCATGCAATCAGCCATGAACAAAACTGGAGGACCATCATGAGAGTGTCTGCTCAAAAAAGGTGAGTGTATGCATCCTTGTCTGCTTTGTTATCAACCAGAAGTGGCTGTGCAAATACACCCTGCAGAATACAAACAGAAAGAGCAGTGAGTTTGATGAAAATGATGGCGGGTTGGGAAAAATCATTTACTGGGTGATGAACAGCACAGAGGAAGCCAGCCATGGAGATCTAAGAAAGGATCTTCACAGGCAAGGATTTCAAAGAGAAAAGAGAGGACACACGTGGCATGGCGGTAGCCAATCTTGAAAACATGGTTCGTAGCTTATTTCAAGCACAGGGTGACGCCTCCATGGATGGACTCAGCTGGTCTGAACAATCAATTTGCACAGAAGCATCTATAATCAGGGGACGTGAGAGAGAGGCAGGATAGTGCTGACAAGAATATCAGATTGAACATGGGGAACAAAAGTTCAGATTGACAGTTTAGACTTGCATAAACCTCTATTGCTCAAAGCAGCCTAGCCCATATACCTGTCGCGAGGCTAAAACACTACTGTGAGCAGCACAGAGAAAACAAAGTGCAAATTTAACAGCTAAAAGATTGGCACAGCTATAATGAAAAACCTGATTTTCTGAACTTGTGCAGTAAAGTAACTTTGGTGCTGCTAATATCTGTGTAGGTGCTTTCACTCCCGGTCAGGAAAAAATGTGTATCTACGCTACCTAGATTTACTAATTTGATGTCACCTGAACTGTCCTGGGTGTATGCTAGATACTTCTGGGATTTGTAGTTTGGTGAGATACTTAGCATTCTCTGCTGCATTTCAGGAGGTGGCCAAGAGTTCTCTGGCAGAGAACGCTAAGTATGCTACCAAACTACAAACCCCAGGATTCTCTCTGGTGGAGCCAACACAGTTCAGGTGGCATCAAACCATTTTAGGCGTGTTATTTAAATGTTTATCCTTAAACCAAAACTCAGTTTGGTTACCTTGCAATTAATTCACCCATTATTTCTTCATCCAGCAGCCCTTGTTGGGATGTTGACAGTGGGCTTCCTTCCAAACTTCAACTGAAAGTTCACCTTCTTCAAGCCAGAAGTCAGGGACAGGGAGGGGGGATCTGAAATGCCTTCAAAAATCAACATTTTCATTCCCAAAGGCTGAGGAAGCAGGAGGCATGCGCGGTGAGTTGGGCCTGAAGTAAAAAAGAGACATGGGTTCCAATTCCTACTCAGGGATAGAAGGTACTAGAGTGGCATGCCCATGCCTTTGAAGGTTTTTGTTATTGTTGTGTCCTTACAGTTGTGACCTACTCTTTGTGACCCCACGTCCATGGAGTTTTCTTGGCAGGAATACTGGTACCTCTGCTCTAATTGTGTGAGGGCTGGCACCATTTGGAAATATCATCATCATCACAAAAGCAGCCTTAGTACTGCAGAACTGGAAGGGACCCTACAGATCACTGAGTCCAGGCCCTGTCAGAGAGGCACAGGAGGGAATAGAACTCCCAGCCTCTAACTCTACCGCCAGATACCTAAACCACTGAGCTATCCAGCAAATATTAAAGGAGGAAAAAAATTACTGCTGGGATTTATAAGAGAAAACTACAGGATATTATTAATTTGTTAGATTTAATCATTCTTACTTTATTCTGAAATATAGAGTTTAAATAAATAAATAACCAAGAATAGCTAAAAGTGGCGATCCTCTGCCAAAACTGCCCTTCAAAAGAAGCAATTTAAACAAACACAAAACATTAATCACAAATTGGAAAACTCAGTCTCATTGGCATTTAAAAATTAGCTACAAATTTAAAACACTTCTTGAGTGTTTTAGCACAACTGTGATCTATTAATTAGTCCTTTAATTATTTGCAAGGTCTGAGTGGAGGTTATGATTTAAAACACAAAGGAGAGATTGCTGAACCTTTCCACCAGAAGGTTGTGCTAACTGGCAAGGCCATTTCGTCCCACCCCTATCCCACAGCAACACACTGGGTGAAAAGCAGATGAGAAGAGATTGAATAGAAGGAAAAGAGGGCAGTTGGGGTGGGGGTTAAATAGCGTCTCTCCTATACACATTTTACATATCAGTGGAACAGGCCCAGGTACCTGGCTGGAGAGCTCAATGGTTTAGATTTCCTGCTTCCTCCAGCAGCTGACCACACATGGGCTACACAGGATGAATCCCCATCCTGCCTCCTTATCTGAGTGGTTAGCTGTAGGGATGGGCAGGAAATGAAAAACGAAATGCTGTTTCATCGTTTTGTTACATAACAAAATGAAACGAAACGAAACGAAACAAGGAAGCAGCATTTCGTTACAGACAAAATGAAATGGTTGTATTCCCATTGAAACGAACCATTTTTTCCCATCATTTATGGGCTCCTGCTGCTCTGTCAATGGCTGGAGACCTTTAAACCTGGCCCAGTTGGTACCAGGGGTCCTGACTGTTACCGACTGGGCTAGGTTTAAAGGGCTCCAGCCATTGACAGAGCAGCAGGAGCCCTTTAAAAATGGCTCCTGGAGTCCCGGGCACCAAATCTGATGCCTCTAGGAACTAGGGGAGACATTACTTTTCATTTTGTTTCATTTCATTTTTTTAATTTTTCTAAGAAACAAAATGAAACAAAATGGGGGTGAGCACAAAACGAAATGAAATGAAACATTATTTTTCCGTTTCGTGCCCCTCCCTAGTTAGCTGCTGAAGAAGGTGGGGAAGGGCAGCCTGAGCTTCTGCCCAGACTGAGTCACCACTGGCCAAGCAGAACAATGGTAGGCACATACTGAACTGTGAATAGGGCAGCTGCCCAAAGGGTGGAAGGGGGTTATGCAGGGCACCACAGGTGCCCTGTGGATGAATTTCCACAAAGCTCCACAAAGCATGTCATGGCCACCTCTAGTTTATATATCTGTCTCAGGAGCCAGAGGCTCGGAGTTTGATTCCTTCCACTCTGCCTCCTAAGAGTAGAGTCAGTCTGTGTGGCCTTGGGCAAGCTGCACAGTCCCCAGGGCATCTCAAGAAGAGGAGAAGGGTCAGCCACTTCTGAGTATTGTTTACCTGGAAAACCCTGGAAAGGGTCATCATACGTCTGAATTGACTTGATGGTGCATGATTATTAGTATTAACAATCCATATCTCTCATTTGTCATTATGTGCTTGAAGTATTCCAGCTCTCTGCATGTTATGTACTTCATACTTCGTTTGTAGCTGTTCACAATTTTACTTCCTCATTGGCCCACAAAATGCTACACATCCTGTAATAAATCCATGCTATGTAGCAAAACTGAGAATCCATAGCACAGTATAATGAGCATTCTCAAGCCTATGTTAAAGTATCAGGGCTCACTGCATTCATCTTAAGGAAGCTGCTCCAGGTTATCTCTCTTTGGTGTTTTACCGCATGGCTGCACTCCCATTGCAAAATGGGCAGGAAGGGAAGAGGCAGGTAAGTAAATTCAGATATCTGCTCTTAGCTTCTTCAACACTCATCTATCATTTCCCCAAGACAGGGAAAGGTATAGTACCAGAGGACACGGCTGGAGTTGTAATTCCTAGATAGATAGATAGATAGATAGATAGATAGATAGATAGATAGATAGATAG
>JAHTLZ010003526.1:22693860-22715312 GCA_023846285.1 Phrynocephalus versicolor | reverse complement strand
TAGATAGATAGATAGATAGATAGATAGATAGATAGATAGATAGATAGATAGATAGATAGATAGATAGATAGAAATTCCGATTTCCTCTTCCTTTCCATCACCCTACCCCAACTAGGATGAGACCAGGACAGCAAATTAGAAATAGGAAAGGAGGCTCCTAGCTTTCACGCACAACTACACCATCACTTGTCTTCTACCACTGAGAGGAATCTCAAAAAAAGGGGGGGCAGAAAACAGATGCCAGGTCACTTCAAAGTAGTTATCAGACTCCAGTTTTGCAAATTTATTCAGGAGTGGATTGTACAGAAATGAATGAACTCTACCTTTCACAATAAATTCATCCAGAAAGTTTGCTGAGAGGCAGGGTTTGACTTCCAATGAATACAAAGGTGTGTGTAATTCTAATATTTCAATGATTTGTCCCCCTGGTGCTGACTGGGCCAGGCTTAAAGGGCTTTAGCCATTGACAGCTTGGCAGGAGCCCTTTAAAGTGGCTACCTGGAGTCACAGGCACCAATTCTGGTGCCTCTAGAACCCATGGAAGCCATTTCGTTTCATTTCGTTTCATTATGTATGAAATTTGTTCAAAAAATTTCATAAGAAACAAAACAAAACAAAACGGGGTGAGCAGGAAACGAAATGAAATGAAACATTATTTTTCTATTTCGTGCCCATCCCAAGTTGTCACCTAAAATGCACAGGACTATTGGACTAAAAGATTCCTTAAGGGAGTGGTGGTCCCACTTGTTCTGTGTGTCGTCATCATGGCAGGGCGAGTATGCACTTCAGTCATGCAATGTTGAGTGCCACAAGTAGGACTCATGGGCCTAGGAGTGAAATGCCCCTCTTTTGGGAAATGACTGGCTTGGCCCCTGAACCACGAGCCTTCGTTTAGGAAAAATTGTCAGCTCCAGCATGCATATCCATAAAATCTCAAACCAAAGCCCCTCTGGATGGTTAAGAAGTATGAACAATGTGCAAAATCTTCTTAACAGGACCACTGGTAAAATTTGGGTCACATCCCTCGGCAACTCGCCTCAATACTTAAACTGCCTTGATGTAAGAGGCAGTGCCAGCTTGTGCCACAACAACTGTGCTCCTCTTGTCTGCAAGGGAGATGATGCTGGAAGCTTTGGGACTCCCTAAGAAAGAGAGTGTTAAAGCCGCAGCTCGACTTCCTGGTCTGACACTGACAGATTGCAGTGTGTCCTCTGTATTAATAGCACTGCAGTTCCCTCCCTTGCTGTTGCCTGCTGCATCTCACACAGATCAATACCAGGGCCTCAGATTAAAATTCCACAAGTAACTCACTTAGTCACTTGTAAACACCATTCCTGCCCTCTGCCTCCCTTCTTCTCCTTTCCCATCATTCACCCGCCTTTCATTTTCTTTCTTCGCCTTTCTCTTTCCTCCCTTACTCATTGATTGTTTCTGTTTCCAATTGACATTCTTCAAACAGACCCTCCCAAAGGCTGAGTAGATACTCACTGGTGGACTCAGAGTGCCTGTTATGGGAGGAGCCCTTAGTCTCTGACCCAGATGTCACATGGTAGCAACCCCCCCCCATTTTCCTATACATCTTTTTAATTCAAGGCTCGGCAAAAATTGTGCTTACTGTGTTCATGCACAAGATTGGATCTCATGTACAAAATTCATCATCCTGAGCAGTTCATGGATGATCTTCTTTAAACCAATAGGGACAAGGTTTCTAGCCCTTAAAACTATGAGGACTGGCTTGAACGAACATAGCATTGCTGAGTAAAGTCTCCGAGGACATGGGGGTAGAAAAAGGGAATCTGTGTTGCTTCACCATGAAGTAGTTTCGCATCCTATACAACCCTGGTGCTTCTACTACAACCAATAAAACCAGAATAAATCATTTCCCACCACCACCACCACTACATTCTTTCAATGTGTGGAAATTAAACTTTTGAAGGGAATGGTCAGAGATGACCCAGCTCATTAATCTCAGGGGGACAATCACTGGATTAGGGATTCAGCTAAGGTTATTCATCTGTGGACTTCATCCTTCCACTGGCAAGTTCAATAAGAAGTATATTTGCCCCCAAAACCAGTGTCTTGTTTTTACTAGCAATGGGATTTTGGAGTTAACCCATATGGGGAGGGGGAAAATACAAAAGATGCTCTTTCTTTTGTTTTGGGAGGTCTTTTGTGTCTTTCCAATAGGAAACCTCCAAAATACAAAAGATTCATCATTCCAAAAGAGAAGTTAATGAAATATATGGTTTTCTTATGTATTTCAGGTTGGGTGGAAAGTATGACTCTTCAAAAGGGTTAGAGTACAGGAGCGACTGCTTGCTGAGCTTTAACTGCTCAGAGGGCTCAGCTGACCTCCATTTTGGAACTGAATTCGCTCCTCAAAGGCCTGCAACTGCTACCACTGTTCCTCCATTATGGATTACTGTGCCACTGCCTACTTTAAAAAATATTGCTGCTGTTCCTCCATTTTGGATTACTTTCCATTCTCTAGATTTTTGGAGGAATTTCCCCTCAGTTTTCTTTTATTGTTGCCTCAGTCGCTTGTCTGCCTGTCTTACCTCAAAAAAAGCAGTGTGCCCCAGGGATCTGTCCTGGGCCCGGTGCTTTTCAATCATAAATGCCCTGGAGACAGGGATAAGCAGTGAGGTGGCCAAATTTGCGGATGACATGAAACTTTTCCAGGTAGTAAAAACCAGAGAAGATTGTGAAGGGCTCCAGAAGGATCTCTCCAAACTGGGGGAATGGGCTGCCAAATGGCAAATGTGTTTCAATGTAGGAAAAGGTAAAGTAATGCATATTGGAGCAAAAAATCAAAACTTTATCACCCCATGGGCTCTGAGTTATCTGTGACAAATCAGGAAAGAGATCTTGGTGTGTTGGTGGACAGCTCAATGAAGGGGTCTACCCAATGTGTGGCAGTGGTGAAGAAGGCCAATTCTACGTTTGGGATTAACAAATGGGATTGAAAATAAAACAGCTAAATTTATAGTCATTGTACGAAGTGATAGTAAGACCACACCTGGAGTATTGTGTACAATTCTGGTCACTGCATCTAAAAAAAACAAGTGGAACTGAAAAAGGTGCAGAAGAGATCGACTAAAATGATTACTGGGCTGGGGGACCTCCCTTATGAGGAAAGGCTAAAACATTTGGGGCTCTTTAGTCTGGAAAAAAGGTGACTGAGGGGGGATATGATTGAGACGTACAAAATAATGCACGGCATAAGTAAAGTGGATAGAGGGCCACTCTTCTCCCTCTCACATAATATCAGAACTAGGTGACATCTACTCAAATTGGGGGCTGGGAGAGTAAGAAGAGACAAAAGAATTTTTTTTATCCAGCGTGCTATTAGTCTGTGGAACTCCCTGCCACAAGATGTGGTGATGGCATCTGGCCTAGATGCCTTCAAAAGGAGATTGTACAGATTCCTGGAGGGAAAGTCCATCACAGGTTACAAACCATGATGGAGATGTGTAATCTCCAGACTTAAACCGGGCTACTTCAAGGGCCAGATGCAGAGGGGTGATATCAGGAGACAGATATCTAGTCTCGTGCACTCCCAGGGGCATTTGGTGGGGCCACTGTGAGATACAGGAGGCTGGACTAGATGGGCCTTTGGCCTGATCCAGCATGGCTCTTCTTAAGTTCTTATGTTCTTATGCTTCCTAACATGGCTGGGTTGTTTCGTGAGCTGAATACCTGATTTAATGCCCTATTGTGTATACTAAAAGAAGAACCTGCCTCGTCCAGCCTTGTCCAAGCTGCACGATCCTGGACTGTCCCTAGCAGAAGGGAATGACGGACAACTTCTGAATACTCAGTACCTTTAAAACCCTGGAAAAGGTTCACATAAGGTGGAATCAACTTGACAGCACACCGTTAATTCATTAGTCTCCTAGCAGGTTATTATCCTTACAGTCCTGCAAGAAGCACTGATGCATTGGCAGGCTGTGACTGCATGCATTTAAAAAGAAGGTGTGTCCACATTCTCCCCATCTGTTTATCAACCAGGGCAGTGATTCTCCATGGAATCTGTGAACTCCATTCCCTTTCTGTTATTTTGACTGAAGAAGTGGGTCAAGAACTTCAGCTCTTGTTAACCACTGCTCACTTCTCCTAGTTGTGCCAGTCTCTTATTCACCTATTAAATATTTAAATTCATCAGAGGTTGAAATGAGTTCAAGCCTTGCTATCACAGCGTGTCATGAAGGCTCCTCCCAGGATGGAAATAATGATCTCTCTTCCAAAAGGGGATGATGGATCGTTTGCTTTGGGCCACCCAAATAAATCTCAGCTTAAGACTAAGCTGTTTGTTTCCCATCTGTACCAAAACTGAAAACAAGTTGATGCAATGGAAAACCAAAAATAGATATAACTTTTAAGTTTTTTGCACAGTTGTGCCCAAAATCTGGAGATACAGAGGTTTAGACTTCTCTGTGGTGGTAGTGGTAGGGACCATACTGCAGATCTTATAGTGCAATCATACCAACATAACCATATATTGCAGATACTGATGCACAGTTTTTACCACAGCAGTTGCAGTGCAACTGGTGAAAATTCACACCATTTCATTTCCCCCCACCCTTTTCTGCCTCTTTCTGCTGTCCTACTTTAATCAATTGCTGGCATTTCGGTAACTGAGCACTTCTACAAGCTGCAAATTACCTGGTACAGTGACCAATGGGAAAGGAAGTGAGAGATGAGAGGAAAACAAAGGAGTTACTATAAAGGCACTCTAGTACTAGGGATACACTGCCATGATCTCAAACTTCTGCATGAACTCTTGCAGTAATACTAGAAAGCCAACATGCCGGTAATCGACAAGCAAATCACTTTATATATGTGTGTGTTTCAGAAGGAGGATAGCCGTGTCAGTCTTTTCAAGAATTTCAGGCAAAAATCAAAGAAAAGCAAAATAAAACAAAACAAAAGACACAAACATGTGGCACCTTAAAGACTAACTTTCATATTTTAATGTGATGTTTCGTGCATATGTGCAATTCTTCAAGACATAGCAGCAGAATGAGGTGTGCGATATAATATGAGATGAGATATAAATTTCATACCCAGATATCATTGGCTACAACATATAGAGTTGGTGGGGGTGGATAGGGAAGGGGAGGGAGGAGGAGGGGGGAGAAGAGGAGAGAGTTTTAATTAGTAGAAATGGTGAGAAGACTGGGCTGTATAGTTTTATGGTTTTATGGCTCACGCCAGCCTCTGTTTATGTTTTAAAGTATGGGAAGTAAATGTGTGAGCATGACGGAGAAAAGCAGATCAATAAACAGTGAAAAGATGCGCATTTGGTAAGACGGGATACAACTCTGCCGTCGGGGTGTTAACTACGCACCAAATGTCACGTGATCACCCACGATTTTAGTACGCATCAAAATAGCCGCGCGACCGAGGCCCAAGTGTCTTTTCAAAGTTGGTCATTTTTATGTTTTGTTTTTGTTTTTCTACTCACCTGGTGTAAATTTTCCCTCCAAAATTATCATTGGAAATTTGACCTGATTTCTCTTGATTTGCATCCGTGCGTAGAAAGATTTCCAACCTGATTTACCATCAGATTAGAATCCTGTATAATATTAATGGCAGGCGAATGTATAAATAATCTGCTGATAAACATTAAATAAATGCAAAAAACCAAGCAAAGACTGACACTCGGTACTGGTTCTAAAGACCCAAATAAATTGTTTTTGCAAAAATAATTTGCCTGTTCCAAGAGAGTGTGATGCCTTCCCCTTCCAATCACTCCCCACCTGTTCATTTCTTGCTGGTTTGGTACAACTAAGCAAGCTCTGCCTGCCCCTGCATGCAAGTATCATAAACAAAGCACCCTCCCGGCTATACCTTTGATCTTCACATTGGGTGAGAGGAAGCCAGCAGGTGGCTTTATCACAGAGCAAATCACAGACATTCATTTTTCCTCAGCCTCTGGGAATCAATATTCCAAGCAGGCAACATTCTGGGGACCACCAGAGAGGTAGATTCCAGAGGTGAAACAATGCATTCAAATCAACAGAAATGCATAAATGGAAACGGCAACGGAAATTTTCAGCATAGTTAGCAGAATATTCGGGTGAAAAGTTAACCCATGGAGGTTCTTTTCATTGCAATGCCTAAGTCCAAATGCTTCTACAAACTGCAGTTGACCTCTTTTAACCTATCTAGAGTTTTTCACAACGAAAAATGTTGCAAAGCCAAGATTGGTAGACCACGAGAAGGAAGATCACTTCACAATGAAGTTTGCTGGAAGAGGGAATGGGGAACATTTAAGAATGTTAAAATCATTAAGGCACATTAACAGGAGGGCCAAGTCATCTGATGCTTTCAAAGTAATAACCTTTTAATATCAGGTTCAAAACATTATTTTCATAAGCTTAGAAGCTTAGAAGCAATCCTCCTGTGTTATACAAATGTAACTATTTCAGTGGTGACTCGGTAAACTAATCGTGTTGTTTGCAAGTTCTGGTGGTTAGGTGTTGCATTTTTCTTCCAGCAATCTCAGCAAGGTACATCCAGTTGTATCCTCTCAGATCCACTGATCATAGTAAACATCCTCTAACCCAGGCTGACAGCAACTGCAAGGTTCATGGCTGAGTGAGCCAACTTGTTTCTCACGCATGGGCAGTTCTATTTGACACTGTACCTTTCTATATCACCTGAGACAGCCCAAGATGCTTCACTGCCTGAGATTTGGACAACATGGTGACCTCCCTCCTCAAGCATTCCATTTACTGAAACTGACCCGACTGGAAGTTGAATCATATACTTCAGTGCTTGCTGCCTCTTCTTTCCAATAGCAACAAGGCTACCTCAGGGGACACATTGCAAACTATGGCATACGTAAATAGCTCTGTCTTTCAGAACCTTCTGCTGCAAGGATCTGCTACTCAAGACAGCAGCCTCACTCTGCCTAAGGACGGGGCTGGTGCTATACATTACAGCTGAAGAGATGTGGAACTTGCTTTACTTCCCCCTGGGTACATATTTTCATTTAATAGTAAAACTGCAGATTGTTTCATGGATCAAGCAGATTGGCCCTCCTCCACTCCACTCCCAGATTGGAAGGGGAACAGTCTCCTGTAATGGTGGCAAAGCACATTGGGGAAACCTACTTATTTTACTTATTTATTTAAAATATGTTTAACCCACCTTTCTCCTTAAAAAGGACCCATGTTGGCTTAAATCATTAAAATAATGATAACTGTGTGCTGTCGGGTCAGTTCTGAGTTATGGTGACTCTGGAATTCCCTCCCACAGGAAGCTAGGCTGGCCCCATCTCTGTTGTGTCATTCCAAAGGCAGGCAAAGACCTTTCTCTTCAGGCAGGCATTGCCTTAATAAGAGGTGGTCTGAGGGGGGAGGGGACTTTAAATGGATTGTTGTGCTCTGTTTTAAGTTTGTTTTAGTAAGACTGGGCCCGGCCCGGCCGCTGGACTTTTGGACATTCTCTGTGAAGATATAAAAGTGACATTATTACAGCCGGTAGCCTGTCTGTATAACCAGAATGTACTTGACTACCAGGAGCCAATTGTAACTTTTATTTTCATTGTTTTTGTATGCTGCTGTAACTGCGGGACCTGTCTATGCACTACCATTCTCTACCTCATTTTATGTTTAAATATTCACTAATAAAAGTCATTTTGGTCTTAGCACTATTTCAATAAAGATAGCTCAATGGCTTAAGTCTCTGGCTGCACTGGGCCTCCTTGAGAGGAGGTGGATTGATGCTCCATAAAGTCCCTTCCAGCGCTGGAGTTCAAAGGTGGTGGCGGTGGGTATACTTGTTTAATTCTTTTTAAATATTTGTCCATCTCTTATTTTTTAGTTTTTAAATACTGTTTTATGATGTAAGCCGCATTATGTCCTTTTGGGGAGAAAGGCAGGATATAAATAAATAAATAAATAAATAAATAAATAGCTGTTCTGGTTGTGAGTTTTTCGGGCTGTTTGGCCATATTCTGGAAGCTTTCCTTCCTGTCATTTTGCCAGACTCTGTGGCTGGCATCTTCAGAGGGCAAGGAGCTTGGAGAACTAGGAGTTTCTCTCTGTGCTCTGTGTACTCACTCTATACCTCAGAGCACAGAGAGAACCCCTAGTTGCCTGAGCTCCTTGCCCTCTGAAGATGCCGGCCACAGAATCTGGCGAAATGTCAAGAAGAAAAACTTCCAAAATGCAGCCAAACAGCCCGAAAAACTCACAACAATCAGATTCTGTTGGAAATATTGTGATGGGGGTTCCTGCATGGCAGGAGGTTGGACTAGATGGCCCTTGAGGTCTCTTCCAACTCTATGATTCTGTGATTCTATGATTCTATGAGATCCCAGCCGTGAAAGCCTTTGAGAATACATTCAAACAAACAAACAAACAAATAAATAAATAAAGAAAGAAAGAAAGAAAGAAAGAAAGAAAGAAAGAAAGAAAGAAAGAAAGAAAGAAAGAAAGAAAGAAAGAAAGCCTTTCAAGGTTTCCTAGATAAAGTGTATCCAGATGTGGTTTATCAATCTGTTCTTCTGGGGGCAGCTCTGGGAGTGTGCAGCTTGCCCAAGTCCACCTAGGCTGGTTCTTTGAGGATGATGCACGGTGAGAAATTCAACTGCCAATCTCTGGCCCCACAGCCCGAAACTTCTCACACTGAGCTAGCCAGCCAACTACATCATTAAAAACACAATATTAAAACCTAAAAACAGTAAATTATTCAAATACAAAGAATAATAGATGACATACATATAAAATGCTAGATAGAAGAATTACATAAAAAATTCAAAACAAAAAAAATGAGCCATCCAGTTTATTGTCTCCTAGACTGTCAGTCACTAAGAAAAAGTCTGTCTAAGGAGGAAGGTCTTCGTCATTTGCTTGTGAAAGGACAGCAGAGATGGGGCCAGAATGTCTTCCTGTGTGGGGGGGGGGGGTCATTCCTGTCTCCTCAGAAATCTAACAGAACATTAACAGAACATTACAAATGGTCAGAAGTGAGGCAACCTCAGCCTCCAGCAAAAAGCTGGCCTTTGGAACGCAGTGGAGTGAGCTCCCATTGTTAACCCCAGCTCCTGCCAACCTAGCAGTTTGAAAGCATGTAAATGCAAGTAGATAAACAGGTACCACCATAAAAAGCAGGAAGGTAATCAGTGTTCCATGCGCAGAAATGCGTTCAGCCATGCCAGCCACATGGCCACGGACTTGCACAACACTGGCTCTTTGGCTTAGAAATGGAGATGAGTGCCACCCCTAGAGTTGGTAGGATGGATCGGCAATTTTGTTCTCCAGAGAAGAGTAATGGCTTGATCTTTGTGCCATGAATATGGAGCGTGGTGTGTCTGCCGTGTACGATAAGCCCCCAAAGGATGCTTCCAAAGGGATGAGGTAATCAGAAATGAGAGACAGGGAACTTAAAGAAGCCCCAGGGCCAGAAGCGGTACCACACAAGCCTCCAGGGCACCATCACCTCCCAGGAGAATGAGGCAAGCTCTGTGATTAATAACGCCACTCAGCATTTATAGAGCACTTTTCATGTTGAAAGCTCTTTATAAACATTCGCTAATTAATTTGTCATATTAAATGCTACTTTTAACAGTCTGTTGATCAATGCAGGGTCTCGTGGGTGGGCTGAGCTCATATTCAAAGGTACAATGAGATTTCCCAGCGCGCACCCCCTTGGGAGTTGATCTTTC
The DNA here is from genome assembly GCA_023846285.1 of Phrynocephalus versicolor. Lineage (NCBI taxonomy): Eukaryota > Metazoa > Chordata > Lepidosauria > Squamata > Agamidae > Phrynocephalus > Phrynocephalus versicolor. The sequence continues at coordinate 22,705,633 of JAHTLZ010003526.1, read as the reverse complement.
TTCATTTTTGCTGTCCAAACCTCCCATCAGTCAGTCCCATATATTCTTTTTCTGTGTATGGATCTTTTACTTTGTTTACAGAGTCCAAGTGGCAACCTTTGCTTACCAAAGACAGCATCAGCAGTCTTGAGAGAACCTCAAAGGAGTCAAGGCCCAAAACTGGCCACTGGGGGAGTCCATGGTCAATAGCTACAGAATGCTCTCTCTTGAAGAGGAGCCCAGAAGATAAGACCTCATGAGTGTCAGATCTTCAGGTGATTGTGGGTCCCACTTCTATCACACAATCCTCTGAGCCTTTGTCCCTGTACTGCAGGGATCTGTAAATCCTAGCCCTGCAGGAGTTGTTTGACTGCAACTTTCAACCATCCTCATTGGCATAGCCTATGGTTTGAGGACAAAACAAGCGCTACTCAGTGGTATCCAAAAGCCCAAAAGCTGAATAGCCATGTTTATGCTATAGCCCAGGGGTGGTGGACCTTTAGCACTCTGGATGTTTTGGACCACAACTCCCACAGTCCTTTGTCATTGGCAGTCTAGGCTTGGAATTCTGGGAGTTGTGGTCCAAAAAATCTGGAGTGCTGAAGGTTTGCCACCACTGCTATAGACTGAGAGCAGGGGAGGGAGAAACCTGGCGTATTGTTAGCCAAACAAATCCCAGAATGTTGATTTCTGGTTTGTTTTTCATTATGTACACATCTGCCCATAAGATTCCCATTGTGGTATAGTGGATACAGTGGCACACTAGCCTCTCAAGAACAGAGTTTGAATCCCCGTTCAGCCATGGAAACTGATGGGAGGGGAGGAAGAATTGGTAAAACCACTCCTTAAATATCTCACCTACCTTGAGAACCCTATTTAGGGTTGCTATAAGTTGGTTCCAACTTGGCAGCACAAAACCCAAACACATCTGGCAGGACACAAGACTCTGGCATGTCTCTTCCCACAAAGTGCCCCTCCCCCCCCAAAAAAAAGGAAAAGAAAGGAAAAGAGAAAGAAAAAAAGATTATTTGTGCTAGCTTCATTTCTCTATCTTGAGAAGAGAAAACAAGCCGGAGCACCAGTTTCCACTGTCAAGTTCAGATGCCGAACTAAGCAAAGGATGGACAAGTCATCTGCTTTGTTTTAATCATTGATTAGGTAGTTATAACCCAGGATGCTGGCTCATATGCATTGGCTTGTTATGGTGTCCAAATATACCCAATATGCAGCAGAAGCAAAGAAGGGAAAGAACTAAAAATTAATGTTTTTATATAAATCTACAGTATAATATGAGTGCATTTCAATGCTGTTGCCCTGTTTCCAAAAGTAATGTCACAGAGCTGGAAAGGGTTCAGAAGGAAGCAACCAAAGTGATCAAAGGTTTGTTCGTCAAAATATCTCCAAAAGGACTTCTTTCCTAAAACCTTTCATCTCATGGGGGACCTTCAAGGTGGCTTAAAATCATAAGCAGCATAAAATCGATAAGAGCAAACAATAAAGGCAGTTGGAGAACACAAGCACAAAAAAGCCCCAGTGGCACACAACAATAAACAGCAACCCACGTGAGGCTACAAATTATATGAATTAAAAGAGACTATTATTAAAGATGCACTTTAAAATATTGACTTTAAGTTACCTTTAAAAGGCAATTAAGATCATCCCTAATTCGTGGGCCTCCAAATATGTTAAATTACCTAAAATAGGCTGGATTATACTCCTCCACATATATTGCATTGGATTATAACTACATCAGGAAGATACGAGGTTGAGAAATAATGTACTGTACCAATCCTGACCAACAGTTATTTATAATGGGACTAAGTAATTCATCCACACCTGGAAAGAATCTCAAGAGTTGATAAATTCCACAATCTGGATAGTTCCACTGATGTGAAAACACTGCCCAATTCCTCCAATATACTGTATTTCATCTCCTCGGCTGTATAGAGCAGGCACCACCATAAAGACCACTGTAAACAAACCAGCATAAGGGAAGGACCATAAACCTACAGGTTTAACCTATCTGTTAGTTCCAGCTGAAATAGTTCTACTGAATATATGGGATGAACAAAAGGGCTGACAGCCAAATTTTTACATCTTGGATCAGTCTCCGTCATGTTAACCAGGGTCACCTCAAGGTGTGGTATGGCACTTAGGCTGATCCTTGTAGCCACATGCAAGAACTGACCACACTGCACCTCAAGAGATCCTGTTTAGCATGATTAATATCTTCTTCCCTTTAAAAAAGAATGATATCTACAGGAAAAGATGTCATAAAGGTTGTTGTTGTTGTTGTTGTTGTTGTTGTTGTTGTTGTTGTTGTTGTTGTTGTTGTTGTTGTTGTTGTTGTTGTTGTTGTTCAGTCGTTCAGTCGTGTCCGACTCTTCGTGACCCCATGGACCAGAGCTCGCCAGGCCTTCCTATCCTCCACTGCCTCCCGGAGTTTTGTCAAATTCATTTTGGTTGCATCGATGACACCGTCCAACCATCTCATTCTCCGTCGTCCTCTTTTCCTTTTGCCTTCGATTTTCCCCAGCATCAGGGACTTTTCCAAGGAGTCCTCTCTTCTCATGAGGTGGCCAAAGTACTGGAGCCTCAGCTTCAAAATCTGTCCTTCCAGAGAACATTCGGGGTTGATTCCTTTCAGAATGGATAGGTTTGATCTCTTTGCAGTCCAGGGGACTCTCAAGACTCTCCTCCAGCACCACAGCTCAAAAGCATCAATTCTGCGGTGATCAGCCTTCTTTATAGTCCAGCTCTCACTTCCATACATCACTACTGGAAAAACCATAGCTTTGACTATCCTGACCTTAGTTGGCAAAGTGATGTCTCTGCTCTTTAGGATGCTATCCAGGTTTGCCATTGCTTTCCTGCCAAGAAGCAGGCGTCTTTTTATTTCGTTGCTGCAGTCACCATCTGCAGTGATCAAGGAGCCCAAGAAAATAAACTCTGTCATTGCCCCCATTTCTTCCCCTTCTATTTGCCAGGAGGTTATGGGACCAGTGGCCATGATCTTAGTTTTTTTGTTGAGCTTCAGCCCATTTTTTTCACTCTCCTCTTTCACCCTCATTAAGAGGTTCTTTAATTCCTCCTCACTCTCTGCTATTAGAGTAGTATCATCTGCGTATCTGAGGTTGTTGATATTTCTTCCGGCAATCTTAATTCCGGCTTGTGATTCATCCAGACCTGCCTTTCTCATGATGTACTCTGCATATAAGTTAAATAGGCAAGGTGACAGTATACAGCCTTGTCGTACTCCTTTCCCAATTCTAAACCAGTCAGTTGTTCCATATCCAGTTCTGACGGTTGTGCTTGTCCCACATATAGATTTCTTAGGAGACAGATAAAGGTTACAGATATCTAAATTGAAATATATCTTAAGAACCTAAAAAGGCTAGCATGCTGGCCTTTGGGTAAAGCTGCTTAATGATCCTGGAAAAATGAAAATATTCCTTCCAGCTCTCCTTTAGAGACTAAAGAAGAGGAAGTTTTGCATTTCTGTTTTATCAGCAAGGTTTTGAAATGTTTTTAAAGCACCCCTGTCAAAACATCACTGATGTACTGTGTAAGTTAGAAAAAAATAAAAAGAAATGGAAAGCTTTGTCTCCCTTCCTCTCCAAAAGTAATTGAGGTGGAAGCTTCCCATTTTTCAATAATGTTAAACAGCTTCACCAATGGGACAGCAATGATTTGGTTTGATGCCCATGATCACATGTAATCTGCCCCCTTCTTCCTGGTTCCAGATCTATCCATTTCGATCCCAGACTTTGGTAGCAGTTTTCTCTGTGTAATCTGCTGTGCTGAACATTAATTCCACTGACTCATCACCTCCCATAGGACTTCTCCACTTCCTGTCGTTACCCATTCAAGCTAATTAGCATGCATCTGTTTATAACCACATGATTATTACCCTTTTTAGATTTGGAGACACAGTTTTCAATGTCACCAGATCATCAACTTTCTGGCTGGTCTTGTTTCATCAGCATTTGGTCTCCCCCCAACCCCTTAATTCATATTTTCTTTTAATTGCCCCGTCTTTCCTCTCTCTCCCTCAGTCCTCAGTAGTGCCCATCCTGAGATTTCTTAGGCAATGTTGTGAGTGGCACCCCCTCCACAGGGTACAAAGCTCAGGACAGCAGAAGACATTCTCTAAGAGCCATGGTAGACAAGTCTCTACAGTGGTTCTCAACCTTTGGATCCCCAGATGTTCCTGGACTGCAACTCCAGATATCCTGGCCAGCTCAGCTAGTGATGAAGACTTCTGGGAGTTGCAGTGCAGGAACATCTGGGAAAACCACAGGTTGAAAACCACTACTCTAACAGAACCTGGCCATCTGACAGTACAGTACAGACTGCAAAAGAGGTAGGCCAAATGACATCCGATTGTAGCTTCATAGAAAATCATAATAGTATGGCCTAAGCCCTGCAAAAAAATGGAATGTGATTGGTTGATTGGTTGGTTGGTTGATTGATTGATTGATTGATTGAAGTTCTAGACCACCAGACTAAGTAAAATACTACCCAGGACGGTTTACATAATAAAGTAATTTTTAAAATGTATAAATGATACCGTAAACAATGAAAGGGGCTCTCATTTTTTCCAATAGTATGTTTAAGCAGCAAGAATGTTAGAACAAGCAAGGATGGCCTTAAAGTGAAACATTTGAAGCAATGGCTTCAGGCAGGGGACGCTTGGAAGGGGGCAACATTTGGTTGCTTCTGACCAATATCTCTACTACAACAAATAAATATGTACAAGAATTTGTTTTGTTTGATAGAAGATTTACTTGATCCAGGAAGCTTTGGCCTTTAGGATATAAGACCTGAGCAGGGCTATCAGTAATAGGACTTTTAAATAATCATATGCTATGGAGTCAATTCTATGGTGACCCTTTCCGGGGTTTTCCAGATAGATAATATTCAGAAGTGGTTTTCTATGCCTTTCTTATAGGAGCAGTCTGGGACTGCAGCATGCCCAAGGCCACACAGGATGGCCCAAAGGAGGCAGAGTGGGGAACTGAACTCCCAACCTCTTGCTCATCAGCCCAACACCCAAGCCACTGAGCTATTTACCCAACTTGATAGGATTTGGGGAAGCCATTAATTCATAAGGCTACCATATGTCAGAACTGACTTGACACTTTGATAGCATATGACAAGAAAAAAATTCATCAACAGAGTAATGTGGACAACCAGTTTGCACCAGTGAGAGCTTCCTACATAAGAAAAATAACATCTGTGGGTGGGGTGTGGGTGTGATTTCTAGTACCTAGTGTTGTTATTGTTGTCTATGATATGACATTTTATATTTTATGATGTCTTCTGTTTTTTTTTTCATGATGGGCTTATATTATGCTTCATAGTTTACTTTGTGTTAACTGTGACTTTTCATTATGTTTGTTTATTTTGTCATTTATTGTCCCTTGGATGTTGTAAGGCCATCCAGAATTGCTGTTGGCCAGAATATCACAGACAATATGACATTATGTGTTTGCCCTTTCTATGTAATCACTTGCTGAGTTTGTTGTCTGCAGCATCATTCATTTAAAAAAAATCACTCATCTGGCTAAGATGTGTAGTAAAATTCCTTGGAAGTGTTTTTTTAAATAATTACCTTAACCATTCTGGGAGTCATAATCCGAAAACAACAGCAGTGGCAGCAACAACAAATAACAAAGCTAGAGCTGTGTTCCCGCATTTTAAAAGGACTTATTACATTATTAGACCCATCTGCATTTCTTGCTCTGCTTATTGCATTTAGGTGCAGAATATGTCAAAATAACTCTTTTCTTCTAAAACAGTAGATAGCTACTAAATCTTCTACCACTTGCTCGGGGGAAGAGGAATTGCACCATAGCTTAGCTGCTTTTGCAGGCAGAATTATGTCCCCAGTGGGCCAATCATAATTGGCTCAGTAAATTACAAAACATGGGAACTGTGGTCCAAACAAAAAGGAACTTTTTTTCACAGCATAGAGCAGAAAGTAGATCTGAATTCTGCAGGTAGATTCCTGGGTGATTTGCAGTCTGTCAGTAAAGACTGCTGACTCCAAGTTGTTTAACTGCAGCAATTGTTCCGGTCTGTCAAGTCCCCCCCACCTCCCTGATTTGACAGTGATCCTGTGAGCTAACAAGCTCCAATGGTGTAACCATGGCACCCATTAGCTGCTTTGCCCCAAATTATTATGCTGAAAAATTAAGAATACTTCAGGTTCACAAGAGTGAGGAGTAGAGATGGGCACGATATTCCTGGACTGCTGATTGCATTTAGGTGCAGAGTACGTTACCTAACGAAACGAATAACGAACTGACCCATCAAAGAAAAATGAAATGAAACGAAGCTTCGTTCATTTAGTTTTTTGTTTTCCCATAGGAATACATTGAAGCAATGCATTCCTATGGGAAAGGTGTTCCTTGCAATTGGTCTGGGGAAACCGCAGGCTTTTCCCCACCAGAAGCCAGTGCCGCCGATTAGCTGTAGTGTTGGCTTTGGCGGGAAAAGGATTTAAAAAGCCCACACTTTCCTCCACCATTTTCTGAGGGCTCCTGCCTAGCTGTCAATGGCTAGACCCCTTTAAATCTGGCCCAGTCAGTACCAGGGGATCCCCTGATACCAATTGGGCCAGGTAAAAAGTGGTCCAGCGACTGACAGCCCAGCAGGAGCCTTCAGAAAATCGGTCAGGAGGGAAGTTGCAGCGATCCAGCTGCCCTCCTTAGCATTTTCAGAGAGCTCCTGCCGACCTGTCATCGGCTGGGCCCCTTTAAAAATGGCCCAGACAGTACCAGGGGTTCTCCCCTGTGCTGACTGGGCCATTTTTAAAGGGGTCCAGCCAAGGACAGCTTGGCAGGATCCCTCTGAAAATGTCGGGACACCAGTTTGGAGCTCTCCCGCTGGTGTCCCGACCATTTTCAGAGAGCTCCTGCCGACCTGTCATTGGCTGGACCCCTTTTAAAATGGCCCATTTGCCACTAGGGGTTCTCCCCAGTGCTGACCGGGCCATTTTTAAATGGGTCCAGCCAATGACCGCTCGGCAGGATCCCTCTGAAAATGGTCTGGATGCCAGTTTGGTGCTCTCCCGTTGGTGTCCTGACCATTTTCATAGAGCTCCTGCTGAGCTGTCATCAGCTGGGCCCCTTTTTAAATGGCCCAGTCGGAACCAGGGAGAACCCCTGGTGGCGACTCGGCCATTTTTAAAGGGGCCGAGCAAATGACAGCTCGGCAGGAGTTCTCTGAAAATGGCCCCGTGGCCAGCACGGAGTGCCTGCATTGCCAACAGGGCCATTTTCAGAGGGATCCTGCCGAGCTGTCATCGTCTGGACCCCTTTAAAATGGCCCATTGGGCACTGGGGAGACACCCTGGTGGGGATTGGGCCATTTTTAAAGGGGCCCAGCCGATGGCAGGGAAGAAGGGTCTCTTTAAATGGATCTTCCCTGCAGTAGATGACAGTGCCGAGCGTCCGCTCAGCGCTGCTATCCGCTGCAGGGGAAAATGTCAAAAGAGACCCCGCTTCTTGCTTCCGCATGTGGAGGCAGGAAGTGGGGTCTCTTTAAAGGTATCTTCCCCACAGTGGATGACAGCACCGGCTTGGCGCTGCCATCTGCTGCAGGGAAAAGAGACCCCGCTTCTCCCCTCCTCATGCAGAGGCAGAAAGAAGGGTCTCTTTGAGGTGCTGGCCCCAACCCAGCACCTCTCAGCTGAGAAGCATTGGCTGGAGGAGCTCTTCCCCCCACACACACACACACAGTGGCTGTGGGGAAGATTAAGCCCCTCTTTCCCCCAGCTAAAGTTGCACAAGCACCACACATACACTATACACAAAATGAATAACGAATCAACAAAACAATTTTTTTCAAAAAAAATCATTTAAAATGAAATGAAACAAACTGAACCCTAAAACGAACTGAACCAAAACAAATTGCCCTTTTTTCAGTTCGTGCAGATCTCTAGTGAGGAGTGTGCCTCTGTCCAGTATTGGTACTCAGGGCAAAATCCTGGACCCAGGGTCTTAAATCAGAAATATTTCTATTTTGCACCAGAGACCACTTTGTGGCTTTAGGAATTCAACACAACAGCAACAGCAACACTATCCCTCCAACCCCCCCCCTTAACTCTGACCTCTGCCCTTCCCTCTCCTAGGCAACCACTGACAGAGCAGAGGACCTGACAGAAGGCACCTTCATATGTTCATTTTGTATGGGATTACTTCATTGTGAGGACAAAGACCTCCGCATACACTTAGATATGCTCTATTGTTTATTATGCCATCAAGAATAGGACGTGGGCCAGGTGCCTTATGAGTCTTGGCCCTTCTCTCAAACAGGGTCCTCAAAATGGCTGTGTACAGCCCAATGTGGGAGTTAAGGAACAAGGAGACAAGGAATACAAAATATTCTGCGCATTAAAAGGAAAATAATCAGACCTTCTTCACTGCATTTTCTGAATGGCCTTATAACTCTGAAACAGCATTTGTCGCCTTGATGATAAATGCTCAAAAGCTCTTTGTGTGGGACTTGGGTTTACTATGAAGATATGGAGCTATCCCCAGGGCACCAGGCAGAACGGTGCCTGAGTGATTGTCTGTCCTAAAATCAGCAAACAAACGGGGGTGGGGGAGAATACTAAGTGAAAATGGTGAGCAATGTAGAGCGAATCCTTTGACAGCTGCCACAAGAACTGCCGGATCCTGCTGTGATGTTGACTCAGTCAGCGCCTTCAAAGTCCAATGGATTGAATCGCCGGTTCCACGTGCAGCCCTCAAGCTGCTCTTGAGTCTGAAAGCAAGGGTTCATTCCACAAATTGGAGCTTGTGTTTGATTGGCGAGAACAAGCTCCGTGCCTTACAGAAAGCATTGGTGCTTTCTTGGTTTGTTTTATTTATTGCATGTATCCTCCATCAAGGCCTTCTGGGCCACCTCATTGTGGCATGGAAGGCGAGCCTGGACTCTCAAAGGCTGTACACTGTGTCGATGCGTCCAAGGACATAGGTTTCATATGTGGGACTTCTGGCAAGCCACAATGCTCACCCACCCACTGACAACCAGCTTAGCTAAGTTACAGAGAGGCTCCAGCAGAGCTTTGACCTCCTAGCACCAAATTGTTCAGAACAACTATGAATGCAACGAGGCATCCATAGTGTTTAAGGTACAGTAGTACCCCAGTATCCGCTGGGGATTGGTTCCAAGCCTTCCCGTGGATAATGAAAACCGTGGATAAGAGAGAACACCAAAATGTTCTCCAAAACTGCTGTTTTGTGATAGTAACTTGTTTTACAGCTGCTGTTTTGCAACAGTACTTGCTTTTTGCGGCTGCTGTTTTATGACAGTAGCTTGCTTTACAGCTGCTCTTTGTGACAGTAGCTTGCTTTGCGGCTCCTGAATTATTTATTTTTCTTGTGCCAGCCGTGGATAACTGAATCACTGGATAATGAATCAGTGGATACGGGGATCCTACTGTATTGTCTTTTTATTAGCATGAACACCTTGTGGCAAAGAAACTGAGATGGTATGTAGGGCCCCCTTTCTTCCATTTTATTCTCACAACAACTCTGTAAGGTAGCATAGTTACTGGCCCAGGTGACTCCCTGATGAGATCTGAATCTGGGCTTGCACAGATTCACCTTTCTACCCAGGACCTTGGAAGCAAACAGGAAGGAAAGGATGAGCTAAACGGATGGCCTGGGATAGAAAGCATATTTGCACCACAGCATTTTCACCATCCCTTCCATCAAAGCCAGAGCTCCTCGTCAGTGTTGTCATTGTCTTAGAGCTGAATAGTTGGGAAGGACCCTATGGAGTCCCAACCCTGTCAAGGAGGCACAGTGGGGAATTGAACACCCAACCTCTGGCTCTGTGGTCAGATATCTAAACCACTCAGATATCTAGAAGCTCTTTACACATACCTGCATGAGAATCATAATGTGTTCATTCAAACCCGGTGGCTCCTGGTTGGTCACACTGCAGAAAAGCAACTTCTGGACCAGTGGTGTAGCATGGTTTCCAACACCTGGGGCTCCTGGCTAAGGCCAGTATTGCAGGAGCAGATCACATGCCCCCAAGGAACATGTGAGCAGGGTAGGGTACAGGGCTCAGTGGAAGAACTCCCCAGGGAAGCAGCCACAGAGCTCCTTAAGGTCCACACTGGTGGCAGTGGTGTAGGCAAGCCTGGCACACACACCCCCCAACAACTCAGACTCAGACAGCTGGGAGGGGGAAGAGGACCATAAGAAGAGGCTCTAGGAGCATGCCTGGCAAGGTGTCCCATGCGCCCTCAAGATTTTTGCACCCAGGGAAATTGCCTCACTGGACTCTCCCATGCTATATCACTATTCTGGACCACCAGTCAAAGAAGCATCAAGACAGCATGGCCAGTGAGGGTTAAGTGTGGAAAATATCCTCCTTTTTTAGTGCAGACTCTTAGTATTCAGAAGAGCCAGCCTGGGTGACCTTGAGCAAGTTTCACAGTCCTCCTGGGGCACTCCCAGAAGAAAGGAATGGGAAACCATTTCTGAGTATTTCCCATCAGGAAAAACCCTGAAAAGGGTCACCATAGGTCAGGCTTGACAGCTCACAAAGATGATGATGATGATGATGATTGCCATAAGTGAGGAATTGGCAAGTAGGGTGCCCAGTCCAACAACATCCCATTTATTCCCTGAGGTTTTGGAATTCAAGGGCAGGGCTTTTGCGATGTTACTGAAATGAGGCACGGGGTGTGTACGTGCATGCAAAGAACAGGAAGGAAGGAAGACCTGCAAATTTCTTGGTGCTCTGCCAATCAGTCCTAGATAGCTGGAAAGACATCTCATAGGCACAAATCAAATTTCCTCCTCTCCCTGGGCCATTCGCCCTGAGATTTTTCTCTCCCCTGCCACCCTGAGACTTGGTAACCATATTGGCAGGAGAAAGACATGTGAGAAGCTATAAATAAAAGGAAAGAGCTCTTTGGGGCCTGTCAATCACAACAATTTGACTCCTATTAATTTCCATCAAGATGTTCAGTGTCCCTGCGCTGCCGCTTTCATTTCTTAGGAAACAGTGCTCTCTGGTGGAACTCATCTAGCCTTGCAGCTCTCTCCTATCTGTCCGCCTTTCCACATAAAGCCGGTGAATAGAGGACAATCTTTGATCTTCAATCCCTGCACCATTGCCAGTCATTTTGCTTTGCTTCTGTAGGACTGATGCCAGCATGGTGCAGTGCAGCTTGGACTCATAATTTGCGACCTGTGGCTCTGGCAAGAAGCATCATAGCACAGTGCCTTCTAATAACATATAGTATGCCTGTGAGATCCACATACATATATTTGTTTAAAATCAATGAATGGATGTCTCTGATCCTTGGTAACAGGCTAGCACCCAGGCAACCCCTGAAACCAAGTGTTTCCCCATGTGGTACCCCAAATCCTCTAGGTGCTTGGGACAATGGAACAAAAACAAGGAAACCATTGCTTTCCCGTTTTCCGCCGGCCCTCTAAAACGGCAAGACAAGCTCTCGGATAAAAGGGATCTTTAAAAGGTTCTGTGGCTGTGTGAGCAGAGTACATAACAGATTGATTAAGACCGCAGTGCTATGCATGTGTTTTCTAGAACAGGGTACATCAAAGGAGTCCTCACAGCAGCTGAGGTTACGTCATCCCAGTAGAAAGACAATGTTAAAACTTTGGAATGTCAAGAAGCCGTCTTATACCGAGACAGATCACTGAGCTGCCTTGCTCAGTGTTGGTGACATTAGCTAGCAGCAGCTCTCTGGACGTCCTTCCTTCCTTCCTTCCTTCCTTCCTTCCTTCCTTCCTTCCTT
>JAHTLZ010003526.1:22675135-22693850 GCA_023846285.1 Phrynocephalus versicolor | reverse complement strand
TCCTTCCTTCCTTCCTTCCTTCCTTCCTTCCTTCCTTCCTTCCTTTATTTTTCCCCACCTTTCCCCTTAAAAAGGACCCAAGGGCAGCTTCCATGGTTGAAAACACAAGCTGAAAAACTAAAAACAGAAAACGGTTCAAGTAGGAAAGAAGTAACATTCTATTCCAAATGTTAGGTTAAAAACAGATGCGGAGGCAACAAAATGTAAACCATCCGATTCATTGGCTCCAGGGAAGGCCATTGCCAAGGCATAGCCGTCTTTCCCAGCCATAGCTGGAAACTGCACAGGGAGAGAGAGCTCAAGCCGTGGTCATCGGCAGGCAAAGAGGGTGTGCTACCCATGAGCGCTGCCCTTTCCCCAATTAAAACACAACCTCTCAAAATGTCAAGTGCTACAAAATACTGAGCACTTATAACTAAAATGCAGAATGAGAAGTTCTCCTAGCCTGGAAAGAAAGACATGCTGCTACAAATACAACAAAAGCCTCCCAAAATAGAAAGATTTCCATTGTTCACTTGAAGTGTAAGGATAAGAATACATCAAGAAATGACACAACCTGCCCAATAGGATACCAGAACACAATCCTAGCATCTCCTTAAACATACAGTTATTGGTGCTTTTTTTAAAAAAAAAAGTGAAATTCCAAACAATTTGGCCTTCACAAGAAATGAGTGGGATCATGACCCTTTCATTCTAAAGCCAGGTTCCTGTTCAATATTTACAGGAACAGAATTCCATCCCCAGACTCTTCCATAGTGATCTGCTGAGGTGCTGGTTGCACACCTGGTCACGTGCAACCAGCCCTTCCTTGGGTTGCTGTGGCAGCTTCCAAAGCTGGAACTTCACAAAAGCAAACCGTGCACTGTTCCATGTATTTACGTTTTGCACCAGGGCCTGTTAATGGATCTTGGAGTTCACCTCAAAATACTGTAGCATCTATAAGCTTGACGTCTGCTCACCTTTGAGGAAAGTCAGTGTCCACTCAGCCAACACACAATGCAAACATTTAAATTTTCCATTAACTCAGGAGAACTATGCAGCACTTTTGACTTCTGCTCTCAGGAATGGACAGTTTCATCTTTCCTGGCATTATGCTTTGGCTTCTTAGGCCACATTGTCACCATTTGAACATGTAAAACGTCTGGTCTGTCCGGAAACATTCTCTTCCCTTGATGCACATTTCAAAGGCACTTGACAACACAACCTTTTCCCAACCGCTCATAGAACACCCTGTCAACCTTGGACACTATGCTCTGTCCTGTTATAGACCAAAAAGGGTACAAAAATACCTCCGATTTGATCGGTTTTGCAGCTTCTCCCCAAAGACAATCCCTAACCCTGGCTAAGGGAACTTAAATACTCGAGGAGAGTGTCATTTTATGCAGCATAGGCTGAAATTCTCTTTTACAACCCGTCTTTCAACGGAGCAGGTGTACATCAGGCATGTCTAGCTTAAAGTTCAGTTTGTTTGCCCCCCCCCATCCACTCCATTGCCACCATCATCTATTGATTTAGATCAGTGGTTCTTACCATGTGGGTCCCCAGATGTTCCTGGGCTGCAACTCCCAGAAGCCTCCACCACTAACTGTGCTGGAAAGGGTTTCTGGGAGTTGCAGTCCAGGAACATCTGAGGACCCAGGGGTTGAGAACCACTGATTTAGATCCAGAACCCCTTCTCTGGATTTAGTCTGAATGAATATTGTCATCAGCCTATTAGATAAAGAGGACCAAAATGCCTGGATGTGAAGTTTCACAGAGGCTTTATGGATATATATCAAAGGGAACTGATGACAAACTGGAACCCTGACAAACATCACAGAACAAAGGCTACAGTATTAAAAGTGGGTCCTCCACCCTCACTCGTGCTGGCAGTGACATCCTGGCTGCTTTTACAAGCCAGAAAAAGGCAAGAGCCAAGAACACATAAGGTGTATCTCACCCCACCAAGATTCCAATTAGGGAGTACAGATGGGAAAGCACCAATTGCAGCTTGGCAAACAGAGGCCAGTTCTGAAGCCACCGTCGCTGTATCAACAGAGGCACACACGTCAGAACCAATCAGAGTTAATTTGATCAGCAAAATGTCATGCAAACTTATGGAAACACTGGAAACCTCCTGTTGGCTACATCAACTGGGAGAGGCTATGAGTTGTAATCCAAAAGATGGGATATTTTCAAGGTCTGAGCAGCCTACATATTCTTCTCACGTGGGGCAGTTTTTCCAAAGAAGGGACTGTACTGTATTTGTCTCAATGTGTTGGCAAAAATAAAGGAGGGAGGAGAGAACGGCTAGAGGGAAAGCAAAATATTGTGGCACTTGAAGGGCTGACAGGTTTGTTTCAACGTGAGCTTTTGTAGGTCAAAATCCATTTGTCTGGGCACAATCTCCCAAAGGCATCAGAAAACTGTGTCTGAAGAAGCAGATTTTGATCCACCAAAAGCTCAAATGGACTATGAGTGGGCCAAGATATTTTGTCTTGCCTTGTCTTTTCTCCTTCCTTTTTGCCAACCACATAACTGGCTGAAATCACTCTGAAAGGGGACTGCACATAGATGTAACACTGGCAAAGAAGTAGGTCTTCCCAACAGTTGTGAATGCAAACCCACTAAAAGGTTATGGGCTCGGTGTGTTCAGGAAGCAATCACAACACACTGAGAGCTCTTTCTAAAATGTATTTGCCTTCGGTATTTCACTGCCATACAGAAACAGGCAGCAAAATTTTAAAAAGGTTAAAAAGGGGGGGCTAAAGCTCTCCCCCATCTCACCCCCGCCACAAAAAAGCCTTCTCCAACCACCACGTCAAAAGGGGTCTTTTCCAGCCAGGGCATAGATTAAGCATGGGGTGCTGGTGTAAACCGGGTTAATTATGCCCAAGTGTGGAAAACAGAAAGGAGAGTGGGTTGTGTAATTAAGATTTATCTGCAGCCTTGCAGATCAGCTTGCGTGCATGCTGAAGCCATTTCTTGCTGATTAGAGCTGTCAGAAGTTCCAGCTCCCTTATCTAACCAGAAAGAGGATATCAACGCTTGCCGAGGTCTTATCAGCAAGCCCACAAGCTTGTTGGTATTAGCTTGCTTAAATTAAAGAATGGGGAATCTAAAACAAAAGTATTAAAATCAAAAAGAGGTAGCCATAGAAAATAACGTTATTACAATACGACTGGGGAGGGAGGCTTCAGCCTGTGTTCAGTGGGATGTGCTTTGAGTCTTCTGCCAGTATCACTTCCACTTGTGTTCCACCCATTTCATTGCCTGATAGTTCCTCAAAAGTAACGCCGTCTTGATCCTGCCCGATGGGAAAGCACGCTCAGGAGGTGGTGCGGTCTTCCAAGAAATGTGCACCAATGGACAAAATCGGGGGGGGGGTGATTCTAGGGTGTCAAAAGGAGCTGCCGTTGTAGCCCTGGATCAGAGCGGCATCACAACATTTGGGGGTTTCTGGGAAGTGCAGTTCAAAAAATAGACCTCAGCACACCTCCAGTCATAACAGCTCCTTCGTATGTCATCCATCACTCAGAAGATTAAGATGATGATCAGCAATTTGGCTTGAGGAATTCAAAAGCAATATATTAAACTGAGCTGGTGATACTCAAGGAGGAAATAAGTGACAGCTGAACACCCACCCACCTCAGTAAAGCCCAAGATCTCCAATGGACACCAAGGCAGGAGGGAAGACAGAGGGTGTGATCACTGCACAGTGCTTGTGTATCCTTGCAGCCACTCCACCAGCTACTTTGCAGGGCTGTCCAGCAAAGAGAAACTTTGCATGTGTCTAGCAAGCTAGTCTTTTTTGTGTGTTTTCTGGGTTATTCTTTTTCTTTGTTCTTCCAAATAGCTACATCGAGGAGTGAGGGAGTGTGTCTGTGTGTGTGTGTGTGCGCGCGAGAGAGAGAGAGAGAGAGAGAGAGAGAGAGATTGAAGAAGGATGGTTGCTCTATGAGATCTGAGTTGATGTGTATGTGTTTCGTTGTTACAGTCATGACCGACTCTCCGTGACCCCATGTCCATGGAGTTTTCTTGGCAGGAATACTGGAGTGGTTTGCCAGTTCCTTCTCCAGGTGCCTACAGCACCTGGTATTCCCTGGTGGGCTGACCTTGCTTAGCATCTGAAATACATCACAAAATTAGAGCATTACGTACTTCCCATTCCCCCCCCCCCAAAAAAAAAATCCATCTGTATTTTACCACCATTTGCAGGGTTTTTTTAACACAGGATCAGAAACACATAGATATATTCACAGATTCTGGGATGGTGTGGCTGGAATGTCTCCTAAAGATACATCAATCCCAACATGTATGCCCTTTATTTAGGTACACAGCAGGCTGGAGTGCCTCCACACAACCCTTAGTAGGAGCAATTGCTTCAGCTGCCTGGTCCATTTCTCTATTCCAGGTGTCACCCAGAGCTTTGACAGCCTCACCTACAAGTGACAAGAAAATCCCCACCCCTCAAACCATTAAAAAAATCCTTGTAGATCCATCAAACGTATAAATTAGATCTGTTGACTTAGCTCAGTCAATTATTTAATCTGCAGAGGTTCAGTATCACTGGGGGGTTGTGTGTGTTTTTGCCATACTCCAAGGACAATCAGAAAATGCAGACAGTTATATTGACCCATATCAAGACAACAAACCAGATCTAGCAATGTCTTGCAGGAGCCTGTTTTCTGTAAACCTAATTAGTTTCAGTTGCCCATTTAAGTCCAAACCACTTCCCAGAGCATAAAACTGTGCATAAAACATGAGTTGCTCACAACAGTATGTTGCTCCCAAGAAAATCCATTGTTTATTTGAATCCAGTTTTAATTAGACTGCAAAATGATGGAGTCATTTCCCAGAAGAAGGGTATAAAGACAGAGTGGGCAAAAGGAAGATCCAATGAGTGGGCAAGTAAGCCAGAAGGGTTTAACACCATTGGCTCAAGTTCTGTTAAACATTTCAGATCAATTCAACTTTCAGAGATCAAAATCTTCCAGCACTAATGTCCTGTTAGCAACACTTTGAATGTTTACTACTCGAGTCAATAATGGCACTGTCAACTTGGATACTCACAAGTCTTAATTATGCTAGCACCAGTTTCTGCTTCTCCTTCCACTTCGACTCGGCCCTTTTCCCACAGCACAAACACTGTATTCAAAGGAATGGGTTGTAATTTCATACTGAAATACAACTGTTCGTTTTAAAAGCATCACAACACTTTTCTTTGGGCTCTTGTGAGAACAGACCAATGTGGCTGCTTCTTTGAATGCTGGTTTATAGAGAATGGTTTCCCTTTTAACCACTCAAAACGTGTCCTGAATGGATAGCAAAAGTTCTGCAGTTCCTTCCTTCTGGAGCTGGGAAGATTGAACATCACTTTTTGCAGAAGACTAAGGTTCAATTTAACTCTGTGAATGCATTCCTTTCTGTGACTGCTCCATTGTGAGCACTGCAGCACACAGGTTAAAATTATAAAGGAGTTCTCTAAATTTCTTCTCTAAATTTCTTTACCTGAACACACATTAATCTTTATAATCCTAATAACAGTATGCTGCCTAGTTGTCAGTACACATGAAGATGACCTATATCTCCCTCACATAAAATATCTCAAAACCCCATAATGCTGACCCTGGAATTTCTCATTGCTTTTGAAAATAGGAAGTGTGTAAAGTCAGCATTATAACAACACTGTAGCAGAAGTAAGGCACTAACTTTGGGGAAGAGGGTTAATATAGGAATGCACGCCTTAAAAGCTCATTTGTGTTTATGTTATATGTATATCAAAGATTATTTCCACAGCCCTTTTTAATTGTTTAGTGATAATAAAGAAGAAAGAACAAACAAAAGTATCAGAAAAGAATAAAATAATGGTTACATCATGGATATGTCTGTGAAGATTTCCAGTCATCCAGGTGAGTTTATCTGGAAGTTGAGTCATGGCAAGTCGACTTGTTTTTCTTGATAGAAATGTTTCGCTGCTCATCCAAACAGCTTCATCCATCTGAATACAGCTGATGCGAGTCCTCCATCTAATAGTCAGCTTTGACCTCTTGTCACCATGGTCTGAAAGAGGCTCATAAGATGGACAATGGCCTGAATAGGCTCGTTAGGTAGACAATAGTATCCATAGCCTTAAGGTGAACAATGGCCTAAGGCAGTGATGGCGAATCTATGGCACGGGTGCCAAAGGTGGCACTCGGAGCCCTTTCTGTGGGCACCTGACATCGCCCCTTCATAGCCGCCTGTATACAGGTTAAATTACTGTATTGGAACTTTGTGAAAAATTAGTGGGTTTTGAATTGCAGTTTGGGCACTCAGTCTCTAAAAGGTTTGCCATCACTGGCCTAAGGTACTGAAACCTATAAAGTATGGGTCGCTTGGTGGTGAAGGCTTTTTGATTTGTCTGGGTATTGTTGAAAGCACACACTGATAAGTAGCAGATAGACTATGCCTGAAGCCCCCACCTCTGTTGAGAGAGGGGGTTTCAATGCTCACATGAATGGCTTCCCTGACCCTTTTCGTGGATATTGGTAAATTATAGTTTCTTTCAAATATTTTGCTTTTTTACATTACGGAAAGAAATTAAAAGTAAAAGCAGTTTGATCGTCTTCTCTGTGGTCCTTTACAATAACAAGCTGTCTTCCTTTTTCCATCAGTAATCTGAGAATATATTTCATATCTCCTTCTTTGTAAGTCTCAGTTTTCTATAAAGGAGTAAAACATGTAATATGGGCAAACATCCTGTTCTTACCTTCAGCTTCAGTACTTTATGTTCACATTTCCATTCTTCTGGCACGACTATTTGCCACAGCTCTTAATATCAAAATTCAACTCTGACAGCTCTCCAGTTTTCCAGGGTTCAGCCATTACTCCAGAAGCTACCGTCAGCACAAGCACCACTAAGTCCTTCGATGCCATCTTTGCTCCTCCGGAATTGTTAATAGCAACAGTGCTACAGCTGGACATTACAGATGGGCACAGAGCACCACTTTAGCAGTTCATGCTGGTTTGTATTTTTGGCCAGTTAGGTGTTTGGTGACTCCCAGCCCCTCAATTCCTCCAGTGGGTGCCTACTCAAAGGCAGTTTCCCAGCTTCCCTGCCCCACCTTCTCCTGGGGATGCCTCTGAGTGGTCACTCACTGGAAAAGGTGAGGCTGGGAAGTGCCAAACACCTGCTCAGTTGAAAAAGAAGCCAGCACAAATGCCAAACCAGCGGTTCATGCCCATCTCTACTGGACACAGAATTTTTGCCCTCCCCAAATAAACCTACGCACGCACGCACGCACGCACGCACGCACACACACACACACACACACACACACACAGTATCACTGTATATATGTGTGTCACTTTATATATGTGTGTCACTTTATATATGTTTGCACACACATATACACACACATTCTCTCTCTCTCTCTCTCTCTCTCTCTCTCTGTGGGGGGTGGGGGTGGGGGGGTCGATCATTGCCTCAAGAACCCTACAGAACATTAGATCTCTAGGCAGAAGTATGAAGCCTGTGTTTGTCATAGGTGATATTTGTCCCAACAGGTTTATGTCCAGTATGATCCAGAAGGATGCTCAGCACCTTGTACAATTTACTCCAGGGATCCTCAATGTATGGCCTGTGGGCCAGATCCAGCTCACCAGGTTCCTGAATCCAGTCCTGCAGCCATTGCAGACCACCACCCCCAACTTACCCCCTACCCACCCACCCCACACACACTTGAGAAACAGCCACCCACCTACCCACTCCCCCTCAGGCCAAATCAGGTGCCCCTGAAGTGTGCAGCGCTTCTGGAGCCATTGGCCATGGGTCTGGCTGGTACAGTACTGAGGAAATCCTTCCAGCCCCATTCAGCACAGTAGGTGGCTTGCTCAAGCACACACGGTTGTGGCGGCAGTAGCAGGGGAAGCAGCAGCAGCTGCTGCCACCGCCTCACGCTCGAGCTCAAGGGGGGGGGGCGAAGTGATCCAGTGGGAAAGGTGCCTTTTGCTGTACAGTGCGTGCTCAGCCCAGATGTGAGCTCCCAAGAAACACACACACACACATCTCTCTCTCTCTCTCTCTCTCTCTCTCTCTCACACACACACACACACACACACACACACACACACACACACACACATGTGCCTCTGCCAGATGGGCCGCATGAGTACGGGCTGCCTCGGGCACGCAGAAGTGGGGTCGAGGCTGCTGTCTTGCCACTGCCAAACTCCATCACTTGCCCCCTCCCCTGCCTTGACCCTCTTTGGAGCAAGCACAGGAGTGGGGCATTGGGCAAAAGCTTTCCTTGGTCCTCCCCCATTTTTGCTTGCAAGGAGGAAGCTGGGTTTCAAAGGTGGGACTGAACTCACCAGGTCCACCTGTTTTTTCCCCTATTTTTTTTCCGAACTATAGTCCAGCCCCCAAGAGTGTATGAGGGACAATAAACCAGCCCCCTGTTTAAAAAGTTTTGAGGACCCCTGATTTACTCGTTCCTTCTGAATATCTGCTAATTCATTTTCCACATACAAGACAGACAAAATGAATGTCAAAAAAAATCTCAGACACATGCAAGCAGATAAAGGTGATATGTTGCTTTTTAATCTACTGAATTAACTATTGAACATCCAAAAACATAAGTGTCAAAACTCAATACAGTGTTTTAGTAATATAAGTTTGAAAACATAATGTACTACATAAATGGAAAATACACTGTTAGATCATCAGCAAAGATTTATACAATCTGAAGAGAATATAATAGCCCTGTGTATCTAGCCATTAATTTCAGACCTCTGTTATTATTCCTCATAGCAATGTTCAAAGCTTGTTGTAAAGAAAGAGTGGGGATGAAGAGAGAGAAATCTACCTGATTGCTTTTCATTTTAAATCAATTGGTTATTTTTACATCATGTAGTCACTGGAAAAATTAATCGATTTTTATCATGTCAACTCTGAGACTACACAGTATTTTGCCATGTAGTCACAACTTTAGTAATATTATTTACAGTGGACCCTTATATAACAAACAGTTTGTATAACATAAAATTTGTACAACATAAATTCTGGAGATGGGGGAAATTTGCTTAATAGAATCAGCTATGGGGCAAATCTGTACAACATAAAAATGGGATCACTCTGTTTTCAATGCATTCCTATGGTAAATTTGTATAAAGAAATTTGCTTAACAATTTCATTTGGAACGAATTAATTCCTTTATACAAGGTACCACTGTATTATGTATATTGTGTATTGTTAAAGTCCTTTAGTTCTAATGTGCCCACTGTTTCCCCTTTATAAAAGTACTACGAGATAAAAAAAAATGCCAGAGTTGCTACTGGCATCAGCCCCACTGGACCCAGGCATTTACCCACACTTGCTCTCCAACCCTCACTTTCCCAAAGAGTAGCACCCCATCGGCCCCTCTGCCCTGGGCAGAGAGGCAGATGGGGTGCTACAATATCAGGAAAGCCCAGAGGGAGTGGCGACGGATTGTGGGCTTGTTCATAGCCCCAGTTTACTCTACAGCCACACTGCTTTTGGGATGCCCAGAACAGCACGGCTGGAGAGTAAACTGGGGCTATGAATGAGCCCACAAGCCGCTACCTCCCTTTAGCCTGGCTCTCTGCATGGAGCACAGTGGTGTGCTCCATGTGGAGGGGGGTAGTGCCATGGCTGTGAGGGGGCGATGTCGTGTGCCCACAGACAGGGCTCCATGTGCCAACTTTGGCACCTGTGCCATAGATTCGCCAACACTGCTCTAGATTATTGCAAGCATAAATGCCAGCACCCCATATTCATTAACAGTGATGAATGCCTAACAAAGTTGTAAATCTCTCATATTCACAGATCAATCCCTCATAGAGCTTGTTGAGATCGTCCACTCTCTTTTCCAATTCACTTGTCTTTTTTCTGATCTCAGATACTGTTTTCACCTTGGTACCTTTTGTCAAATGCACAGCATCCTTAACAATGCAACAGACATCCACCAGAAGGCACGCCCCAGCCAAAGTAGCACCTGCCGCTCTGGCGCCTTTGCTCATTGCAAGGGAAGTTCCTTGAAAGGCTTGTTCCACTTGGCCAATTCCCTTGATCGAAGCTCGGGCTTTGCTTCCTGCAGCAGCAGCTTGCTTTGCTAAAATCTTCAAGGCAGGATTTCCTTTAACACACTTTAGTGCTTTAACATTCACACCGATTTCCATCCCTGCCTGTATCAATTTAGTGAACTGTCCTGAACAGTTGCAAACAGAAACAAAATACTGGGTGATTTCTTCGAAATTGTTACGGTTTGACCGCAATTCAGAATTGTAGTCTATTCGACTCGTCACCATTCTCAGGCCTTCTTCACATTTCTTTATCAGCTCCTGGACCTTTTTCCATTCCTTGGAATGAAGAATCTGCTCAGACACACCAGCAGAAGCACCCGTTATTCCTGCCGCTGCTCCCAAACCAATCCCTGTAACGGTCAGGATTAAACTTCCACCCGCTGTGAGCGGCGTCAAGGTCAAGCCCAGGATGGACAAGATGCTGGAAGTGGCACTTGCAGAGCTGG
The DNA here is from genome assembly GCA_023846285.1 of Phrynocephalus versicolor. Classification (NCBI taxonomy): domain Eukaryota; kingdom Metazoa; phylum Chordata; class Lepidosauria; order Squamata; family Agamidae; genus Phrynocephalus; species Phrynocephalus versicolor. The sequence continues at coordinate 22,683,339 of JAHTLZ010003526.1, read as the reverse complement.
CAGCGAGGCTGGCGATGGTGCAGTCTTTATGGGTCTTCTCGATCTTGTCTGCCACTTCCCGGAGGCAACGGATGTCCCTCTCAATCTTTTTTCTCTGAGAAGGAAATACCTCAAGGAAGGGTACAAAAAGGTGCATCCAATTTTCTTCCATAGGCTCCCCCCCCCTCTGTATCTGTGTAAAATTAAAGTAACAAGTGTTTCAATAGGTGGGGCATAAAAAGTCAGCAGCTTTCAAGACTTGACTTGATGCCATACAAGCCCACGATCCACAGAAAAGGATGCCATGTTTTTTAAAAGCTGGGGAAATGAAAATACCGTACATGGCTTCAGATTTGGGAGTGTTTTTACCGGTCAAAATTGTGGTACTGAACCTGTGATTAATGAAAGGATTAGTCATAGGGCTTCTTCCTTCTGGCTGATGTGGATAAGGAAGAGGTGGGAATATACCTGAGAATGGTGATCAGACTACCAACTGATGTATAATACTTAGAAAATGTAGTAGATCAGTTGGTCGTCAGGTCAGAAGATACCTGGGTCTACCTAGCTACAGTATCTATCCACTCACTGTGATCTGTGATTCCTGTCACTTCTACATGTCGAGTCTTAATTTCGAATAGTTCTACCAATTTCTCACTTGGGTGCATTTTGTGCCCCTTTTGCTTGTCAGTTTCCCCCCTCCCTCCCTTTTAGGGATATGAACTGTTTTTGAAAACATTGAGCAACTATGCCTGTCTTCACAAGACTTGGTGAGAGAAGGAATTCATGCCACTCGTCATACTTCAGTTTTCCCCATCTAGGGATGTTACTGTTTTGTATGTCTCCCTGTCAGTTTCAGTAGGAAGGTAAGAACTCTTGTGGTGACCCAGAACACAATAGTCCCTCTGCATGTGAGCAAGGGCCAGTCTCCCATACCATGTCATGCCTCAAAGGAAGGCTGGAATTTGAGCTGGTGTTGCCACCATCTGTTTAAAACTTTGTTGAAAAAGTAGATTCCAAAGGAAAGAATCCTTGTGTTTGATTTTGCTTTATATTGACAATTTTTTTCATTTAGCATATAGAGATCCCATTGAATCAATGGGGATTTAATAAGTCAATACCTCCATAGGCATTGTCAGATTTATTATTGTCACATTAAAACACAAGAGTAAAATCCTGTTGTTAGTCCCAAGCAGACCAGATTCCACACCATAGCTAAACCACGGTGTGGGTGTGGACTTTAGCCAACTTCTTTTTGTGAGTTTTGGAATTTTGTGTCCACAGTATGTGGTCTATGGGACTCCAGAACAAATCATCTGAATTTCAATTATTTCTTATGGGGAAATCTGCTTTCATATAAGAGTGTTTTGTTTTACAAGCATGTTTTCGAAACGGATTATGCTCATAAACCAAGGCATTACGATAGATAGATAGATAGATAGATAGATAGATAGATAGATAGATAGATAGATAGATAGATAGATAGATAGATAGATAGATAGATAGATGTGAGTGTGGGTGTATATATGTACAGATACAAACACACACACACACAGAGGCACAAATAAATATATTGATCTTCTTTAGGGAGGTGTTCTGTAGGGGTGTTATCTCCAGTGGGAGCCATGCAGGAGTATCTCTCTTTGAGAGGTGAAGTCAGGGAAGAGTTGTTTCAGCATAAGCATAAGCATTCTAGGTTTAGCTCCATCTTTGAAGGCATTATCATGTAGGTCTACTGCCATCACAGCCTGTTGGTAGATTTTTCCAAACTTTTTTCCCATTGCTGAACACATCACTTTGATCATGGTGGCAATGCGGTGGCAAGTTACATTGATTTTGTTTTGGCTGAACAGGAATGTTTCTTAATTATGCCCTCCCTTATAGGTCTTTATAAATCTTCTCCAGTTGCTCCAGGGTGTCTTCGAGTTGTTTAGCCTTCTCTGTGATCGTGACTGCCATTTCCACTTTGGCTTCTTTCAGTAAGAATAGGGAATCTTGAACAATACTGTCAATCCTTGCCATGAGAATGGGTATCATTGATATAGCTTTTTCCAGTCCCTCTTTTTTGGTCATTGCAAAAGGTTTTCCAATCTCTTGCATTGTTTTCACTTCTTCCATTTCTAGCTCTTTGCCTGCCACTTTGAGTGCCAAATCCTTCAGCTGAGGGTTTGCTTGAACACACTGCACCCCTTGTATATGTTTATAGAAAGCCACTGTAGAATTGGCTACATCAGAAATCAGAGGAGAATATCTTTCCAATGCACCCTTGCTACTTGAGGGCAATGTGGAATAAAAATAATTTTCACAGGAATTCATCAACTCTTTTAGGTTTGCCTCACATTCTCCCAGCAGTGTTTTCACATCTTCTGTCTTGATAAACTGAAAAATGTCATCAGTTAAATAAGCTGCAACCTCAGTAATTTTACCAGCAGCTTCTAGAGTAGTGCCAGCTTTCCTCAAATTGCTGGAGACTGAGGAAGGAGCCAAGCCAGTCGATATGGCTGTTAAAATGTTACCAAGGATCCCAAAAGAGCCAGCAGATATCTTGGCAATAATACAGGCCTTGTGCAGCTCATTAATGTTGTCTGCAATTTCGTGAAGGCTTCTGATGCACTTTTTGATCTGTTCTCTCTTAGCAGGAAATTTCTTCTGGAAGTGGCGAAAATGAGCCTCTTTCGTTGCCCATGGCAGCATATCTGATAAAAAGCAAGGACACATATGTTTCAATAGGTAGGGCTTGAAAGGCAGCAGCTTCGAAGACACCCCAAGTTTGTATGATTGATTGTTGTGTTGTTACAGTCATGACCGACCCTTCATGACTCCATGTCCATGGAGTTTTCTTGGCAGGAATACTGGAGTGGTTTGCCAGTTCCTACTCCAGGTGCCTACAGCACCTGGTATTCCCTGGTGGTCTCCCATCCAAGTACTAAACAGGACTGACCCTGCTTAGCTTCCGAAATCAGGCGAGATCGGATGTGCTTAGGGCATCTAGGCAACTCATATGATTGATTAAAGCAGCCTTTTCCCCACTGCACTTCCACCAACTAGCCAGTGCAGCCTGGTGTTGATGGGCTGTGTCAAACACATCTGGAGGGCACAGATTGAAACAAGCTGGACTGAAGTTCAGGTTACAATCAGAATTACCTAGGCCAGTGATGGCGAACCTTTGGCACTCCAGATGTTTTGGACCACAATTCCCATAGTCCTTTGTCATTGGCAGTACAGGTTTGGAATTTTGGGAGTTGTGGTCCAAAACACATGGAGTGCCAAAGGTTTGCCATCACTGAGCTGAAATCCCCACACAGGCAAAAGGAGAGTGTTGAACCAATCACCCTCTTCCATTCTCCCAAAGTAATAGGAATTTAAAAGAAAATAAAGAGAAGAATCTATATCAGTGTTGCAAACAACATTTTTAAAAAGAAGCACACACACTTCCCTACAGAAGGATGCTATACAATTAGAAGATTTTAAATATCAATAAAATCCAGGCAATAAAGGGCAGACATAATAGACAGCATTTAAATGGGAAAGAAATCAAATAATTGAGTAGGAAGGGGCCTATCAACTCCAACTCCCAGCTTAGTACAAGGATCTGTGGCATTTTTTGAAACACCACATGCTTCGAAAGAACCATCAGTATGATGTAGTGGCTAGACTCAAAAGGACTATGATCAATTCCCGACTCTTTGTGAGTCTCACTGGACTAGTCCTGCTTTGGTGGTTACTTCACGTCCATTCTGTCTCTGTTAGTGTTGCACTTGGCACAAAAAAATGTTACTTCACAACTGTCACGCAACTACTCAAATTTGTCTCAGCCACGCCCCTGGAACGGGTTCTAAGCATGACAATACAGTACCTGGTGCTTGGGTAGGGTTTTCCCTTGTCACTCTTTGTTCCCGCTTTCTATTCCGAGTCAAGATACCATGTAGTAAAGACTGTCACGCAAGAAAACATTCGTTTCTCTCAGAAAACTGTGTCCAGGTTTGTTTGTTTGTTTGTTTGTTTGTTGACTTTTCAGAAGCAAAATATCGAAAAAGAATTTTAAGCCCCCCAAAAAGGAAAAAGGAAGCTAGACAAATTCGGTGTTTGTCACGTTACAAGATTGTGAGGTAATACCTGCCACAAGACAAGTCATCACGACGGTGGGAAACACTAAGACAGGGACAAAACCACGTGAACACAACCAACGCTGTCACGGTACAAAACTAGTCGCGGAACAGAGAAGGATGTGAAGTAACCACCTTTGTCAGCATTGCCTATTTCACAGGGTTGTTGAGAAGTTAAAGGGAGGCTGCAGAGAAATGTAAAGGCCTAGAACAACCATTTCCATAGTGTCTTCTGGGATTCCTGAGTAGCTTACTGGAGAAAATACAACCCAAGCCTGGCACTTTAATTTCCATGCTTCAAAGCCACTTGCTGGCTTCTCTCTCTCTCTGAGTTCTCTTCCCCCGTTTCCTTTCCACTTCCCTCCTCTCTCCCTTTCTTTCTTTGGCACACTTGTGCTCACCAATCCTGGCTTCCTGAGCTTCCTGTCCCAGGCTTCCCACGATCCAAGCCAAAGGAGGCCAAGCCTCCCTCTCTCTTTCCCCTCTGGAAATTTTGGCAGAAGGTTCCCAGCCTACCTTGTTGGGCTTCATGTATGCAGGGCTGGTCAGGTGCCTCCTTAAGACAGGCCTCAGTTGCATTGACTCTCTGAGTTTGCATGGTATCTGACCAACAAAAGGCAAAACGTGTGTTTCAATAACTGAGGTTAGAAGGGCAACAGCTCCCAAAGCAGCCAGGCTCAGGTACCAGATTACAGCATCCTTTTCTCACTTGGCCCCTGCCAAGTGCCTGGCCTCAGACTTATGATTACCACCATCTTAGCCAACAGTGCCTGGTGTTGATGGGCCAGGTCAAACATATCTGGAGGGCAGAGACTGAAACAAGCTGGACTGAAGTTCAGGTTACAATCAGAATTACCTAGGCCAGTGATGGCAAACCTTTGGCACTCCAGATATTTTGGACCACAATTCCCATAGTCCTTTGTCATTGGCAGTACAGGCTTGGAATTTTGGGAGTTGTAGTCCAAAACACATGGAGTGCCAAAGGTTTGCCATTACTGAGCTAAAATCCCCACACAGGCAAAAGGAGAGTGTTGAACCAATCACCCTCTTGCATTCTCCCAAAGTAACAGGGATTTAAAAGAAAATAACAGAGAAGAATCTATATCAGTGTTGCAAACAACATTTTTAAAAAGAAGCACACACACTTCCCTACAGAAGGATGCTATACAATTAGAAGATTTTAAACATCAATAAAATCCAGGCAATAAAGGGCAGACATGATAGACAGCATTTAAATGGAAAAGAAATCACAGAATAATTGAGTAGGAAGGGACCTATAAGGCCATCAACTCCAACTCCCAGCTTAATACAAGGATCTGTGGCATTTTTTGAAACGCCACATGCTTCGAAAGAATCATCAGTATGATGTAGTGGCTAGACTCAAAAGGACTATGATCAATTCCCGACTCTTTGTGAGTCTCACTGGACTAGTCCTGCTTTGGTGGTTACTTCATGTCCCCCACTCGATGTAGGAATACATATCAAAGAACATCTGCTAGGTCAGGGCTGTTCAACTTTGAACAGGCCAAGGTCTACTTTTTCCGTCCCAAAGTGCCTGAGGGCTACTACACTAAAACCTCTACTTACAAATTTTATCCATTCCAATCACATGCTCATAAGTAAAAAAATTTGTAAGTAGAGCAGTGGTTTCCCATAGGAATGCATTGAAAACTAATTAATTTGTTCTGGAGGGAACAGATTTCAATGCACCATGGTCCTTGAATTACCCCGCTCGGCTGAGATAACAGGCTGGCAGAACCAGAACTTTGCTGGGGCAGTGGTGGTCCTTGGGATGGAGGAGGGAGGGGTGGAGAACTTATCTACTTTTTCCGGCATCACTTTTTAAATTGATGGCCGGTGGGCTACTTTTGAACCCTTCACGGGCTACCAGTAGCCCACGGTCGACCTGTTGGGCAGGCCTGTGCTAGGTGGTTGTCCAAATTTCTCTCGAATGCCTCCAGTGTTGGAGCACTCACCACCTCTTGAGGTCATTGGTTCCATTGCCATACTGCTCTAACAGTTCGGAAGTTTTTCCTGACATTCAGCCAAAAGCTGGGTTCTCATAACTTGAACCCATTGTTGCATGTCCTGCACTCTGGGATGATCAAGAACAGATCCTGCCCCTCCTCTGTATGACAGCCCTTCGGACATTTGAAAAGTGCTATCATATCGCCCCTAGTCTTCATTTTTCTCGGCCGAATCTGCCCAGTACTTTCTGTCTTTTCTCATAGGACTTGGTTTCCTCTCCCCTGCTCCTTATCACCCTCTTCTGAACTTGTTCCGTCAGCATCTTTCTTGAAGTGCACTGCCAAGAAATTGTCACATTTGATGGGGTTCCTGCATGGCAGGGGGTTGGACTGCATGGCCCTCGAGGTCTCTTCCAACTCTATGATTCTATGACTTCTATGACTCATGTTAAGGTCTAACCAAAGCTAAATACAGAGGGGAGGGGCAGAAGCACCTTGCAGAATTTGGAAATTATACTTCTGTTAATGCAGCATAAAATAGTGTTGGCTCATATTCAGTTTCTGGTCTACAATAATTCCATGATCATTACTTGTGGTGTTGCTGAGCCAGATGTCCTCCATCTTATAACTATACATTTGGTTTCTTCTTTCTAGGTGCAATACTTTGCAGTTATCCCTGTTAAATTTCCTTCTGTTGCTTTCAGCTCAGTGCTCCAGCCTATCAAGATCATTCTATAACCAATTGTGTATCTACCTTACATTGATTTATCCAGCCCACACCTAGTCAGCTTACTAATCCAGATATCATGGTTAGGTTACTAATCAGGATATCATGGTGAACTTTGTCAAAAGCTTTGCTGACGTCGAGATATTTGAGGTGGTGAAATATTTCTTGATTATTAGTTTATCAATCTTGAGCTACAATCCTGTCCGCTCCACTTGTACTTTTACTTATGTATGGAAGTTCAAAGTCTGTCTTATGGGGAAAGGCTGAGCTAAAATAGGAATTAAGCACCTCTGCCTTTTCTTTGTCATCTGTTACCGTTTTCCCATCTCCATTGAGGAGTGGTGCCACTGTTTCTTTTCTTTTGTCTTCATCTTCGATGAAAGCTTTCTACAATTCACAATCCAAAGAGATTGTGTAACTAAATCCTTCTCCCTTCTCCTATTAACTGTTCTTCCCTATTAAGTAAAAGATGGGAGAAGTGGAAGGAAATCACTGAGGTTAACAACTAATTTTTTAAAAGTGTCATCCATTTGGAGGAAAAAAGTCAGGAATTAAGCCGTTTTCTGCACCACTAAGATCTAGGAGTTAGTAATTTTGTTCTTTTCAGTGTATTTGATCTGTTTTAAAACTGCATGCAGAAATGGTTGCTAGTATCAGCACAGGCAGATAAACAGTTTTACAATTTAAAAAATCAAAACTTGAATATGGTTAGTCCAAAGGACTTGTGGTACTTGCCTTGAAGAAGTGGAATTAATCCACAAAAGCTTCCAATGATTTTTTTTTTTTTGTTATCCGAGGCCTACAAAAGTATCACCTATAGCCTATTCTTCCCTTTGTAGTTAGTTATGGCCACACGTCTTCCCCTATTGATTTCAATTGCAGTAGATGGAAATGGTTGCAGACTGCAAGGGGCCTGTGGAGGGAAGGTATGGGTTCAAACACCTCCTCAGCCATTAGTTTGAAATTTATCACCCACTTCTTAAACAAAGGGAAGCCAATCATTCTAATCCCCCTCATTGCCTCCTTCTGTCTTCTTTTGAAAAATAATTTCTATTTGACTCAGGAAACAAGGTAATTCAGAAGCCTCCATCATTTGGGGTTAAATAATTTTTAAGTTAAACCACCAGGAACATCCAATTTTAGTCAAATTGAATCAAAATCAATAGATTTACCTAGAAGATGCTTTCCATAGTATGAAGTACTGCTTTTTCCTGTTCCCCCTCCCCCAAAAAATCAGTCTTGTGTCTGTGAGAGAGCACAATCTGGTGTAAAGAGATAACAGAGAGAAGATGGCTTTGTTGGAGTCTGGGATTTAAAGAAAAGTCTGAGAGAGATTGAGTGGCAAAGGGGGGAAAGTAATAAAGAACTGAGCTGAATGAACTTGAAGCCTGGGAATAAACAGCATTCTTCTAACAGTGTTATTTTCAT
>JAHTLZ010003526.1:22651314-22672135 GCA_023846285.1 Phrynocephalus versicolor | reverse complement strand
AACTCCTTCAATTCTCCCCGCAACCTTGCTATGGAAGCCACCTACATCAACCATAACTTCTCTCAGCAGTGCCTGAGAATGGTACGATTGAATGAGTCACTTAACTCACTTACGCAGAGGATTTTGTAAATGTCTGTGGTTGTCTAGAATGTTACGCTGATGAGGAGATGATCCGAGCTCAGCAAGTGAAAAGAGGATTGCATGCATCAAAATAAATCTTGTGCTTTTATAAGGCTCCTAGGGGATCTCAGAAGGATTAATGCACATATTAGACAGTTTAATGAAGGACTTCTGATGTAATGGTAGGGAATATCTGTTGTTAGCTTGGTGGCACTTTGGAGCCATATTGAAAAAAGGTACAGGGAACGGCTCGGTGAAGAAACAATGTGTAGAATTATCCATTCCGTAGTTAAACACTAGAAAGCTTCTTATCTTAAGCACCTGCAACTATCTTGAACACATTGCCTAATGGACTTGGTAAAATTGTTACATGATTTCTTTTCAGGGGAAAGAAAAATACACATTTCCTAATCCCAACCCGTTTGTGGAAGATGATATGGATAAAAATGAGGTGGCTTCTGTTGCATACAGGTAAGCTGTTGCTTCTTGCATATGAAGACATCGTGGAAGTATGTGTTGTCTGAAGCTCTGACTCCCAAACATGTAACAGCTTCCATGGAAAATTCATTATTACTGCTCATGATATGTAATAAATTGGCAAGGGTAAGGTTACACCCTAGTGTTCTTGGATTTAGGTACCGAAGGTGGAAGCTGGGAGATGATATAGATCTGATTGTGCGTTGTGAACATGATGGAGTGATGACTGGAGCCAATGGAGAAGTATCATTCCTCAACATTAAAACACTGAATGAATGGGACTCAAGGGTAAGGTTGGCTGTGTAATAACGCTTAAATCTGTGAACCTCTTAAAAAGGACAGAACCAATTCACATAACATGCTATATCGCTAATTGATCAGGAGAACAGTATATAGGATCTTTTGGATGTTCCTCATTTACCTGCACTGGCTCCTCTTGACTAACCCACTTTGAGTACTTGCAAGAGCCTGTATGTGTTCTTTCACCTATCCCATTTAATAGAATAGGAGAAAGTTAAAAGCACTGGGTTATTTTTGTTCAGTAATAAAGATATAGTACTCCTCCGTTTATTTGGGGGGGGGGTTACATTTCCAACTCAAACCACAATAAAGGAAAATCCTTGTTATGCAGATGCCTTTATCTGTGGGTCAGGCCGGGACTGGGGGACCTTTTTTTGGTCTCCTGTACTTGCTCCAGGCATGGTGCAACCTGGAACAGCACTTCCAGGGCCGGCGCTGGGACTCTGGAGCCTGTGCAGGCCCCAGAAATGGCTTCCAGCAAACTGGAATTGACCTCCAAGCTGCCGGAAGTCACTTCTGGGGCTTGCACAGGCTTGGGAAGTCTGCCAGTGGCCTGTTCCAGGCAGTGACAGGCCTGGGGTTAAATACAGGAGGCCCCACACAGGCCCACTGGTCCCAACCCACAGCTTTCCCCAGGCCCAGTGCCGCCTGGCTGCTTCCATGCCACCTGCCTGCACCTGCAGTCCCAGTGAATCTACAGTATACCAGGGCTGCAGTTTATGAAGCATGAATATGGTGAGGGAGTACTGTACAGTAAAACCTTGGTTTATGTTAAGAGTACCTTGGTATACGAGTGTTCTGCAAGAGGAGCAAACATTTCTTATAAATTTTATCTTGATCAATGAGCAGCATCTTGCAATATGAGCACTGCAGTATGTCACATGCTCACAAGTAAGCCATTGGTGGTTCTATTTCTCCCCACTGCTGGAATGTGGGCAGTTTGAACGTTCCATCTTGGGCAACTCTCAAAAGCAATGGGGAGAGAGAGGAAGGGAAGTCTCCTTCACACTAGCCACAAAGGTTTTCAAAGGAGAGTGCAGGTTACGGTTTTATTTTATTTTTTGTCATATTTTGTATTTTCTTGATTATTTTATATTATATTATAATCATTTTATACCAATATTTTTGGGCTGTAGAACAAATCATTTGAGTTTCCATTATTTCCTATGGGGAAGTTTGCTTTGATATACAAGTGCATTGGATTACAAGTGTGTTTCTGGAACAAATTATGCTCATAAACCAAGGTTTTACTGTACTTGGGTCATCACTAATTGAACTGTAGTCAAATTAATGATGAACCTAGAAACCTACTTTCCAGGCACTGTGAAATAAATGTCGGAGCTGTTCAGCTTTTTAAAAAAATTCCCAGTTGCCATAATATGTAGAATTATGACACACATATTTACTTTTCTAGCATTGTAATGGCGTAGACTGGCGTCAGAAACTGGACTCCCAGAGAGGAGCTGTGATTGCCACTGAATTGAAAAACAACAGCTATAAACTTGCCCGTTGGACATGTTGTGCACTGCTGGCTGGATCAGAATATCTTAAACTGGGGTGAGATGAGATGTAGTGTGCCTGCCATATTTAATTTTCAAAGGCAATGTTTATTTTTAATTATGTTTGAATATGCCGAAACAGCAAAATTCAGATACTGGGAAAGAGCTCATATGCTTGGTATACCTGTTTCTTTATTTGCTCCTTATCAGAGCTACTGTAATGACTTTTTTCTATTATTTTAAATGCCTCAGAACTCTGTTTGGACCATGAAACGATACAGTATTGAAATAAGGGAACTTATCTGACCTGTTTTCCAGACCTACAATCACTAGAACTCTCTATTATCAGTTTGTCAAGTAATTCATATCTGATCTGATAGCCTTTAGAAAATGTATACACACTGAATATTTTAGATACAAACCGCTATCCATAATGATGATGACAGTTATTTAAAAAAATCCTATAAAACTGAAGTTTTATTGAGTCTACTTGGAGCTAAGTTACATCACTGCGTTTCTGGACTTGTTTTTCCTTCCCTGCCAGGTACGTTTCCCGATACCATGTGAAAGACTCTTCACGCCATGTAATCTTAGGCACACAGCAGTTCAAACCCAATGAGTTTGCCAGCCAAATCAATTTGAGCATGGAGAACGCTTGGGGCATCCTCCGTTGTGTCATCGACATCTGCATGAAACTGGACGAGGGCAAGTACCTCATCTTGAAAGACCCCAACAAGCAGGTCATCCGGGTCTACAGTCTTCCTGATGGCACCTTCAGCTCTGATGACGAGGATGATGATGACGAGGAGGAGGAAGAGGAGGAAGGTAAGAGTGTTTCACACCTGCTAGCTGAATCTGATGCAAATAATTCAAACTGATTGACTGGAAGGAGATCTATGCTAGGGCCCTGGGTCTCATGTCTTAATTATCTCCAGTAAAAAATATTTCAAACTCATGCCCTCAACCGGCGCACCAGTATGAGAAACGGTTAACACTGATCTGATGTTGGGGAAATTGTGATGGGAAAATTATATTATAAAATACATCTTTAAAGGCAGATTACCTTTTTCTATCTCAGCTGTATATATGTGTCTCTTTATTATTTTTCAAGGATTTTCTTCACGATTGTTTTGGTATTTGAGATCTGCACTGTTGAAATGATTATTGAGATGTCAAATGACTGCCTGCAGCCAGTTAAAGCAGGATACTGTGATTCTATTATGTGAACGTTTGTAAAGATGATCCAGGCACTAGCATTTAGCACTGTTGCTGCAAATGTTGTGGCCATGTTTGTTAAGTTCTTGGCGACTTTGTTGGAGATAAAAAGTAATGTGTCGTTTCAAATTCTCTTTGCATTGCAGAGGAAGAGAACTGAACATTGCAGCAATCCAGCAGTGGCAATAAGAGCCTGGGGGCACATTCAGCTTTTCTATTCCCTGAGGGTGGGTTGAAGTTGAGTCTGCACCTTGTTTGCTTCGGCCCTACGAATAAAATAAATGTTCAAGTTTTTCCCTTTGTCTTTATTGAAAAATATGTATTTGGAAAAGACCACTATTGTGATTACATTCTAAATGAATATTTGTTTACCATCCTTTGCTGGACTGTAGTACTTGACATGAACAGTGAGGATCACAAGCTAGTAATCTTGTCTACTAAATGTGTTTTCCACGTGCATGGCAATGTGAAGGGAGACTTTTCTACTGATATTATAAAAAGGATGCTTTTAAAGCCAGTTACTCCAAGATCTAGTGAATAACAGACTACCCATTAATAGGTAGTGGGAAACCATTTGCTGTGGTTCACATAAAAGCCAGCCTGATTTAATCAGAAGTTGCACAGTGGAACACTCTGCTAGTCTCTCACTTGAGAAAGCATATTGTTTTCCTCCCTTGTGAATTCAGGCCTCCCCCCCCCCATGCTGTGGCTCCTTCCTTGCAAGGAATCATTTAAAAATAAACTATTACCACAAGTAGTAATTTCATTCATGCCATATGCAGTCTTCTATAGCCAAAAGCCTTGGATTGAAGCCTTGTAGAAACTGTCTCCCTGTCATATAAATGAACTGGGTAATTGCTCTAGCCTCTGTAAAATATTAATGGTTTTGGCAAGGAGACCAGGCTAGATGAGGGTACTGCAGGTTCTCTAATCATATTCCAAACACTCCCATGTGCATTTGTTTATGCGCAACTACTGCAGAGAGAACGTGTAAAGACTGATGTTCTATAGAACAGGCAGTTATCTGTATCAGGGTAGCTGTCTACTGCAGCAGATTTGGGTTCCTTACGATCAGAGATCCTTGAAATTATTTGTAAAACAGTAACCAGCTCTTTTCACCTGCCATTTGAGTAAGAGTTCAGCCTTATCACTGCCTTTTTAACAAAACACAACAGGGAGACAAAGCACCACTGGTTTGTGTGGCACTTCTTGCTGCTTTAATTGCAAGAATAAACGGTCTTGTTCGTCCTATCTTTGAAATTTTAGATGTTTGCTTTGAATTAACCTCCCTTTAAACAGCTTCTTAGATATGCATATTAAGATAAAGATGCTGAACCCACCCATAAGTCAGTGGATGTAGAATGACACTTTGGGACTCAGAGCAGTATTCTGCTATTGCTTACTGATGACTTCAGCATCTCGTTATATTCGTTCTTAATAAAAGCTGTTTTCATACTGTCCAGTGGGACTGCTTAATGTAAATGTATCATGCACTCTCTGAAACAAGATTATGGAGAAGAGAGTTTGTCCAGAGAGCCCCTTAGTATATGTTCAGTTTACTGCAGGTCCTACCAATGAAAAGATCTTTATGGTGGAAAGAACATAGAATGTTACAGGTCAATGGCCTCTCTAACTTTTGGCCCCACTGTGTGGGGCTGTGTCTCCTCCATGCGGTTTCCATTGTGCCCAGAACAAAACCAGTCTCTGCAGATGCACAGTGAAAGAAGGAACAGTTCTGTACACAGCGGGGCAGAGACATGTGTGCCCTGGAGGTAACCTTGGTACAGATAGATGTCGAGATGACTTGCTTGTAAAGCATCCAAAAATCTTACAGCTGTGTAATAATTGTTGCATAAATAACTTAACAGAAATTCAAAAGTATTATAACTATCAAAAGCAGCAAATAAGAAACAATCCCAAAACAAAAACTTAAGTTGTAGGCAGAATGTAAAAACATCATGGAATCTAAAATCAAGGCACTTTTAAGTGGGGATTCTAAATCAAGCCAAGTCCTAGTCTAGTGGTGAACCTTTGGCACTCCAGAGGTTTTGGACCACAGCTCCCACAGCCCTTTGTCATTGGCAGTACGAGCTTGGAATTCTGGGAGTTGTGGTCCAAAACATCTGGAGTGCCAAAGGTTCACTACCACTGTCTTAGCCCATCACTCTTTCCTACACTGGACACCACATAAAATATATAGGACCCCCCCAAAAAAAAACATAACTAGAAAGCCAGGATATTTTCATGACATAATATATCGTCAAACTCTTGAAACCTCAGAGGATGTGTGTTAAAAACACTGCATTTCTCTTTTATGTTTAGTTACCATTGTTTATGGTAACTAAACATAAAGTTTAGTTATGTTTAGTTACCATTGCAGAACAAGTTCAACTGACGGGATTGATGGAGCTCACAAATTGTTTTGCAGTGGCTATATATAGGTCTTATTCAGGCCTCCCAACATTTTCATTTTCTGGGCTGCTGCTTCTATACTCCTTTATTTTAACACTATACATACAAAATTCCAAACCTTAATAGTACTAGTTAAAACACACATGCAATCTTATCCTCCCTTGCTAGAAGTTATATGTCTGTCATTCAGAGATAATACTTAATGGAATCAACATTACTGTACTTCTGTTGACATATTTATAGGATTAAACCTTTGATACAGTACCTAACAGGGCTTTGTTTTGGTTTTGCATTGAATTCACGTGGTTGTCAGAATCCATTTATGCTTGGAGCTGCTGTTCAAGGAAATTTCATCAATCAGTCCAGGCTTGGTCTTGAATTCTCCCTCCTACTTAGCAGACTTTATGATAATTTGGAGAGCTCCAGGGTGTTCCCTAGACATCACAAGCCAGCAGTTCAGTCCCGGAAATATGATTTACTATTTCAAATGTGGTCCCAGTGCTTAGGCTTCTAGGCCTATAGGTGGCTCCCTCATACACAGAATTTACCGTTTACTAGGGGTGTTGTGGCTCAGCGGGCTAGAGCATTGAAACTGGGGGCTGCAAAGTGGGCAGCTCAGCGGTTCAAATCCCAGGTGCCCATTGTTAACCCCAGTTCATGCCAACCCAGCAGTTCGAAAGCATGTAAATGCAAGTAGGTAAATAGGTACTGCCATAAAAAGTGGGAAAGTAAACAGAAATGTGTTCAGCCATGCCAGCCACATGGCCACGGACTTGCAAAACACTGGCTTTTTTACTAGAGTTGGACTTGACTAGCACACATCTGCCAGGGAAACCTTTACCTTAGAAATAGAAGCAAATGGTAAAAACTTAATTATCTCCTTAAGAGGGAGGTCTTGGCAATAAAGTAATTAACAAGGGTACTAGTCAGCTAGGGGCTTTTCAAGCAATGAGTTTGGCTTTCAAGAAGGCGCTTGATAGCTCGTCTTTTAATTCATTTGCATGGTATGGGCTGCAGCCAGTCTTACAGCAGGTCATACTCAGAAGCTGGTCGCGCACAGATGTCATGAGGCTTTTAAAACCTTTGTTATCCCATTACTTTTATTCTTTTTACTTCTACTTTATTTACAATTTATATACTGCCAGCTTGTATAAACAACTCTAGGCGGTGCACAAAATCAAGAGAAGAACAAAACAATAAAAATGCACAACAAACAGCAACACAAAACCCAATAACATCCAAAACCAATGTGCAATAAAACTCGATGCTGGCATCGAGGCCAACAGTAAACAATCACAACAAAAGAACTAATCACCCAAACGGCTCTTGGAAAAGCCAGGTCTTTAAATCTTTCCTGAAAGTGGGCAGAGATTGTGTCAGGCGGATCTAGCTGGGGATGGAAGGTGACTAACACAACCTCCTTGGAGGAGGGCTGGGCAGAGGGAGCCAATTTTCTGTACATTTCTGAATTGCAAATGATCCTACCTCTGATGTTTAAATTTGAAAATTCTGTTAATTTTTTAAAAAACTTTATTTTCTACCATAAACAAAAAAACTGTTGCTTGTCTCCTGTCCTGTTAAAAGTCAATCACCCCCCCCCCCAAACATTTCAGACTTAGATTTAAAGACAACAGCCTGATGCTGATGGAGCCCCTGATACCCCATCCTAGCCTACATAATAATTTCGTCTATCATCTGAAGATTTGGATACCAAACTAATGGACAGTGAATTAGTCTAAAGCGGGGGAATCCCTTATCAGCAGTCATGCTGGCTCGGGGAATGTGGAAGTTATAGTACAAAAAGTGCCTTGTCCTGCATGAGTCCTTGGGCTTGCCCCAAACTCTTCCTCCTATTTAGAAGAGGCTGGGATTCCAGAGTCCACCTCGTTTTGGAATACAGTATATAAAGTAGTGGTTCTCATCCTAGGGGTCGGGACCCCTTTGGGGGTCGAACGACCATTGGCAGTGAAGAAAAAGGCACACGGCTTGGATCTAGAGGAGGGGGGAGGAAGGGGGAAAGTGTGTTACAGCTTGGAGGGGATGTCAGGTTGTGATTGGCTGAGGGTACCTATAGAGAGGGAAGTTCTCCATGGCACCTGCAGCAGTAGCTGGCCAAAGGGGGCTTGTGGCCTCTTCCAAGCAGGGCAAGGGGTCACCACCACAACATGAGGAACTGTACTAAAGGCATTAGGAAGGTTGGGAACCACTGAAAGGCAAGACGATTCCTTCCCCTTCCGTATCACGTGACACAGGAGGAGTGGGTGGACAGCTTCGGTGCCTCCACCCATCTCGTGCGAGCCATCGGGTTGCTCGGAGGGAGCCGAAGCGGGCGGCTTTGATTGGGTGGCAGAAGGGCCGCTCTAGCCCGCTCACTCTGTTCCATTCCTCGTAAGGCCCGTTTGCTTGTGGAGGATCCGGAGTTCCTCTCCTCTATGGTGACAGTGTGGCTTGCGCCGCTGCTGCTGCTGCCGCCTCCGCCTCCGGGCAGCCTCCGGGGACCACCCAGCCCTACCTGGTGGTGAAGCTCCCGCCGAAGCAGCCCAGGTACGTCAGCGCGCCACGCAAGGCGGCCGGGGCTGGTCTCTTCCCCCTTTGCCGGGGGTGCCGAGGGAGAGGGGAATCCCCGGGCGCGGCTCTTGGGGTGGCTCCTGCAGGCGGCGTGGATGGGAGGGTGGGTGAGCTCTTGCTGCGGCGGCGGCTGCTGCTGCTGCTCAGGAAGGGGGGGGGCAAATGTCGGTTGGATCAAACCCCCCCCACACACACATACACACCGCTCAGAGGGACATTCCCTTTCCCTGACGGAGGGCGAATGAGGAAGATCGACGGGCTCCAGGGAAAAACAGGAGCGGTGGATCTGTTCCCCACTGAGGACGCAGTGATGGGAGGAGGTGGGGGGGTTGCTTCCTGGGTACCGGCGCCCTCCTGGTTTTGCAGGGCAAAAAGGAAGGAGAGCTAGTACTAGAGATTGCTTTCGATGGGCTAGTTGCTTGCACAAGATGGGGCTAGGGACCACTTTCCCCTCCGCCAGCAAATCAAAGGTCTGCCAAGGTTGCTGTTCCCTCCTATTCTGATACATTTCTACAGGAGGTGTGTGCTACTAGGAGTGTAGACATTGGCAGGATAAGCAAGATATTGGCACCAGCAAAATAGGTCCAGCAAGTAGAAGTTTGGCCTCATGTGATGAGCCACTGAGAAGGGGGTGCTTTTGCAAGTGGAGCATTTGCTTTGAATTTCTGACAAAACTGATCAATACACTGATCCACAGAGGAGAAGAGCTGCAAGTTCCCTGAGTCCGCCCTTGTCTCATTAACTGGTACTTAAAAGTCTCAGCAACTCAGGCATTTGTAGGAAAAAGAATAAGAAGCATTTCTTCACTTACATACAGTTGCTTGAAATTACCGCCTTGTGCACACTGTTATCTTTATACAGTACTAGCAGCTAGCCAAACAGATCTACAGAAATAAACGTCTTCCAGCAACTGACAAAACAGATGGATAGCACACTCAGCAGAGAGGCAGGGCTGCCTTTGAATTTTAAGAGCTGGAAGGAACAATTTGTTAGTGCTGGATAGACAGATGATCACCCTAGTCTATAAAAGTTCCTCACAGTAACTACAGATAGCATCCAAAGTTGCATCTGAAACTCTCAACAAGCATAACAATGGTGATTGGGAACAACAAAACTTATTCATTCCCCCTCCCCATCTGTTTTTTTTCTCAGACATTAGTTCCCATTGGAAGACTTACTTCAAGTCAAAGGAAGGTCAAGACGCAACAATGAGAATGACATATCTCCAGAGCCCAATACTATTAAGCAGACTTGAGAGTTCTCGGTGAATTTTTATTTTTAAAATGCTGGTTACTTAAAAGTGCTTTGAATAGGCATAAACTCCTTGCCATCAATATGTTGCCCTTTTCCTCCAAGTACATGCCAGAACTTCTCCTAACTGTTGCCTTGTTCATGGCCTCTT
Source organism: Phrynocephalus versicolor (assembly GCA_023846285.1). Lineage (NCBI taxonomy): Eukaryota > Metazoa > Chordata > Lepidosauria > Squamata > Agamidae > Phrynocephalus > Phrynocephalus versicolor. The sequence goes on along the minus strand of JAHTLZ010003526.1, from coordinate 22,662,142 downwards.
CCTCATCTCATGAATTTCTCTACCATGACTACTGTATTATTGGGGCTGGACCCTCCGGATTGCAGATGGCCTATTTCCTACACCACGCAGGCCGGGACTACACAGTCTTTGAACGCGGCCATGCGCCAGGACGCTTCTTTACTCTATATCCCCGCCATCGCAAGCTTATTAGTATCAACAAGCGTTACACGGGTAAATCCAACAGTGAGTTCAACCTTCGCCATGATTGGAACTCACTCATCAGCCATGACAGCCGACTGCTGTTCCGACACTACTCTCATGACTACTTCCCTGATGCGGATGCCATGGTGCATTACCTCGCAGATTTTGCTTCCATGCTAGACCTCCAGGTACATTATAACACATCAATTACCCATGTGATGCTGGAGAAGGACACCAGTGCTTGGAATGGCCATTTCTTCATCCTGACTGACCAAAATGCTCAGTTCTATAAATGCAGGTGAGTGATGAAGATATTCACCTGGGGTATTAGAAATGTGAAGTATGTTGTCAAAAGAGATCCCAAGGTCATGTGGCAGGACCCTGTGCAAAAGCAAGGAATCTACAGCTACAGCATCCCCATCCAATCTCTTTTTAAACAAAAACAATAAAGGAGAAATCATGACCTTCTGTAGTAGTCATTTAATAACTCCTACAATTACAAAGTTCTTTGTAATGTGTAGTGGGCCTCCCCTGTCTTGTAATTAGAATCCATCACTTAAAGCCCTGCCCTTTGAACCAGCAAAAAAAAAACAAAAACAAAAAAACAAGCATGGTCAGATTTTCATGTTATAGTCCTTCAAGCGATTTGGCAATAATTCATATGTCTCTATCCCTGTTGGTCCTATTTGTGCAACAGTGATTGTCTGCAAGCTTGGTTGAGCTTTTAAATTGCCCAACAACCAGAGTTTACTGGATTGTGTAGAGTCTCTTAAAGACATCAAGTACAAGAATTAAGTGACGAAGACAACAAAATACAGAATCGGGGGGAAACTAGGAGATCAATGCTGGAGGCATTCAATGGAAAAATCAGACAATCATCTGTCAGATCTGGTTTGGATTCCTACATGGAGCAGGGGGTTGGAATCAGTGTTCTTATAGGCCCCTTCTATCTTCACCTGATGCAGAAAAGCCCAGGCATCAGGAAACCCTCTTTGAGGAAGGCAGGGTCTTACTACTGAAGCACCCTGCTTTGTTTTGTGGGGTACCTTGATCATAATGACCCGAGGATCCAGATAAGTATGTACAGGACATTTTTCCTGCCTACAACCACCTTTCTTGGTGATGGTTGTAGTGCATTTGTTTTCAGACATCACAGTACAGTCAGCTGCCCTTTAGTGAGAAAAATATATATTTTGAATCATGACACCACTTTGAGCCAAGATCTGGAAAAAGCAGAAGACCGTGTGATCAAAGTGTTGCCCAAGTGCACCATTGTTCATGACATGTAGTCAACCAGATTTTAAATTTCTCCTCCTCAGAAATATCCAGTCCACATAACATGCGAATGTCAGAACAAAGAGTCTAGGCCAGCCACGGTCCTGCTTGTTTTCTCTATACAAGTGACTTTAAAAAAACATATACAGTGACCCCCCCCCCACACCTATCGCTGGGGTTAGGGTCCCGAGCCAACCCGCAATAATTGAAAATCCGCGATATGTACTTACCCCCCAGCCTGGCGCTGCCCTGAATGGGCCTGCAAGGGCCTTCCTGGGCCTTCTGGAGGCCCCAAAAGGGCCTCCCTGTGAACTGGAAGTGACTTCCAGATCACCAAAAATCATTTCTGAGGCCTCTGATGGACTTTTCCCCCTTACCCCAGGAAGCCTTTTTTCATATACTGTGATCCCACAATATAGCGGGACCGCAGTATATGAACTGCAAAAGGGCGGAGGAACACTGTACTGCATTGGGGCACATACAGACAGTGGATCTTTAATGTGAAACGGTAGCACCCAGAAAAGGAATGTCATTTGTATCTCTCATATACCACTGTTCTGTTACTAGGCCATAGGCAAGGCTGTTGCTGCCATGGGCAAGAGTGAATCAACTATTTCTGGCAGCACACTGCTAGTTATTTAATTGATTTATTGGTATTTTTATAGCCAGATGGAGAAGGGATGCTCGAACCAATTTGAGCCTGAGGCCAAACTATCAATTCTGAAGTAAAATATATGGGAATAGTGCAGTTTGCAGCACACTCTCAGGTGGCATAATATCTTGAGTGGTCTTCCCTTCCAAGGTTCCTCTTCAGATTCTTACTGAATTGGTTTGTGATGAGGTCGTAAGGTGCCCAATAGGAGTCTCCTGGTTGAGCCTCATATATCAGGATTTCCTGATTCTGTACAACACGCAATGGTTTTGGACCTTTTGAATGTCTGTGCATCCCACAAATCTTTTTGAAATACTTACCCTGTGTTTCAGTGTTCTTCTTGTAGCCACAGGAATATGGATTCCCCATGAAGTGAATTTTCCTGGTTCTGAATACGTAGAGGGCTACGAGTCTGTGTCCGTTGACCCAGAAAATTTTGTTGGCCAGTCTGTCTTGATTTTGGGCCGGGGCAACTCTGCCTTTGAGACAGCCGAAAACATTTTGGGTGTCACCAATTTTGTCCACATGGTGAGCCGCTCCCGGGTTCGACTCTCTTGGGCCACTCACTATGTTGGAGATCTGAGGTAAGCGGCTTGATTCAATGATTTGCATATCAAATATACCCAGTTTTGTCACCACATTTTGAGTTGTTCTTTGTTATTATAGCTTTCTGGGCAAACCCTGTTGTCAAGGAGAGTGAGCTGCCTGTCCATTTCAGCAAACAGTGTGGTGGCAGGGGGCCATACTGGCAGCCTCCTGGCTGCTTCTCATGGGGTTTCCAGATGTTCCTCTCCCTTGGAAGGCAAAGTTGTGCCACTCGGCATCTCTAACTCCCCTGCATTTTAGGTTGTGGAGGAAAACCCTTGCCATTTTGCAGGTATTGCAATATTCACCAGCCAGGTCTGTCAGGTTCTAAAGATAGAATTTGGGACACCATCCAGTCCTTTATTTATTTATTTATTTATTTATTTATTTATTTATTTATTTATTTATTTATTTATTTATCCATTTTTATACCACCCGTCTTCCCAAAGGAACTCCGGGCGGTTAACAAAAAGGGCAAAGCAGACCCAAAAGGAAACAATACAACAATCAAGGCAAAAATAAAAAACGCGGCTACAGGTAGCTTAACATATCCAGTTTATGTGTTACAGTTCCAGGCAGGCAGCAGAAGGGGAGGGGTTGCTGAATTTCCCTGTTATGTAACTAGTGGTGGTAGGCTCATCTCAGTACACCGATCCCCTTCTCAGAAGCTGGTGGCAAGTTTTTGATATACTGTAGATCTCGTGTTATTCTCCAGTCCTTCCTGATATTCTCTGCACCCTTTTGTTCTCAAAAGAACCTAAAACAACAGTGCTTTCCATTGTTTTCAAGAAATCTAAAGTGATGCAAAGCAGGAATAAAACAATCTGAGATCTCCTTCCTCCCCAGTAACTAAAAATCTAACGTACTTACAAAGGAAGCTGCTTGATACAAAGCCAGGCTGTTTGTCCATCTCTTGTGCTGTGCTGTAACAGCCTGAATGCTGGCCTGGAACTTAGGAGATCCAGGTTGAAATCCCCACAGAGCCCCAAAGCCCATTGGGTATCTTTAGGTCGATCATTCTCTCTCTGGCTGAGCTCCCTTGCAAGGCCATTGCAAGGATAAAGCAGAGGGGAAGATTAGAGCAATCAACATCAGCTGATTGGAGGAAAGCTGGGATAGGAATGTAACAGATCAAATCATAAATTAATAGTTCATTACAGTATTGTCTACTCTGGCCTTGATAATGTCATTCCCACCGGACAGTTGATTATATTCCATCCAGTTTTTCACAGTGTCTCTTTTTGTGTTTCCACCTTTCCCTTTCGTAGGGCAATAAACAATGGCTTGTTGGATACCTACCAGTTGAAGTCTCTGGACGGGCTTCTGGAGGGTGACTTAGAAGACCTGGTCCTTGTCAAAGATAAGCAAGGAAAGCTGCACATCACCCTCCGGTTCTATCTGGAGAACAGCAATGCCAGTGAAGCCGAGTCCATCCCCCTCCCCCAGGATGAGCTGGACAACTTTGCTACTCGGGCGCCTTACGACCGTGCCATCCGCTGCCTGGGTTGGAAGTTTGACTTCTCCATCTTCAACAAGTAAGGCAGGATAGGCACCGAAACGAGGAGACTGGAATGAAAGATGGAAGAGGAGCTGAAGGCTCTCAGCTTAAAGGCCACAAAACACGTGGCACTGATGCCACCACGAGAGCCCATCCACATAGAGTACTTGTTGAACCCTCCTTCCATCCGTTATACTGGTCCTCCCCCCCCCCCCAGTGTCCACACAACACAGAGCTGAACCTCTGTTAATTGTGCTTTCATGATGGATTTGTTTGACGGCCTTGCCTGATGGATATTTCTCTGCTGGCCAGTGCCTACCCCGGTTCATCCAGTGGATGAGTAAAATGAGGAGCAAAGGAGGCAGAGGGAGGGAAAAGAAGATAGGCAAAAGGGATGCCTTCCCACGAGAGCCCTGCGGGGACCTTGCTATGGAGGATGCACCTTTGGCCATCTGTGCTAACACAGAAAGCATCCTTGTGTTGGTTTGCCTCTACTCTGGCTAGCCTCAGCTCTCCAGGCTCTCAGACCTTTTTAGCAGTGATGCTGGGAATTAATCCTGGACCATCTAAAGGTGGAGCCCATTCTTTGCCACTGAGTTATGGGCCCGTTAGTTTCTGCTCTTTTCTAGGTAACCATCCTTTCGCTGCTTTCGACTTTGACTTGCTATTTGCTCTTTTCCTCCCCCATCTAGGTCTGTGGGGCTGATGCGCGGCAAAGGTAGCAAAAAGAAGTATCCGTTGATCAAGCCTAGCTACGAAGCCAAAACCACTCGGGGTCTTTTTGTTCTAGGCACTGCAAGTCACTCTGTTGACTTCAGGAAATCTGCCGGAGGCTTCATTCACGGATTCCGTTATACAGGTGAAGCGGAGAAATGTAATAAATGCAGTGCAAAGAAAGAAAGAAATGTTCTGCAATGTATGGTGTACCATTGGTTGCCATTCTCTCTTGCTCATGTCTGCAAAGTCAATTGCTTAGTGTAGCAAGTGTGGCTTCCAAGGCATGCTAACAAACACAATTCACACTATTAATTATGAACAAACACTAGTAGCATTTCATGAAAATGCCATCCAGTGCTACACAAAATGTTTGCATTTCCGTTGGTCTATATTAATACGCTTCTCAGCCTTTTGGCTAAGATCAAGTGTGTAGTACTTTTTCATGACTTATAGTGGTGGTCAATTTTCATTTCATTTTGTTTCCTCACTTCTGAAATTGCCCAGCTCATATCCAGTTGCCGCTGGATTGCGAGAGCAACCAAATTAAGATTCCAAATAAAATATGGTCCTTCATGTTCTCATGAAAACCTAACAAGGCGCATACAAGATTAAAATGAACTTTACAGGAACAGAAGGGTCTTAGTTTTCTGCTTGCTGACCATTCAGCTTATATCCAAGTTGTTTTAGATTTTTTATCATGACAGTTCAGAGATTTGGGAACTCTGAGACGGTGGCTAGAGCAGAGGGCGGTACAGCAGAAGTACCCCTTTTTGGACTATAATTCCCAGATTCCCCTAGTTAGTAGTTGGCTGTGGGCTTTTAGGAATTGTAGTCCAAAAATTATTTTTACAAGATCTTCTCCTTAACCTTTTATTTTTCTTTCTGCCCATTTCAAACTACCCAGTACTAGTTTTCGCTACGTCCTCAAGCTCGTCAATTGCTGCTCTGCATTTGCTTTGCTGTATGGTTTCAGTCTCACAATTGCCATGCTTTTAAACAGCCAGCGTCTTTCTTTGTGTCCCACATGACTCAGCTCGCGTAGTTCACCGCTTATTAGAAGTCCGTCATCATGGAGTGCCCTGGCCTTCCTCTGTCTATCCCATCATGCAGCTAACGAATGCCATCGTCAAGCGAGTGAACGAGGCATCTGGGCTCTATCAGATGTTCAGTGTGCTGGCTGATGTCATTCTGCTGAAAGAGTGAGTGAGTAATTATCCCCTACTCTTATGTCTCCTTTAAACACACTATCCCCTAGAAATTAAAAGCAACAGCAGGAGAATTCTGGTTGACTGCCTGCTGGCAGCCTTTGGGCAACCGATTGGTGGCGGAGTAGATAACTTCTAGGGCTCGTGGTCATTGTCTTGAATCCTGTTCAGAGACAGCACAGTATAAAGCTGGGCTGGGGGAGTAACAAAGGAGTTTGAACTAATTTTGGCATTGCCCTGATGTAAATGGAGATCTTCAGTAGGTCTGGATGGTTATGCTCTCTGTAGATGTCTCCTTGGAAAAGTTCTTTTAAAAAGCAAGCAGCTCATGCAATAGCAATTATATGAGTGCTTTGATTAGAACAGCACATATTCTGTAGTCTGTGGGTAACCCAGGTGTTCTTGGACTGCAGTTCCCATAAGATTTCACCACTAGGTATGCTGGCTGGTGTTTCTGGGGAATTGCACTCCAAGTACGTGTGAATTGGGAAGGCCGGTCCTACAGTAAAACAGGACTGAGTAGTGAGCCAGATCTTTCAGGGCAGTTGAAATCCCAGTATCCTAGCAGATGGTTTTGGACTAGCCAAAACCCCAGTTAAGCTTATATTATCCGAATCCTGATGAAGACAGAACAGCACCTGTTCAGAGGTCTACAGCTTGATACAGTTAGCAAAAGGAAACATAGGTAAAGGTAAAGGTTCCCCCGCACATGCGTGCTAGTTGTGTCCAACTCTAGGGGTGGTGCTCATCTCCATATTCAAACCGAAGAGCCAGTGTTGTGCAAGTCCATGGCCATGTGGCTGGCATGGCTGCAAGGAAACACTGTTTTACCTTCCCGCTTTTTACGGCTGTACCTATTTAATCTACTTGCATTTATATGCTTTCTAACTGCTAGGTGTGCAGGAGCTGGGGTTATCAGTGGGAGCTCACTCTGCTGCAGGGCACCCGGGATTTGAACCACTGAGCTGCCAGCTTTGCAGCCAACAGGTTTTGGAAGCCTTAGTCCACTGAGCCACCACGTCTGTGTCCAGCCAGATGTGGTCTCTTTGAACCCAGACTTTGCATGGATGGATGGCACTTTTCCCTGGCAGAAGGGCTGCCACAGTCCTGGATCTCTTAGTCACCCTACATTGGACCTGTCATGGAAGAATAGCAGACAAAGGTTGAAGAGGCAGAGGCAGGGTGGAAACTGTGTTATGTCAAGTGATACAAACTCTGGGTATCCAGGTATTTGGCAGAGCGGCGTTTTGTAACATGAAAATTATTCCTAAATTGAATTTTATATTTTGGATGCTTCTAGTTAAAATAACAAAAAAACAGTTTAAAGAATGGCAGGGTATGATAAATACTGTAGTTATTGTAATGGTAATAAACCACACAAGGCAGCAGATTCAGGAAAACTGTTCTGGAGGTTTTCCTAGTTCAGTAGTGGTGAACCTTTGGCACTCCACATGTTTTGGACCACAATTCCCAGAATTCCAAGCCTGCATTGCCAATGACAAAGGACTGTGGGAGTTGTGATCCAAAACATCTGGAGTACCAAAGGTTTACCACCACTGTCCTAGTTCTATGGATTATGAGTGGCATGTCAAGTGATACAGACTTCTCCTTTGACTCGGGTGGCAGGTAACTGCCTTGGTAAGTTATTGTTAGGAAAATAGGATTGCATGGCATTCATGACTTTGTGCATAAATGTGCCTCATCGCATCTCCTGAGGCAAGGTGTCAAACCAGTTTACTCAGCCCCCCCTGTTGTCAACTCCTCCTCATCCAGGTTTCTGTTTGCCTAAGCCTATCTGTTCCAATGGTTCCCAGGAATGCCATGGAATTTGAATACCTGGAAGAATACCCACTTGCCGTTCTGCAGGACCTGGAATGGCGCACGGGGAGAAAAGTTCAGAGCGGACTTTTTGTCATTGTGATGGAATACGGCAAGAACTTCTCTGGGCCTGACAAGGATGTCTTCTATTACAACCGTGCCATAGGAGAAGCACAGCATGCCTGGCAGTCCAACTTCTTGCATCCGGTCATTTATTATTATAAACGTCTCCCCACTGGTAAGTGAAGTGGCTCTTGATTCTTCTCCTTACTCGTGACTGCTTGTCGCAAGAGGCGTTCCACACACTGCATTCATCTAGTCTCTGTACTTGTGCAGGGGGTCGATTAATCTCAGCATGCCTCTAGTAATTTACATCGAACCTTCAATCCGTGAGTGCTTAGTCACAGGTTGTTGATTTGTAGACCCTCATTGGGCAAGGCAGTGTTATGTAAAATGAAAATTATTCCTAAATTGAATTTTATATTTTGGAAACTTCCAGTTAAGATTACTGAAAAACAATCGAAAGAATGGCAGGATATGGTAAATAGAAACATAGAATCAAAGAGTTGAAAGAGACCTCATGGGCCATCCAGTCCAACCCCCCTGCCACGCAGGAGCCTCCCCCAAAGTACCTCCGAAAGATGTCAATAGGTATTGCAATGAAAATAAACCATGAAAGGCACCAGATTCAGGAAGGCTGTTCTTGGGGGGGGGTGTTCTATTTATGAGTTTATTAGACTTCAGCATTGGGGCTAAATAGGCAACATGGATGGCTTTAGGATTGCAACAACGATTCCTTAAGGATAGATGGTTTTTCTTGTTGAAGGGCTACTTTACCGTTACACGGTCTGAATATACTTGGCACAACTTTGGAATGTACAACTGACCTTTTGAAATCTTGTGCTTTTAAATATAGTAATTTTAATCAACTTCTTAGTATTTTACCAAAGTGTGGTCCTTGAGAAGGGAGAGTGTCTAAAGACAGTGCCAAGCGATTTGGCCATGTTTGCTGCTTTCAAATATTTTGGGGGTGGAAGGCTTGTCCATGCTTTTCCCCCAGGCATCCTCTGGGTTTTCACCCTGACCTGGGTTGATGGAGGAACTCTAGGGGAATTCCTTACAGGCACCTGTCTCTTGACTCTGCATACTTGCTGAGAATGGACAGGTGAACCAGGGATCAGAAAACCAGTAGAATTGGGTGGAGCTGGCAGATGAAAATGGAGTCCCAAGTAGTAGTTCCAGATGCTGAGCTTAATGCCCTTTCTCTGAATTTCAGGCAAAAATCAAAGAAAAACAAAACAAAACAAAACAAAAGACACAAACATGTGGCACCTTAAAGACTAACTTTCATATTTTAATGTGACGTTTCGTGCACATGTGCACTTCTTCAGACATAGCAGCAGAATGAGGTGTGAGATACTGTATAGTATGAGATATACATATCATACCAAATATTGATTGTCTGTAGTGTATAGAGTTGTGGGGGGCGGATAGGGGCGGGGAGGGAGGAGGAGGGGGAAGAAGAGGAGGGATTGTTAATTAGTAGAAATGGTGAGAAGATTAAATGGTGAGAAGTGTGGGCTAGAGCTGTATAGTTTTATGGCCCACGCCAGTCTCGTTTAAGTATGGGAGGGAAATTCCTCAAGTGACAGAAACCAGATCAGATCAGGTCAGAGAGCTAGTGGAAGAGACATGGTGGGTGGGGGGAGGAGAGAGAGAGAGAGAGAATGGGATTTTTTAAGTTAAAGTCCATGAAAAAATTGCAATATCCTTTCTCTGTGACTTTCACTGTCAAGTCTACAGAAGTTACTTTGGCAGCTACACCTCCCAAGAATTTCCCAACCAGCTGAGCAACTGGTTCTGCTGCCTGGAGTATTGTAGGAGTTGTACTTCCAAGGAGTAACTTCCAAACTCTTGTCTCATGCTATATTTGGAATACTGGCAAGTGTTGGCTGTATAAACAGATTTGTTGCATATTTTGTGTTGGTGGAAGAACAGAATAATCTGTACTGAAAATAGGCTTGCTGGAGAGCGGGGGGGATGCCAACTCACACATGATTTCCCCCCCCCCCTCTCTCGCAAGGGCTAAGGGTGAGATTTCTCGCCAAATAGTAATTGTATTTTTATCTGTCTTCCTGCCCTTGGCTGCCAAAAGCCAAGTGAACTGAAACATTTTGCACTGCTTCAGAGATCGGAAACCTTTGGAAAATCCCCAAGGTGAAAAAGAACATGAAATAATATTAGTGATAAATTACTCTTTCAGGTGAGCGATAAAAACACTGGTCCTTGCTCTTAAGTGAAATCTGGAAGGCAAATAAATAGAAGGCAAATAAAACTGCTTTGATTTTTAGAGGATTCCCACCCCCCCACCCCCCCCCCCCACCTTCAGGTGTCCAAATCCACTATTCATACTTGCCGTGCTATGGCTCAGATAATGGTCAAAATCCCCTTGTGTATTTACACAAATGACATAACATTTGGAAGCAAATTGCCCCAGGTTACGAAAACACTGTAGGCATTATCAGTTGCACATTAACTCAGATGCGTCAGTATGTGATTTGCCACCCAAAATTACACTCTTTGTCATTTTTGCCAGCATTACCCAGGGAATGGAAAGTTGCTTCTGCTGGCAGTGACAAACGGTTTGTCCCCGTCTTTCCCAACAGAGCGTGAGATGAGGCTTCGTCCACCAGACTGGATCCTGCCTCGCCCGGTCGCTATCCATCACATCGTGGAGGACTTCCTGACGGACTGGACCGCCCCAAATGCCCACATCCTCCCACTAAGGCGCTTTTTGGAGAATTGCTTGGGAACTGATCTGCGCAGATTCTATGCAGGTAATTTGGCTTCTGACAGGAAGCCTGATCAGAGAGAAAGAGGCAGGCAAAGTTATAGTTGAGGTCTTGGGGGAAAAGG
>JAHTLZ010003526.1:22625853-22651274 GCA_023846285.1 Phrynocephalus versicolor | reverse complement strand
GAGGGTGTAACTACAATAAACTTCTGTGATTCTCAAAGCTGGCAATTGTTCAACATACTATTTCCTCCCCCTCTCCTTAGAGTCCTGCTTCCTGTTTGCCCTCACACGCCAGAGGTTGCCTCCCTTTTGTCAACAGGGATACATGAGAATGCAAGGGCTCTTGGGAAACCAGAGACTTCGGCGTCATGCAGTCCAAGCTGGACTGCTAGAGGATTATGGTGCTATAGACTCTCCAAAAGAGGGAGAGGAGTTAAGCATCCATGTGCTGAATAGCATACAGCCTCAGCCACATGTGGACGACCCCATGATTCCAAGTCACCGACTGCCACCTCTCACAGACACCAAGGAAGAACTCTAGCGTTCGTCAGCAACCCTCCCTCGTTTGTTACGTGCCGTGCACTGGGGTTTCCTACCCAGTGGTTTCTGAGGACCATAACTTGTCTAGATCTGCTGTTATTTATGAAGTTTGGAAGGCGTTGATTGCACAGCAAGTGAGGGCCGCAGCTACATGTTCCTGAGGCACTCCTTGGCTCTGCACACTTTTGGTCGCCTACTGGTGGTGTTGTGTTTCTGTTTGTATGAGGCAGCCTTGGCTTCAATCTCAGCGAAGCAGACGGGGTACGGAGATGACTTGCTGTGAATGTGTGCATGGTTTCTGGGAAGCCCCTTGTTGTCAATTCTGTGTCAACTGGATGCTGAAATTGACTTGCAGATTTGTATGTAATTGAACCCCAAGCCACAACGATGGTAGAAGTGGCAGGATGAGAGGTTAGAGGGGTGCTTAGAGCATGGAGCTGTTGTGCATTGTCTACAAGAGAGGTATCGTGGCTCAATAAGGATGGACAAGCCTGAATCCCTTTGTGCCAGGTTTGTCACAAGGTTCCTGATTTTGTTCTGTGAAAATGGTGTTGTGGAATGCAAGCTTGCTTTTCTGGAGAGGAAGAGCTCCTGTACAGAGCCTCTTAACCAGTTATTCCTATTTGCACTATGACCCATTAGAAAACTTCAATCAAATTGAAATTGTATTTCGTGATGTATTTTACTGTATTTTCAGTGCCCGTTTATTTAACTAGGTAAGTGCAGGTACGAAAACTATCTGCCTTGTATTACACACCTTCCTCTGGTGCATATACTTTTCTTACTTCTGGAGAGGTGAGACAAACAAACCAGAAAAGGTCCAAGATCATGTCGTAATGGTCTTCCCAGGTGTTAAGAAAGTTTTTCTATATATAAATCACTGCTTTTTCTCTTTGCAATTTTTGCACTTGCAGTTTCTAATGACACCTTTCTAAGAGGTAACGCCCATCTCCGGAATTTTTTATGTTGTACAGATTTTATGTTATACAAACCGTTTGTTACACAAGGGTCCACTGTATTTTATCCTCGCTTCAGTCCTCCTAATATCATCAGGACAACAGTTCTGAAGTAGCATGGGGACTTTGGAAAAAAAAAACCTTCCAGTTGGAATAGGCCAGTGGTTCTCAACCTGTGGGTCCCTAGATGTTCCTGGTCTGCAACTCCCAGAAATCCTGGCCAGCTCAGCTAGTGATGAAGACTTTTGCAGTCCAGGAACATCTGGGGACCCACAGGTTGAGAACCACTGGAATAGACCAAACATCCCAATCCGTTGGCTGTGTTGGTTGGAGATTATGGGAACCGTAGTCCAACACTCCTGAAAGAGCCAGGTTGAGGAATGCGTGCATAGGCAGTACTGGGCTGGATAGTCCAGTAGCCTGAGTATGGGCACCTAGTCCTGTATTCAAATTAATGAATGGGGGAATTTATATGAGCCAAGAATCCCATCCAAAAAGTGATCCTTGAAAGAAGCTCTTCTTTTCTGGCAATTTCATTCAGCAGGTGCCATCTGTTTAATGCTCTGGGTTTTTTTCCCAGTCGGGTGGGTTAAAGTTTACAGAACCTCTCACATAGGAAGATTAGATTCTTGGTCCTCAACTTCTATAATTACTCCAAAGAACATCCTGACCAGATGGCTTCTCTGGTAGTTGCAGCCTGTTCTTTACCCCTGTGTATCTCACCATGGACCATCTTTATGTTCAGTGTTTATTATGTTACCCACACATCAATATGCCCACTTCTATCATACCAAAAAATGGCAAGTAAAAACGACTCTGTTATCTCCCTATTAATGCCATAACATAATCAGCATCAAAGAAGATGCTGACTTTATTCCTGCCTGAAACCATGACAGGAGACAGTTTCCTTTACATCTTGCTCCCAGGATTTCAGGACAGCAGTCACTACTGAGCTGTCCGAATTGCATTGCACAGAAGACAACTGTCTTCATTCATACTAAATAAATAATGGTGTGCTGTCAAGTCACTTACATTAATGTAGTGACTTATATTAACCCAAATCAGGGTTTTCTAGGTAGGAAGTACTCAGAAGTGGTTGACCATTCCTGTTTTCTGGGGTGCCCGGGGACAAGCGTGTCTTGGGAGCCAAGTGAGGAATTGAACTCCCAACCTTTGGCTCTGCAGCAGGTGTCCAACCCACTGAGCTCTCTAGCCAGCTCTTCATTCATACGGAGGTATTCTACTATGTAGACCAGGGGTGTCCAAACTAGGGCCAGATTTGGTGGGGTGAAAATGTGTGGGGGCCAACCATTCAGCCACATTTGGCCCCCAGGCCGGACTTTGGACAAGTCTCTATAACATGCAAGGAGGAAGGGAGGATGCTGCAGCAATGGAGCTGGGGGCGGGTAGGCTGGGAAGGTGGCTGGGTGGTGGTAAACAGAGACAGGGAGAGCAGGCAAAACATAAAACTGCAAGCTGATGCCTCCATCCAGTATGGGTAAGGGCCAGCTGGCAGGGATGCATGACAGGCTGAGCCAGTGGGGAAAAGAGGCCGCGGGCCACTTGAAATTTGTAAACAGGCCACATTTGGCCCCCGCGCTTGACTTTGGACATACCTGGTGTAGCACTTGCTGCTCTTCATTCATTAAATATGATTGGTACACATGAGAGGAGAATGAGTAGAATTAATTCTGTCCTGGTTCAACAAGGAATAGCTAAGTAAGCTTCAAGGTTCATCGTTGCTGATGCTCAGATTAATTTCAACTTGCCATTGCTGTTAAGAGTTAGATCTGGATTGCTGTTAATCTTTTGTTTACTGGGGAAAATCAAAGATGCAAAACAATGTGGTTCCACCAGGCCTTCTTCAGAAAATTAGGCTTTTCTGTTGTTTCATGGGAAAGGAGTATTCAATCACAATGCTCTTGCAATGTTTGGGAGAGTTACTTTTTTAGGACTGTATTTGCCAGAATCCCTCAGCCAGAATAGGCAGGCATAGTTCAGAAAAGTACATTTTTTTTCAAGCCTTGGTCTCAAGGCTAGTTTCTGTTCAAGTAATCTAGGATTATATTGCTCTCTATATCATATACTGATATATGTAGAGTTTTATAGTTCCATGGCAAACTGGCCAGTTAGTTGCAGTTTCTTTCATTTCCTTCTTTCATCCCCCACCCCCACCCCCAGAACAGTATTTTTGTTAACTTATTTTGATCAAATGAATAATTATTGTAATGTTCTTGTACTGCAAATATGTTTTGTATTGTTCCATTATTTGAATGAATTATTAAATATATTTTCTACTCTGTCTTTATCTTTGCTTATCTATGGAATACAAACAATCTGATCCAAGTGCCCTATCCTTGGGAGCTTTTCACCATATTTTAGAGGCTGTTTCTTTGAAGCAAAATGGGACAAAAGATCTAATTGAAGGATCATTGTGTGAGGTAGTTGTTTGCTGTCTCTTTGTTTGTAGGCTGGGTTTGGGGACTGGGCAAAGACTCCAAGGGCCATTTTTAAAGATCCTGAATGATGGCTCTAGAAAAAGGGCACTCTGTAAAACAATATATTGTTTTCTGTCACTTAGATGACTGCCTGGATTGCAATACCCCTCCTCATCCCCATGAAACCTGAAGTAACCTCCAACTGTATTTGGCTTTGTACTTTTTTTGTGGAGCCCTTTTTGGATTGGAGGATTTTTTTAAAATTGGCCACTGATCCTCCAAAATTGTCTACTCACTCTGAACTACCTCTCCTTCTCCCACTGGAAAACTGAGAATAGCTCTAGAAAAGTGGCATAGATCTACCTCGCGTGTTGCAAGTGTACAGACCAAATGCCCACTCAAATGCCATCCTGAATTGGCTTTACCTGCAGGAAAAATAAAATAAAAGATCCACCTCTTTCCAGTGCCTGTTTGAAATGAGTGATGACAACAGTTGTGCTACAGCCCTGCTCCATGTCCAGTCTCAAAATGGACATTGGAGATCTCTAGATGTAGAACTCAGCCACAACCTATCTTACCCTCCATTGAGCTGCACCTTTTAAGGCTGCCACGTTGCAACCTGCTTATTTGCAACTCAGTCTTGCAGTATTGTTCATCAGCCCTGGGTCTCTGAATGTCGTGTTCTTCTGTGCTGTAAAGTTGGAACTAACTTGTGACGCAGTAGGGATCTTATGGTAAGTGAGATATTTAAAGAGTGATTTTACTTGTTTGTCTTCCCAAATGTTTCCATGGTTGAGCTGGGATTTGAACCCTTGTCTCCTAAGTCCTAGTCAGTCACTCTTCTAGACACTATACCACATGGGGTATCTTAGACTGCTGACATGTGGGAAACATTGATAAAACTGTTCACATGTAGAAAACATGGGGAGATACTGCTGTCATCCAATCTGCTATAATATCATTTATTTGAATATGCAGTTATGCACATTTAATTAATTATAATCAAATATGCATATAAGCTAAACTAATTTTGGCAGAGGAAATCCTTTGGTTTCTGCTTTGATGTGTCACAACAGCAATGCCCATCCCATACAGTGTAGTGTGAACCTCAGACACTACTAGATGTAAAAAGGGTTGTGCCATGTGACCCAAAAAACCAATACAAGGCTAGGCTAGGTGATGCCTTTAAAATAAAATAAAATAAATAAAAGCTGAGCTTTGGATAGCAGGCTATCTTTATCAAAGCATTGTACCAAAATACATTCTTGGTAGAATATCTAGTCAAAACATAGATTAAATTAAAGGTGAGGAACTAAGGACACAGGGCACTCCCATGACTCAACTTCCAGATAAACTCACCTGGATGACTGAGAATCTTCACAGACAAATCTCTTGAGTCTAATCCACTTTATCCACGACATCACATTGTGTCTCACACTGACTGTCCGCTGCCATTTTGTTGCAGGTTTCATTTCAGTACAACATTTTCCGCGTCTGGATTTTGTGTACAGATAAGGAGGGCTTAAATTCCCTGCTGCTGTAGGAAGCCAGCAGGCAGGAGCAGACAGAGTAAACCCCGAAGCTGAAGGGATCCTACTCCCAATAATGCACCAGCGTTTAGGAGCTTATCATAACCGTTCTTATCTGCTGGTTTGCATTCATCATCGACTTTAGCTCGATTTTTATTTATTTATTTATTTATTTATGTTGCCCGACCCACAACGTTGGTGCATTCCAAGCGCAAATACTGTTTACACCATCTGTCCTTGAAAAAAGGCTCCTTTCCTCACCCCCCATCCCAAAATGACACAGATTGACAGGGGACACACTCGGCTAAACCAATGCCAAGTATGAATCTCCGCCGGGCACAATTCCCTCTCAACATCCCCATCCCCCCCCCGCCCCCGCTCTTGAACCCAGAGCCGCCAGGGCAGCGCTTTGCTATTGGCCCAGCAGAAAATCCGTCGCAAGGTCAAGTCTGCGAGGGAGCCAATCGGAAGCCGGACTGGGAAAAAAGTTGCACCGCGCTCGGCACGATGGCTTCTTCAACCCACAAAGGAGAAGGAGGCGGGCTTTTCACCCGCTTTAACCAATCCTCTGCCAGAGTTCGCCAGACAGCTCTTTCTCCGGCCAATCAGCAAGGCGGGACCTGTTAATATTTTTTTAAAGAGGGCATCCTCTGCCAATACGCGCGACTCGCGTGTCCCAGCCTTTTGGTTCCGTGTGGCGCCCGCGTGAGACGCTCCGGGGGGCGTGAAAGGTGAGAGGGGAAAGGTCCGTTTGTTGCCGTCGCCGCTCCTTTCAGATCCGAAATCAGGGGTCGTGACGCACTAGAAGAGCCCAGGGTTCCGTAGGAAGCAAGCGGGCTAACGGTACAGGCCAATTTTGGGACGCGTGTCCAAGAGGGAAGGGAAGATTTAAGATAATATAAGATAAATCTTTATGACAAAAGAAAATCAGGGTACAAGCCAGGGGCGTTTGGCAGGACAGCCTGAGTTTCGAGCAGATCTCGATAGGTGGGGATGATGGCTGGGTATAAGAGTGTCTCTGTGCATGTTTAGAGAGCCCTGCAAAACCCCCAAACAACGCGTCTCGCCTTATGGGAGATGCCCCAGATCAGCCTTCAAGGTCTTAGGGGACACAGGCTGAGCTTTATGTTACTTGTCATTCCTCCTAAAATATTCATCTTAGAATGGCACAGCAGGAGGGTCCCCTAGTCATTTAGTCCATCCCTGTCAGGGAGGCACAGTGGGGAATCGATCTCCTAACCTCTGGCTCTGCATACAGCCAGATTCATAAAACCATCGGAAATAAGTGGAGCTGCATGGTAGAAGTAGCCTTGCCAATTAATTTTTGGCTGGGTTCATATCCTTGTGCGCCCTGCTTAATACATCGATGTGTAACAAATGAAACTTGTCTCATTACTTTTCACTCTAGTCAGGAAAGTGTTTATATCAGCTGATTCCTTTTTTTCTTTTATTAGCCACATAGGTGCCAGAAGATCCCTGCTAGGCAAAAACTTGGCAAACCTATTTGGAATTCAAAGTGTCTGAAGAATAGCAAGAACAAGGTAAAACAGATTTGGGTTTCCCCTCAGTTGTATTTCATATGTATAGGTTATGCATATTGGGGAAACAAAAAAATCAAAGCTTTGTCTATCAACTCATGGATTCTGAGCTGTGATGGATCAGGAAAGAGATCTTGGTGAGCTGGTGGACAGCTCAATGAAAGTGTCTACCCAATGTGTGGCAGCGGTGAAGAAGGCCAATTCCATACTAGGGATAATCAAAAAGGGGATTGAAAATAGAACAGCTAACATTATAATGCCATGGTACAAAACAATAGCCTTCCTCTAATGGCCCACATAGTTCCAGTTAATTCCTGTTGTTTGGTCCTGCTGAACGAAAATACAGATAGTAGGTCAGAAAATAGGTTTTAGTGGTTCTCAACCTTTTCTTTGCCAGATCTTTTGGGCTTAAACTCCCCAAAGCCAGTGATCAGAGAATCCAGAGATTAAAGACTGCCAAACAAAATTTGCACACCATTAGCTTAGATGGGAAACCTGCAGGCAGGATTTCTACACTTGACTGTGTGTTTCTTTGATACTCTGATACATGTGCTATGTGGATCAAATAAATAGAATGCAGTTACTAGCATACTGAATGAATGAACTTGATCATGGTCAATGACCAGTACCAACATACATAAACTTAAAATATACATATATCCAGAGAGCCTATACATAAATATACTAGCATATTAGAGGCAGCATGTGCCACATGAGAGGGGCACTAAAATGCTGGCCAGAATAAATGAGCTAGCACTAGGATGCAGAACACTGATCAGAGGTGAGGGGGGATGCCCTAAACTTTAAACAGTAGCAGTTTGCTTGAATTGGACATGAGGAGCATTAATTAGCAACTGGGGGAAATAAATGAGGACATGAACTGGAAATCCTTGGAACCAAGTGGAAGTGAAGAAAGTAGCCAAATAAGATGGCCTAGTGAGTTTGAGTACCTTGCTGTGGAGTCAAGGTTCAGGGGTTCAGTTTCCCTGCTGAGCCACCTGAGAAAAGACCCCCCCCCCCATGTAGCCTTGGATAAGTCACAGAGTCTTGTGGTG
The DNA here is from genome assembly GCA_023846285.1 of Phrynocephalus versicolor. NCBI lineage: Eukaryota > Metazoa > Chordata > Lepidosauria > Squamata > Agamidae > Phrynocephalus > Phrynocephalus versicolor. Next base: position 22,643,401 of record JAHTLZ010003526.1, on the reverse strand, counting down.
CAGTGGTTAAATGCCTGTACTACAGCTAAAACTGTGCTCACGACCTGGGGTTCAATCCCAGGTAGCAGGCTCATGGTTGACTCAGCCTTCTGTCCTCCCGAGGTTGGTAAAATGAGTACCCAGCTTGTGAGGGGGGGGGGGAATGTGTAGCCTGCATACTGTAATTAAACTGTAAACCACCTAGAGACTACATGAAGTGGAATGGGGCGGTATACAAGCAGAACACTTTGCTTTCTGGAGAGCCACTGAAAGAAGGGATTGATAAACCACCTCTGAGCACTGAACAGTATGCCTAGGAAACCCTGGCAAAAGTTGCCCTAAGTTGGAATCAACTTGAGGGTGCATAATTGCTATTAAGGCTAGCCTAGATGGCCTAAGCACATCTGATCTTGCCTGATTTCGGAAGCTAAGCAGGGTCAGCCCTGGTTAGTACTTGGATGGGTGACCACCAGGGAATACCAGGTGCTGTAGGTGCCTGGAGTAGGAACCGGCAAACCACTCCAGTATTCCTGCGAAGAAAACTCCATGCACATGGGGTCACAAAGAGTCAGTCATGACTGTAACGACATAACACACACACAATTGCTATTAACAGAAGAAAGAGTCTTAACTCCTTATAACCACTAGAGGGGAAACTGCACAAACATTATATGGTTTGGCACTGTTTCTTCATTGTGGTGCTTTGCTTCTTTCTTTTCCAGATGGCCCAAAAGCTCCTCCTAAGGCCCTTTCTGTCCTTCCCACTGAAGCAACTCTCACCACCGCTTTGTCGCCAGCCCGCATGGCTCCTTTGCAGGCTCTCCGCTGTGCCGTGCAGTATTACCTGGCACACACCCCTGCCCTTCACTGCCGTGCCCGTAACAGTCAGGACATTTTCCACGACTCAAGTCTTCAGGCACACCTTCAATGTCCAAGATGGGGATGACTTCCAAGACAGAGTTCTGAAGAGCCAGACTCCCGTCGTGATCGATTTCCACGCCCAGTGAGTATAGAGGACATGTTTCTCCTTGACTTGGCTGGAGCTCAGAAATGTTCCTGTTCCTGACCTCCCAGAATCCCTCAGCAGCATGAGCAAGGCTGGTGGGGCGTTCTGGGAGTAAGGCCCTCACTGGCTGCGTAAGTTGGGTAGGGCAACAGCTCTGACCCCTAAGCAGCTTTCCTGGACAGGGTCTGCCCCTCCCTCACAGGCGGAAGAGGTCTGGCAGTGCTGTGCTTCAAAGTACTTCATGCTTGGTGTCCCTGGAAAAAAAAAAGATAAGATTGTCGGGCAGAGTCAACAAATTGCCTGACTGTGGTAACTAGTGAGAAGAGAAGACCGGGCTGGGAAAGGCAGTAAGGCTAGGGAAAGTCGAAGGAAGCAGGAAAAGAGGAAGACCCAACAATGAGATGGATTGACTCCATAACAGAAGCCACGGTCTTGTGTTTGCAAGAGCTGGGCAGGGCACTTGAAGAGAAGGGCATTGTGGAAGCCATTCCTTCGTAGGGTCAGAGAAAAACAACAACAATGACATGTTAAGCTGGTACTTAGGATACTTTCAGCCCTGGCAGATTTGAGCGGCTTGGGGTTGTCGTTTGAAAGCTAACTCTTCAAAACTCTGCCCCATTGGTCTCCCCCATCCTTCTGAAGATCAGCATGGCTGAAAGACAGCCTTTGGGCTTATGAACTGCAGGCTGGTACAATAGAGTATCAACTTCTTTATCTTCCAAACATTAATTAAATGAAGTTGTAGAAGTGCTGCAAGAACAAACAAGTTGCACGGAATTACAGCCAGCATCATTTTATTTACCATGTTGTCATGGATAGATTGGCTGCATTGGTTAATCTTTGCATGCCTCCCCCAAATCCATCTATATCAAATACTTGGCAGTCGGAGTGACAAGGCTGAACCAGCCCAGGAATGGACAGACCTCGGCCTTGTAGGATCTGCTTTCTTTTTTAACTAAAACCCATCCCTGAAATTTCCAAAGAATGTCTCGTGCAAGAGACATGTGATTAGAGTTTAAAAAAAATCTGAGCCCTGGCATTTGTTTTCAGTCTGATTCATAGTCATGTCACAAGTGAAATATATATTATAATAATCTAGTCTTATTACCCTGAGACAGCCTTCTCCAACCTTGTTCTTTCAAGGAAGCCAAATATAAAACAAACAAACAAAAACTGATGCCCACATTTGTTGTAATCATAAGTCACCCACCACCACTCTGTCCCTGGAGTTAACCTTTTTCAAAGTCTGCATCTTTCTAGACATAATCTTTGTTTGTCTGCCCCCCCCTTCACCATGCTCGAGTACATCTTTCTCTTAAACTTATCTCAAGTGAGTGTGAGGTATCTCATAATGTTTAGTTCTTTATTCCTCAGTGATTCTGACATGTGTATATGTGTGCAAGTATGCATGCATCCAAGGGCACGCTCAAGCACAATTAGAGCACCCACCTGCCCATTATACTACAGTGGTCCCCCGCCATTTTGCAGTTCATATATTGCATTCCCGGTTTGTTTGTTTGTTTGTTTGTTTGTTTATATTACTGTATAGTGATGCTTCCTTTCTTGTTTGAAACATCTTGTTCAAACCTCAAGGTTGTTACTTCACCTTTGGATCAAGATAATCTAAAATTGCATGCCTTTAATTTGGTTGGCCTGTGTCACATTTCCTCACGCAGCTCTCAAATGCCACTGCAGTTCTTGCTGTTCTAAGAGACATTGCGGGTGGAGGAAGGAAGTGAGAAACCATGTAGGCAGTTGCTTAGAGACCAAGGAAGCTGTGGGAGCAGCTTCCTCCGTAGTTTCATTCCAAATGGGATTTATTCCAGTCCAAAGCAATTACTGTACTGTAGTACCTATCACCAGTGGGGCAGAGGTAAGGGAATGGGGGTGTCTCATAATTGCTAGCATGTTTGTGTTTCAGATAATATTATATAAGGCCAGCCTCCTGCTCAATGCAGGAATTCAGATGAAAGTATATGTAACAGACGGTTGTCTAAGTTTCACTACAATGCCTCCAGAGTGCTCACCATCTCCTGAGGTAACTGGTTCCATTGTTGTACTGCTCTGACAGTTGCTTTTCTTGATATTCAACCAAAATATAGTATCCAGTTACTTGAGCCCATTTTTATGTGTTCCGCTGTCTGGGATGATTGAGAACAGAGCCTGCCCATTCTCTGTACGACCCTTTTTCAAGTATTTCATAGAATCATAGAATCATAGAGTTGGAAGAGACCTCAAGAACCATCCAGTCCAACCCCCTGCCATGCCGGAGCCCCCATTGCAGTATTTCCGACAGATGGCTATCCAGCCTCTGCTTAAAAACCTTCAAAGAAGGAGACTCCACCACCCTCCATGGCAGCATATTCCACTGCCGAATAGCTCTAACTGTCATGAAGTTCTTCCTGATGTTCAAATGGAATCTCTTTTCCTGTAGTTTGAAACCATTGCCCCGAGTCCTAGTCTCTGAAGCCATGGAAAACAAACCTGTTCCCTCTTCAATATGACATCCTTTCAAATATTTAAACATAGCTATCATATAGCTATCATATCCCCCCTCAACCTTCTTTTTGAAAGGCTAAACATCCCCAGCTCCCTAAGCCGTTCCTCATATGACATTTCTTCCAGACCTTCAACCATCCTGGTCGCCCTCCTCTGCACCCACTCGAGGCTGTCAACATCCTTTTTAAATTGTGGTGCACAGAACTGGACACAGTACTCCAGATGGGGTCTGACCCAGAGCAGAATAGAGTGGTACTATCACTTCCCTTGTAGAGTGCTTTCATATGTCCCCTTAGTCATCCAGGTGAGTTTATCTGGAAGCTAACTAGACTTCTTTTCTTGAGAGATTGAGACATTTTGCTGTTCCTCCAAGTAGCTTCGTCAGTCTTTACATACCTTTTTGGACTGACAAAGCTGCTTAGATGAGCAGAGAAACGTTTCAATCTCTCAAGAAAAGAAGTCTAGTTAACTTCCACATAAACTCACCTGGATGACTAAAAATCTTCACAGATATATTTTTTCTTATAGAAACAACCCTAAAGTCCTTCATCTTACATGGTAGTCTTGTACTAGGATGCCTCTGTGATCTAAACACCATGATGAAAAAGAAGATTAAATTTGCTTGAGAGAAGGTCAGGTTGCCACTTTGCTGTACCAAGTGGCTCGGTGATCAGTGCTATGCTTCCCCCCCCCCAAGAGAAGCAGGTGGAGAGTGGTTTGCAAGGAACAGCAAGGGAGAGGGGAGACCCAACAGGAATGCAAATATGGGCACATGCAAATGGGGGAAGTGAAACAAAGCCAAAAGAAGAGAAAAGTCACAGAAAGGAGGTGTTACCAGCAGATGGGTACAATGTCAGCAAGTCCAGTGCAAACGGTTGGAAACTAACCACTGTCACCAGGAGAAAGTAGACAAATGAGAGGTTATTTTAAAATAGCTTTCTCAAAATGTTACTTGCTGAAATCCTTTCCCGGCAGCTGTACCTCCAGGAGCAGTGTAAGTGCTAACCATCTGCTATCAGGATGTGTTTCTAGTAATTACCATTAGTTATCAAAATAAGTGGAACAAGAAAATACCTGTAATTAGAGGGACTGCCCTAGTGTGTCTTGAAAACACATTCAACATTTTTAAATGACAACATGTAATGCTTGGAACAGTTCGTAGTTAAATGGTTCTAAGACCGCCAGCTATCAACAGTCCTCATATAACCGTCAAGGTTAGCTTATCCCAGAAGTGGGAATGGCAGGAGCTTCCTGTGTTTTGAAAAACACCAGCTCCTTAATCCTGGCACCCTGGTCCTTAGATGAAGCCCTCATTCCTTTTCTTCCCTTGGAGGTGGTGTGGTCCTTGCAAGATCCTGGGCCCCAGACTGGAAAAGATGGTGGCCAAGCACAATGGGAAGGTGCTGATGGCAAAGGTGGACATTGACGATCACACAGACCTCGCCCTTGAATACGAGGTATGTGCTCCTATTAAAAAAAAAAACCCCTCTGAATATGTCCATAATTGTATACGTTTAGTCTAATTTGCTTATCTTTTTTTGTGATCGCTCTTTGAGATTAAGGTTGCTGTCTTTCCCAAAATGTCTTTTAGGCAAATATTTAGAATTCTTCCTTCCTTCCTTCCTTCCTTCCTTCCTTTCTTTCTCTCCCTCTCTCCCTCTTTCTTTCTTTTTCTTTCTTTCTTTCTTCCTTCCTTCCTTTCTTTCTCTCCCTCTCTCCCTCTTTCTTTCTTTCTTTCTTTCTCTCCCTTTCTCCCTCCCTCCCTCTTTCTTTCTTTCTTTCTTTCTTTTGTAAAGGGGGGCAGCAAATGTATCACAGGAATGAAACGGCAAGGAACAGATGAACAGGAAGAGGGAAGCAGAGGTGAGACAGACACACCCTCCTTTAGAATCAGGATGCTTGGAAGGGCAGTCCTGCATGGGATGGGATGTGTTTTGCAGGATAGCCATTGCTCAATCAGTTGTAACATAGCAGTGTAAAGTGCAAAAGCCACTGATGCAGTTGCCCTTGAATGTGTGGCAGAATCCCAGAGAATTTTGGCCATATGTTGTGGGGCATTGACCAAAGAATGATTTGGCACCCAGGTGTCTCCCTTTTCTAGGAGGAGTGAGAAGTTTGTTGAGTCTGTGTTTAATGTTCCCTATTAGCTCTTTTGGAACCAGGCTCATACTCATAATCTGATCCCACAACTGTATGTGTACTACCTCCATATGCAATTTTAGGCCCTCTCGTGTATGCAGAAATGCATTTTAAATGCCTGTGGAGGTACATGTACATTTCAGAGATGTGCCCTGCTGAATTTTAATTTGAAGAATGTGTTTGAAAATGCAGTTTAAATTGAGGATAAAAATGGCTCTGTTTAAAAATATATGCTCAGAAATATATTAAGATATGGCAGTGGTGGCAGGGAATCTCTTAATCCAGTACGGACACTAGTCAGAATGAGCGTTGAGATACAAATTTGGAAGCTCCAAAAATACTGAGTTTGATAGATTTGCTAATCCCTCCCCCTCAGCACATCCAATCTCACCTGATTTCAGACGCTAAGCAGGGTTGAGGGTGCATAATTGCTATTAAGGCTAGCCTAGATGCCCTAAGCACATCCAATCTCGCCTGATTTCAGAAGCTAAGCAGGGTCAGCCCTGGTTAGTACTTGGATGGGAGACCACCAGGGAATACCAGGTGCTGTAGGCGCCTGGAGTAGGAACTGGCAAACCACTCCAGTATTCCTGCCAAGAAAACTCCATGGACATGTGGTCACAGAGAGTTGGTCACGACTGTAACGACGCAACACACACAACACACACCATCACTCTGCTTTCTACTCTTTCACCCAGTGGCAGCCCCTACCCACAGTTGGGACAGTTTCTTACCACTGTTTAAGATTTAATGAGCAGCAATGGCGTGTTAGGTCCTATATAAAATACAGTACTAACAGGATGATAACAGTTGAGAGGGCTTACTTTCAAAGTGAGATCAAAGGAGAAAGGTGGCGGGATAGAGTCCAATTTAGTAAATTAGCTAGGCAGGTTGCTGGATCCATTACTGGAATTTTCAAGGTATGAAAAGAATTTCCTGGAGCAAGAGGGTTACCGACAAAGAAACATGCAAATAAATGAGTACAGACCTCGAAATCATAAAACATAAAAAAATGCAGACAACTAGAGCGCTTCAGTCGCATAAAGAGAAACAGAAATTGGTTGTTGTTAAACTTGGTATTATAGATGAAACAAATAGGAAAATAAGTGCAGGAAGCAGGAAACTTGGTCACTGAAGAATCTGGGATATGAGTTTAGATGCAAGCCAGTGTCTTGATTCCCAAGTCAGAATCTCAAGAGTGTCCAGCCTCCAGCAGGAGAGAAATCATCAGGAGTAGAAAAAGGGGTGTGGTAGAATGAATGCGGCTGAGCAGGGGAAGTGGGGCAGGGCAGTGGAGAGGGGGGAGTGGGGAGAAAGACTTAGAGGAAACCGGAAAAAGAGAGAGGGAGAGAGAAAGATAATTTTCTAGGACATAATAGAAGGGCTTGAACTCTTGTCTTCATCGTTCAGGAAGCTGAACTGAAGAATGAAGGGAAGTGGAGGAGCAGGCAAGCTTGGATTTCCTTGGATGACTTAGAACATGAGTGGGATCTCTGAGGTTCCTTTAGATGTTGTTGGACTGAATTGTCCTTGACTTGGGCTAACGTAGTTGGTGATGATGAGAGATGATGCACTGCTGATTTTGAAAACAGGAAGGCAAGCAAAGGATTAAGAATAGCCATTGTAACCATGGTGATCCTTTGGCATTTGTACTCGTGAAAAGAAAGCCCTCTTTGTGAGACATACTTTAGAAAAATCATAGTTCAGAAAAATCTATTTTCCTTTTTCAGAAATTTTATCTGAGTTTCCTGCTTTCTAGATCAGTGGTTCCCAACCAGATGTTCTTGGACCGTGACTCCCAGAATTTTGGCCTGCACAGCTAGTGGTAAAGGCTTCAGGGAGTCCAAGAACATCTGGGGACTCAAGGTTGGAAACCACTAGTCTAAAAATAACATGAATGCAAAAAAGCCATGGAGCCATGCGGAAGTGGGGGAACATGTGATCCTCCTCATTTGTTGGACAACAAATGCCATCAGTCTTGTCTGGCACAGCCAACAATGAGCCGTGAAAGTACAGTACTCCCCCAATTATTGCAGGAGTTTGGTGCCTGATCCACCCGTGATAAAGGAAAATCCACGAAATACAGACGCCTGAGTAAACTGAGCTGGGCTGCTCCTGCCAGCTGCATTTCCAAAGTGAGGTTTTTAACCCTCTCCTGACACCTCAGCAGACCTTGCTGCCAGGAGCTGAGGTTTCAGGAGGGGGTTAAAAACTTCTCTATGGGCACAGCAGCCAATCAGCCTATGGTCAGTTTGATGAGGTGTTAGGGGTTGGCTAAAAACCTTTCTTTGCAAATGCAGCCGGCAGGAGCAGCCCCAGCTCTGTTTGCTGAGGTGTCCAGAGGGGGTTAAAATCCTCTCTTTGGAAGCGAAATGCAGATGCTTCAGCAAGGGCTGCTCCTGCAGGCTGCACTTGCAAAGAGAGGTTTTTAACTCCCCCCTGACACCTCAGCAGACCTTACTGCCAGGAACTCAAAGTCAGTCTGCTCTTTGTAAGCGCAGCCGGCAGGAGCAGCCCCAGGTCTGTTTGCTGAGGTGCCAGGAGGGGGTTAAAAACCTCTTTGGAAGCCTGCATCTCTCAAGAAAAAAACTGCGGATTTACTGAGACTATAATATATGAATCGCGTTGTGGCGGGGGACTACTGTAGCTGAGGTCCAGCCAAATCTGTCGAGCCACCCTTTCCCCAACATGGCAGCAGTCCTTCCCATTGGCTTTTCATGCTTTAGGTTCAAGAAGGAATGCGAACATCATTGTCTTGCCGCTTCACTTGAATGAAGGGGATATTCCGGCAAACAAGCAAACCTGGGCAGCTTGGTCTTCCCGTCTTCGGTTAGTGTAAGGAAGTGCCCACAGCAAAATGTGAAAGCATAGGTAGCATAGTCATTTGCAGGATCTCTGATTAAAAGGAGTTGAAAATGGGTTAGCCTATGGATGAAATATCTAGGCTTTATCGTTTTGCCATGGGCCATTCCTTATGCAAACAGAAGACCGAATTGTTTGGGTTTGCTTCCCTTCTTTCAATTGAAATGGCAAGGCCACAAAATTCACATTCCTTCTCGAACCTAACGCATGAAAAGCTAAGGGGTTAGCCTGCATTAAGACCTTAAGAAAGTACTGCCCGTAGAAAGAGGTCCTACAAATAGTCATGTCTTTGGCCATTTGAAGCTCGCTGCGTCAAGGGTTTAAAGTTCTTTCAGGTGGGGATTCTGGGAAATACTTGTTCTCCTTTGGCTATTCTCCCCCACACACCCAAAAAAGGCTCTGTTTCAGATTCCCGTAGATTCCATACAGATTGCCAGCAGTCACCCCGCTCCTCTCTGTCTCCCTCGCCCACTTCTGTTTACAAGGCAATAGTGGGGTTGATGGGTTTTTCCATCTGGCCCTTCATTGCACAACGGCCTGGCTGCAATGGATTCTTTCCAGAGGGGAGGGAGCCAGGGAGAGACCCCTTGTGTGAGCCTTGGAATGCCCGAGCATTCCTTTGCGTGGGTCCTGGCCTGCCCCTGGCTCCAGGCTGTCCCAGGGGAGCATCCATCCATGAAGCATTTCCTGCTGTGAAGAAAAAGAAGAGGGGGTGGAGAGAGAGAGAGGAAGATAAAAATTTCTTTTTCCCAAGCACTCTTCCCAGAACAGCCTGGGCCAGAGCTGCATTCTGCCGTTTCTAAACAGGGGAGGTTCCTGGATGTTTACAGGCCCAGGATTGGTTGTTCTGCTCTTCCAACCTTTGACCAAGGTTGGAAATGTTACCTTTTTTGGCCTGTTAACGCCCCAAATGTTCAGTGTGGACATGGATCGCTCCCTCCGTCTAAAACATTCTGGGAGTTATAATCAGAAATTAACTACAGTATTCTAAGTGGTGGCAGAAAGACCAGTTAATTCCTGCTTAGCAAACACCACTACAGTTTTCTATTATTATTATTATCTGGGACAAATACTGTACTCCATTAAAGTCCTGTCCTTGTCTCTTCTTTTTGTTTATCAGTTCTTCCCCCTTAGGCTAGAATTGCTTTGTAACTCCTGCCTGGGAACACAGGAAGAAGGGCCTGCCTCAGCCTGTGGCCACTAAGCCTTCAACACTTCATTTCCCCCCACTTCCTACCCCTAGCATCGGCTTCTTGCCCCCATTCTTGTTTCTGGATCTGCCTGAGTCACCAGCAGTGCTCCAGTGATGACCCTTCTTTTCAACCTGCCACTGGAAACTCTGAGGAAAGTTACTCTTTTCAGCTTCAGCTCACAAAGGTCCTTAACCAGCACGGGCTCTGGCCATGTTTAGTTAGAGGATTTGGGGAGCTGTAAGCATAAGAACATAAAAAGAGACATGCTGGATCAGGCCAAAGGCCCATCTAGTCCAGCTTCCTGTATCTCAGAGTGGCCCCACCAAATGTGTCCGGGAGCACATGAGACTAGATATCTGTCTCCTGATACCACTCCCCTGTATCTGGCCCTTGAAGTACCCTGGTTTTAAAACTGGGGATTACACATCTCCATCATAGGGCGTTTATACACGACCCCTAAGCTCCGCTGCAAATGGGTCCCAGCTCAGGAGCTTAAAAATGTTTCCCCACCAGCTCCGGAGCTAACAGAAAATTAAGTGCGACCCCCGCCCACCTAAGCGCGACCCAGCGCACCTTTCAAGTACCTGCTCTGGGAGAGTGAAAAATTTTGATGCGGAGAGTGCCGGGCTCTCCTTGCTTCTTTTTGTTGTTGTTTTTTTGCCTCCTGCCCCTTTAAGAGGAACCAGGAAGTGACGGGGGTCGGAGCAACTTCCACCAGCACTCCGGAGGTAAGAGTGCATTCTTTTCTCCCTTTTTTTCTCCCTCCCCTCAAGCAGACAGAACAAGGAAGTGCGGAGAGGGTGGGAACGCAGGGAGAGCGACAAACCCTCAAGATCTCTGGTCCGAATTTAAGGGACCAGTGGATCTTAGGGGTCGTGTAAAAAGGCCCATAGTTTGTAACTTGTGATGGACTTTTCCTCCAGGAATCTGTCCAATCCCCTTTTGAAGGCATCCAGGCTACATACCATCACCACATCTTGTGGCAGGGAGTTCCACAGACTAACAACACTCTGGGTAAAAAAATATTTTCTTTTGACCATTCTCTCCAATAAAGTAACTTTCTCAGACTCCTCCACAATGTGCTGCACAGAGTAGATTACAAATAGAAAGTATGAAGAGAATTGCTGGCTTCTTTTGCCCAGAGCTGCGTGCCTCAGCTCAGCTGCTTAGCTGTTGTTGCTGTTTGTGTTGTTGTGTGCCCGTTCAGTTGGTTAAACAGCAGGTTTGCAGCATGCCTTGTAATAATTTTCAGTGGAACAGATCTAGTCATCATGGAGATATCAAGTGAGGAGGAGAGTTGATTCTCCTATTCTTCCTTTTTTTACTTTTTTAAAAGAGCATACATATTGAAGGAAATGAATTGAGGAGTTTAAAGATAGTCTTAGAACTCCAAGAGTTCATTGTGGCAGCCCTGTAGTTGCACCCAGGTCTTAGGGGAGATGTATGCACACACATACCAGGAATGAGCAGTACGTGTAGCCTCCAAGCTGCTTTTGGGGCCACCCATCGGACTCCAGAACCAAATTAAAGATGACTCCTTGTCTAGAACAAGGTTGGGGAGGACAGTTTTGGACTACATCTCCCAGCAGTGCCGATACTGGTCAGGAATCCTGGGCATTGGAGTCTAATAGCATATGGACGGCTACTCTCTTTTCTCATTCCTTGCCAGAGGACAGACAAAATAAAATGGCATGTTTAGCACCCGGTTGATCTCAGCCTTGTATTGAAGGGCCTGCCTTGTTAACTGCCAAGGGAAAGAAGGGTTTGGCAAGTTACGCTGTTTGCATCCTACGAACGGCCCTGCTCCAGCAATGACTTCCTGTGCTGTATTGAGTCTTATCTAGTTTGATCCTCCCCCTCTAACTAAAATTTTGTGCATGGGGAAGAAGGCGCTGGGTTCTTGACTGTTAAAGTGATGGCACTGGTAGCTTTCCTTTCAACATCTCTCCCTCGTAGGGGTGCCAGTAAAATGAGGCAACATTCTTCTTAAAATGTCAGTGCTCCTGCACACACACACACACCCAAAAAAGTGGGTGAGTGGTTTTAATTGCCCAGGGTGACATTTAATAGTTGACCTCTAGAGGTCACTAAAAAGACATCAACCGAAACGGGAACAGTTGCATGAGGACCTTTTCTCTCTCTTTCTCTTTTTGGTCTTGTTGTTCCATGAAACTGCCCTGGATTAACTGTAGGATCTGGTGCCCTGAAGGAAATGCTCTGCATTGGCCAGCAGGAGGGAGAAGGTGGGGCCAATTAAAGCAGGCATGTGAGCCTCGGGTATTTGCGTGTGGCAGATTGCTGAGGGCAGCATGTTGCTGCTGCAGCTGGGAGGGTTGTTTGATGAGAGAGTGCATTCCAGGGATGGACAGCAGGCAAGATAAGGATGGGACATGACCCAGTGGCCGCGCTGTCTACCGATAAGGGCGCCAGAGGAGCTGTGGAATGTGTCAGCCCCTTCTGAAATATTTACACATTCCTCCCTGCTCAGTCCCTGGCCTCTGAAATGGGCTTGCTCAAATGCGCGGGGGGGGGGGGGCGGGGGTTTCCAGACAGCCTTGCAGTCTTAGCCCTTGCAGCAAAAATTCAGAGTCTAGCAACCATGCTCTCTCTCTCTCTCTCTCTCTCTCTCTCTCCCCCCCCCCCATGTTTCTTCATATTACTTTTGCCGAGTCTTTGCTGTGCTCTTATTGTTAATTTGAAAATTGGCAGGGTGAGCTTGATGGCTCAGTAAGGCACATTTGGGATGCAAGGTGACAGGAAGAAGAAGTGGTGTGACTCAGTAAGGTAATGCGGGTGACAGAAATTTGTGCCCAATACTGACTGCCTGGCTGGATTCTGTACATTTAGTGCGGGAGTGGGCAACGCGTGGCCCTCTAGTTGTTGTTAGACTGTAGCTAGTCTGATCCTAGCCAGCACAGCCCAGAGAGAGAAATCGGGGAATGTGTCTTCTAAGAACATCCAAAGGTTGTGGCATCTACAAAGAGAGAGATTTGAAGGTTCCCCTTGTGCATGTGTGCACACAAACAGCCATCCAGCCACACCTAAAGACTCTTAGGCCCACATCTGTCTGAAATTCTATTTCCAGCTGTGGGCTTGAAGCCGGAACTGTAGGTTGAACAGGAATACCAGAAGATGAGACTTCTGTAGCCATGAGGAAACAAAAAACACAGGAAGTCTGGACGTTGAGTGATGGTAACTGCACTTCATCTTTTGTGGGAGCAAAATGTTTCACTATTCATCCAAATTACTTCACCCGTCTGTGAAAAGTTGGTGGGAGGCTTCCAGTTTATCGTTCACTTTGGCTTCACCCCACCCTGGTCTGAATAGGCTTGTTAGGTGGACAATGCCCTGGGCTGTGTGAAATTCGCACCTATGCAATCCTTCCCAGCACCCACTAAGTATGGGTCATTAGCAGTAGCCTTCCTGGTGGAGCTGTGAAGTGGTTCTGATTTGTCTGGGATTGATGAAAGGGCAGCATGATAAGTAGCAGACAGAGTGTGTCTAAGTCTCCCACCCTTGTTGAGAGAGGGAAAATCCCACAAGAAAAGAAGTCCAGTTGCCATGACTCAGCTCCCAGATAACCTCACCTGGATGACTGAGAATCTTCACAGACAAAATGCAGGAAACTGCATCTAGACCAGGCATGTCCAAACTTCGGCCCTCCAGATGTTTTTGACCACAACTCCCACAGTCCTTTGTCATTGGCAATCTAAGCTTAGAATTCTGGGAGTAGTGGTCCAAAACATCAGGAGGGCCAAAGTTTGGACATGCCTGATCCAGACTAAATCAGATTCTTGGTCTACCTAGCCCAGGATCATCTACTCAGACTTGCAGTTACGTTTCAAGCTAGTAAATGGAAGTTTCTGCAGCCCTGCATGGAGATGGTGGGATGGCTCCCCAGACCTTCTGCATACAAAGCATGGCCTCTATGTTATGCAAAATAATGGCCAGAATTAGCCAATACATAACCTATCTGTTTTTGTCTTTTCCATTCACTTTTGCTCATGCTCTCTTCCACATACAAGCGGAACTGCCTTGTGTGTTTTGGATGTCTCACACTTGCAAAGACATACAGTTCCGTCCATTTCCTCTCTGGTGTGCCTTGAGTTAAAAACCGCAGCCAGCGAAGCGTAGTTGGTCTGATAACGGCATCTGCACCACAGGAGCCTTGCTCAGAACTTGACGGCCTGAAAACAGATGATTGGGAGCCACGACAAAAATGCTCAAAAGCTTCCTCTGTGGTAGTTATAATGACAAGAAAATGTGATTTCCTGAAACCTCCAGCTAGCCTGTAAGCACTAAATTACAGGGGTGTCTGATTGTATGTGGCTAACCTGGCCTTGCCACATGATCGGAGGCGATAGGCAATGGTGTATCTTCACAGCCACATAGAGCACACAGGAAGTTTTCACATAGCCTGTCATCTCTACAGAACAGCTTCCGAGAAAGGATGGAAACCTTTAGCTCTTGTTCAAAAGTCAGTTTCCATCAGTCCCAGCCAGTCAAGCTAATGATAAGATTAATGTTGTAGTCCAAAATATGTGGGTTGGGCACACCCTGTTTTAAGAGTGTAGTGATAGAGTTGTAAACCTATGCAATATCTCTTCTTCTTCTCTTGGTTTTTATTAAGCAGTTATTCATTCCTTTTATTCAAATGGTGAAAGCAGCTGTTTCAGAAAGTGGACAAGAAACATGTTTTACTGTAAAAGATATGTCATCATCTCTGGCTATCTTCAGCACTTAGTGTGCTTCACAGTTGCATTGACCTGTGAAGTGGACTCTGGTCCATCAGAACACACGAGACAAGACTCAAAACCTTTACTGGGATGCCCAAACGTGTAACCCGTTACAACCATTGGATGTGTGGAAGTCCTGTCATACTGGATTATATGAGAACATCAGTAGAACCTCCCCATGTACATGTCTTAAACCCTACACTAGAGTTGAATTACTATAACATAAGAACTTGGAAAAGTTACTTATTTGTACTTGTTTGGTGAGGCTGCCTAAGGAATCTGAAAAAGTCCAAATACAGTGGACTCTTGTATAACAAACACTTTGTATAACAAAAATCTGTACAACATAAACAATTCTGGAGATAGGGGAAATTTGCTTAACAGAATTGTCTATGGGGCGAATCCGAACAACGTAAAATGGTCGTGATTAGGGATTTCTCTGTTTTCAATGCATTTCTACGGGAAATTTGTATAAAGGAAAATTTGCTTAACATAATTTCATTTGGAACGAATTAATTCCTTTATACAAGATATCACTGTAGTGACTTTTTCCAACTCTGATAGACATGCCAAAGATGAAAGAACTCAGATTTAAGGGATGCTGCTATAATTTCTGAGAATGCTCCAACATGAGGAAACATTAATCATTTACTGCTTCAAAGAAGTGTACCTTTGGTTTTAATGTTTGCTTTGCTTCATGTGAGAATGTTCCCGGGTCAGTGGAGCACAGCTATGATTCTTTCTTCTGCCTTTCCTTTTGTGTCCTTGTCTCTAGGTTTCAGCAGTGCCTACAGTCCTGGCTATGAAGAATGGCGATGTGGTGGATAAGTTTGTGGGAATAAAAGATGAGGATCAGCTGGAAGCCTTCCTCAAAAAACTTGTTGGGCCTTGAGCAGCCAAGGAGAACATGGTTAACAGCTCCAAGATGTCTTGCAGTTTTTTCCTGTTTAAAAAAAAAAGATGTATTTTTCCCCCCTCGGAGGAGAACAAGGGAAAATGGAACAGTTTTTAGGAGATAGAGTAGGGTCTTCTTTTTGAGGGACTGAGCAGGACCATTTCCCACTTCCGTCATCTTAAGGGCAGCAGTATAACTAAGCTTTGTAGGAAAGCTGGCCAGGAAATAATAGCACTCAGTACTACCAAATAACTGGTGGCAAAAAATGTGGGTCTCCGATCAGTGTAGCAAGAAGGCTTCACATAGTTAAGAATTAGTACCTGTGAAAAGGCGGTAAAGTTTGTTTTCAAACAAACAGGCTCTCGGCCTCACGTCTTGTGTCCCCTCCCAGCTGCCTCCACGGTCCAGCAATAGTTTTCAATCTGTACAGCTCTTCAGTGGTTGCCTCAAACTCTTCTGCTGCTATTTATAAACTGAATAAAGAGAAACATTATTTGGAGACTTCCCCCCCACCCCCATGGAATTGATCTGTAGATCAAAAAACATGAGCAAAACATGCTTCATTCCCTTTAGGCCTATAATTGTTTGTGACTTGAATTATACAACATGCCCTGTACACAGGGAGCTAAAGTTCTTAAGTTTGACTTGGCCAGAGTGGATTGGAACAGGGATGGAGTAGGAAACGTGGGGACTCCAGATGCAGTTGGGCCAACATTCCGATATTCCCTCGCCATTGGCTGACAGGAGTTGCAGTGGAACATTCTCTGTTGGGCAGACCACCGTTGGCCACCTCTGGTGTGGAGAAGATTGACAAGGAACATCTAGGTAGGGCTTGTTATTAGCTGTGCATGATGATACCTGGCTACACTTTTATTTTCTTTATTTATTTTAAGATCTATAGAACGCCTGCTTCCCAAAGGGAACTCAAGGCGGTGTACATAATAAATAAAACAAAAAACAAAAACAAAACAACTACAACCAAGAATTAGCAACAGGAACAAAATGTAGATATAAGAAAAATAAAAATAAAAAAATAATTTCATTGTTTTGAAACAATGCCTCCAATCATGGTAGAGGTGGAAGACTTAAGCCTTCCCTGAATGCCTTAGTGGCACTCAGACGTCTGCTACTTAGGGTTTAGGCCAGTGATGGTGAACCTTTTAGACACCGAGTGCCCAAACTGCAATTCAAAACCCACTAATTTTTTTGCAATGTGCCAATGCAGCAATTTAACCTGGATACAGGTGGCTGTGAAGGGGCAATGTCGGGTGCCCACAGAAAGGGCTCGCCCGTGCCATAGGTTCGCCAACGCTGGTTTAGGCTGATGCATCCTAAAGCTATAGGGAGGACCCACCCTGGATGGTAACTATTGAAATTAGAAGCTTGTTGGTTGAGACAAAAAATGGGGAGGGGGCATTCCCTTTTCTAGACCTCTCACCAATAAAGGGTATTGTCAGCCAATAGTATAATCATCATCATAAGTTTTTTTTTTTAAAATGCTAGTCAAATTGATATGAAATAAAAATATCACCGATTACAGCAAGATGCCGGAGAAGGCCCAAACATTTTCCCATTTGTTGAGAAGGGTTTCTAAGGTTGATACTGGCAGAGCACAGAAGCAGGATTCAGAATTTTCTGCTAGCATCTCAAACTTCCTAATACTTCCAGAAGGGAAGGGAGGCAACTCTTTGCTGGAGGCAGCTGGCCTAAGTAATGCTTTGTTCTCTTAAATGGCTGATGGTGGAGTGCTGAATAATCAGCCGTTTGACCTGGTAGACTCATTCCAGAGCTTGACTGCAAAAGCCTGAGGACACTGATGGCCTTAGAACATGCCTGGGTCATGGTACCATCCTGGCTTCTAGAACACTACACCATCTGCAATCATCGGAGCACTCACAAAGATAAGACTGGATATGGTTTTAAGATGGGGCAGATCTCATGTGATGTTCCAGATGTACTTGAAATCCCATCAGTTCTACCCAGAGTAAACCAGTTATAAAGGATGATGGCAGTTGTAATTCAGCAACACCAGGAAGGCCACTCATTGCCCTCCCCTGCTTTAGAATATCACCACCTATTAATATCTTGACTTAAATTAAGTGTAACTGTTTACAACTAACTAAGATTCAGGAGGAGTGTCACCTAAATCAGTGCTCCCCAACCTTTTTGTCCCCACGGCCCGGAAAATATTTAATGATGTTTCCGTGGCCCAGGGCTGGGGCTGGGGAGGGGGGGGGAG
>JAHTLZ010003526.1:22613119-22625813 GCA_023846285.1 Phrynocephalus versicolor | reverse complement strand
GACCGGCACCGGTCCGCGGCCCGGGGGTTGGGGACCACCGACCTAAATGAACCACAGTCTATTCTTTCTTCTTTTTTTAACCATATGGTTTCACATAGCATATTCCCTCTCAACTGTTTGCAGTTTCATCTGACCTTAAGAATGCTGTTTCAGGCCGTAAGTGGACGAGAAAGTATAATAAACTGGGTGTTTTTCATCCTTCCCTTTTGGCTGTAACCTTTGGACTATGACAACTGGGTTTATTTATCTTTACCTGTAAACTGAGGTAACTCCTCCCAGCTGCCTCTCCTTCTGCCTTTTCTTTATAGCTGCCTCCTTTTGACCATCTCATGTTGGTGCCTGCTGCCTTAGTAGAGCCTTCGTACCCCATCTATCCTCGTGGGGAATGGAGAAATGCCTGATCTGAAAAAAACCAATGCAACGCCTTGTTACCCCTTCCGTGCTTTAGTTCCAGACATTTCTGTTTACAGCTGCCTCTGTCGTCTTAAGACGATAAGGTTTCTGCACATTGCTGTTGTTTTCTGTAATCTCTTTGCTGGCTCTTGACATGCTTCATGAGGATAACACAACCTGAAAGCGTTGTTGGAAAGGAGGGATCGAGCCCGCACTTCTTACGCTAGACAAGAAACAGCAAACATTGACGGCACCAGCAGCTCAGTGTCTTTACATTGTGTTTCCCTGCAGCCTGTAACTGCACCGGCAGCAATGTCCTTGCAAGGTCTCTCAAATGGGTGGCTTGGCTGGGTTCAGAAAAGGTTGCCAGGAGAGGGAAGAGGCTGGACCAGACCATTAACTCTGTTCCTTGGCTGAGCAAAAGGCCTGATCTGTTTCAATGGACCATTGCTGTCAGGAGATAGATATCTTTAAGTACAAGACTCACTCTAAAAGAAATGAGGAGCTATAGCTTGTTATTCAGAAGTTTTAACGCACTTGGAAATAAATGGTGAGGACCTTGACATCTAACTCTTTGCTTCCTTGGCTTCCCTCTTCTGTTTTCTCTTTACAGCCATTGGAAGCTGAAAGAGGATGTAGATCTAATTTAGATTTTCAGGTTACAACCAAGAAGTGGCCTGTGTTTCTAGCGTTGAACAGCCTCCAGCTCCTGTTGAGCTCGGGGGCAAGGGAATCAAGAAAGAGGCAGAAGCAGAGAGCAAGAAAGGTTGGCAGGAAAGAAAGAAAGGATAAACTCCATTTAAAGCTGCTCCAGCTTTGCTGACATGTAACTGCCAACGGTTTACCCCTAGGAGAACGTACTGTACTGTAATCCTGGGCAGGCAACTCCCGCCACCTAACAGATCCACCATTGCAAAAGTAGGTTCAGTCCTGTCCTGTTCTCTTTGCATTCATGATTTGGCCCTGGCACGTAGGACAGAGGTGTGAGTAACTAAAGCCCCATCTGCACTCTCCTTTTCACTTGATGAAAATACATCTTCATATGGCCCTGATACACATGATCTCAATTAAGTTTTGGAAGCTAATCATCAGTTTAAAAAAATGGTTCACAGAAACTTCTCAAGATTGGTAGTGATATAATTGACTATCATCTTATAAATGCTTGGGGCGCTATGTCAAGGATAACTGGGAACCTCCATGCAAAATCTGCTGTAGAATTGAACAAGATAGAAATTCCTTCCAGAAAATGAGGAAAGTGTTGATCAACCAAGACTTATCCATCAGACTTTGTACTCAAATGCTTCAGTCCTATGTATTCAGCGTACTTCTCTATGGTGTTGAAACTTGAACCGTTACAGATTATGATGGAAGCTGGAAGGATTAGAAATGTGGGCGTACAGATGAATTCTGAAGATACCTTGGACAGCCAGTGTCACTAATGTGGCTGTATTACAGCATGTGAATAAAAAGCTAGAAAACCTCAATACCATAAAGAGAAAAAATTGCAATATTTCAGACACATCAGAATCAGAATCAGAATACTTTTATTGGCCAAGTGTGGTTGGACACACCCAGAACTTGTTTTGGTAAAATATGCTCTCTCTATATAAAAGGAAATATAAGAATCATATAGTCAACAATAAAAACACAGTACAACCATACAATATAACCTATTATTTAAAAAGGAAGAAGAAAAGTAAAAATTAATTATTCAACAGTTTGATAGCACTTGGAAAGAAACTATCTTTATATCTTGTCCTAGTATGCAATGCCCTAAAACGTCATCCTGAGGGTAACAATTGAAACAGGTTATGTCCAGGATGTGTGGAATCTGAATATATTTTCATCGCCCTCTTTTTAGCTCGTGTGGTATACAATTCCACAATAGATGGCAAATTAGTAGCAATAATTTTTTCTGCAGTTCCAATTATCACATAATGCGCAACGAGAAATACCATCTGCTGCAGGTTATCCTTCAAGGAAAAATAGATGGGAAGCGTGACTCGGGGTGTACAAGAACATTCTGGCTTAAGAACTTAAGCCAATGGTCCTCTCTGAACACAGCTGCTCTATTTAGACTAGCTTCAGAGAGAAGAAACCAGTTCAGGCTACTGATCAACAACGTTCTACAAGAACATGGCACTTGAAGAAGAAGAAGCTAATCAGGGCCAGCCCTGGCTAGTTCTTGGGTGGGAGACAACAGGAATTATCTCCCAAGTACAGCTAGGGAAGAATTCTGCATGAACATCTGCAGACTCAATGCAATTCGGAGATTGAAGCCTCAAGATTTAGCCTTGGCGCTGGTACTCAGAATGGCATGTTCATTATGTTTGGAACAGGCACATTTCCTGCTGGCAGCCATGGGAGCTATTGTTCCCGAAATGCAGGAAAAGCCAGGGAAGGGGGATAGGCCTGGCATGTTGCTACAGTGCTTAACTTCCATGCCCTCCCATAAATACTGAGCAGGGGGGAAAAACATCTCTAGGAGTGGTGACTTTGCATTGTGTATTTTAGAGCCTGCATACATTGGCTCTTGTATCATTTCCTTCCGAGGCTCTGGGGCTTGGGTGGTATTGTGCTGGGTCCAATAGGCTGGAGATTTACTGGCAAATTTTAGTATGTACACTGTAACAGCCACGATTGCTTAGTGTCCTTATACAAGGTTGGGATCCTTGAATATTTTAGGGGAGTTTAAAAACGCACACACCCTACTCTCTCAAAATTAATAGTGGCTTTTAAAGTGGCTACTAATCTGTTGGTGGTTTGAGTTATGCTGTCAAAATGACAAAGAAATGGAAGGACAAAAAAAAATTGCTGTTACAGAACAAGCCTTGTTTTTTGGTTTCCCCTTTTCCTTTGCAAATGGGAATTGCGCTGGACCCCCGGTTGTCAAAGAAAGGAGGCACACTCCTGCTCCTTGGTCTTGGTAATGGAAAGAGGAGATGTGATGCCTAGCCTTATTATGATGAACATTTTCCCTAGGAGGTCATGTACTGCAGGAGGCTGTTTTGAAAGCGGTTCTCTTCTTTTACACTGCAGTTCTTCCCCATTGTTCATTCTAGTACATCAGGGGTGCCCAAACTTTTTGTAAGGAGGGCCAGATTTGGTGGCTGAGAATGTGTCAGGGACTGGTTGCTCCCCGACCCTGCCACACCACTGCAAGCCCCACCCACTGACCCCTTGCAACCCCACCCGCAGGAAGGAAGGCGGGAACCAAGGGAGGGAGGGAGGGAGGGAGGTGGGGACCAAGGGAGGGAGGAAGGGAGGGAGGGAGGGAGGTGGAGACCAAAGGAAGCACAGGGAGCTGTGGCCACAGGTCGCCCCTTGGAAGAGGCAATCTGTATGACCCTGCACGCCCCCAAGCTCTCCAGCGGTGGCAACGGCTCACCCGCCAGCCCACCCCAAAGCTCCTTGGCGGTGGCAGAGGCCCACTGGTCTGCCCACCCCCACACATTCCCCTGTGGTGCCGGTGGCGGCAGGCCGCCCAGCCGCCCAAGCTTCCGCCCGCGTGCCGAGCTTCACAAGGTTTCCGGTGTTGCTGTTGGCGGCCCCCATGCACGCTCCCAGCCCCACAAGCTTCCCAGCGGTGTCAGTGTTGGCGGAAGATTTAAAAAAAAAAAACATGGGGCAGAGGAGGGGGAGGGAGGGGCGGGCCAGCCAGCCACGGGCCACTCATAATGGCCTGGCGGGTCGGATTTGGCCCCCCGGCAGGACTTTGGGCAGGCCTGTAGTACAGGAATCAGAAGTAGGAGGTCATCTATATATTGCTAGATTGTAGCTCCCATTAGCTTGAGCCAGAACTGTCCATTATACAGGATGATGAAAGTTACGGTACAGTGACCTGGAGGCTCACTTATCCTGCACCCCTGGTCTGATGTAAGTATCAGATCATCACTCTTAAAAATAGCTCCCAGGTGGCATGTGTGGACAGAACGAGTCAAAGCAAGGTCTTGGGAAACAAGATGGAGGCGACAGCAAACGTAAGGGAATGTTGACATTTACAGAAGTACCAAGGAAAGGGAGGGTGACTCTTAAGAAACACACACCAGATGGGGGACTCCCCTAATGACTACTGAAGATGGCTGGGGACTGGGGGATACATCCAGTACTGAGCTACAGGAGGCTGAGAGTCAGTGGGAAAAGGAAAGAGGGCAGTGGAAGGTCTCGCTTAAATATCATGTTGGAGGAAGGCATGGCTAGAAGATGGCAAGCTTGTTGAACAGAAGGACACCTCCCGTTTGGTGCAGGTTGCACTTCTCCCACTCATCTAATGACAAGCACTTGTGGTTGAACATACACAATTTGAAAGCAAAGCAGGGCCAGCCTAAAATCAGGTAGTGGTTTCCTAGGTATACAGAAGCGCAACAATTCCTGAACTGAAAGAAAATGACACAAGCAAAACCTGCCAAACACCATGATCTTACAATGGGGGTGGGGTGAGCAAATTCCAGCACTCGGTCCCTCTGGGATCTCTAAGGAGCACACCAGATCCTTCTGGACAAGATCAGAAACCCAACGAGGACATATGCTCTGTGGGCACTGGCTGCTGACTGGGGAGTAGGAGCGGAAATAAAATATAACTCAAGAAGGCATGGTAGAACTCTGAACAGGAGGACACTTGGGACACCCTCATTTTGTTGCATTTAAAATAACAGAAACAGAAGGACAAATGCTGTGATAGTACCAGTTCTACTGATTTATCTATAAAGTACTCAGATTGGGACTGCTGGGCCTTCATATACTACACTAGGGGAAAGGCATCAGGGTGTTGGGGTAGGTGAGTAAAGGTCTCCCTACCATGGGTTGGGGCTGAGGTTCCAGGGCAAGGCTTATTGGAAAAGGAAAATCTTTGATTCTTATGTCTAAGGTGACTTTCAATTTTGGGCACCCACCTTCATCCATTCTCATTTAGCAGTCTGATTTTTAGCCCCGAGTCTTGGGGAATGGGGTGCTACAGATCTGGCAAATCTAGTTCTTACTCCTGAACCTCAAACTATCTGTTCCTTTCCAGAGCCTGAACAACATCAAGGCTCCTGTTACAAATGCATTCCTTTAACAAGGCTCCTCTGCCAGTTTGGGGGTGACTGCAGACATTTGTTACAGTCCCTGCCTGCGCAGTTCTGCATCTGCCTTAGTGGAAATGGTTGTCATGCAGTCACGTTTCATTGTTGTGCTTCAAGGATCAGAATTTATGTAGCAATGCACCAGTGATTTTGAAACTTCAGCTTCCTAAAATAGCTTACATTAAATGCCTCTGTCTCTTTTGTAACCTTAGTTGTTCACTTTTGCCACTTAAACAGGTTACATACTGAATTGATGATGGTGCCTGAGATGGCCCAATAGATAGACCAGTAGAGTGTAGATCCTTTGACTATCAATGAACCTATAATGTTTTCCTGAAAAAGAGTACTTCTGCGACCACCCTGGCCAGGAGCTGTAGACCACAAAGTGGAAAAGAGATTCCATTAGAACATTAGGAAGAACTTCCTGACGGTTGGAGATGTTTGCCAGTGGAATATGCTGCCACAGAGGGTGCTGGAGTGCCCTTCTTTGGAGGTTTTTAAGCAAAGGCTGAATGACCATCTGTTGGGAGTACTGTGATGGGGGTTCCTGCATGGCTCTGAGATTTTAGGTCCAAATTCGTTGATACATTAGGTGTGCCCTTCTGATGTCACAGGCAGCCGAGTTTTGAGTAATAATTGCAAAGTTTGTGTGTGTGCGTGTCTGAGAGGCAGGACACAAATGAGTGCCAGATCTAGATTCTGTGAGCATAAAAGAATAAATTTAGAGGTTAGAGACATAGTGCTAATACGGAACTATGATGTGACAGAGCCAGGACTTGCAAGGTTGAAGCTCCAGGACTTTCTGATTAGCAAGAACCATAACCACACAGACATACAGGCTGCATTGTTCCTTCTGAAGTTAGCGGTGATCCTCATGGCAATTGGGACAGAATTGAGTTTTGCCAGGACAGTGTATTGTTGCAACTTGTAAGCATTCTGCATTGACGCAAAGTACTGGAGGGTGGTTTGGTTGTAAATGGACGTTAAAGAGCCTCTAGTTTTACAAAAGACCTGATGCTCATTTTATCCAGCAGCCTGCATTTTTGGTTTCTCCTTCTAGAGGTACGCTCATTTCTGCAGATTGTCCAGCACTTGAAATTTCAAACTAACCACTACACTACTGATAACAGGTCCAGTGCCCAATAGAAAGATTTTTGGATTGAAATCTACAGTAGAAAGCAAGTGTGTTGCTAAAAGGAACAGAGTTTTCAAAACTAGGACTGAGTCAAAAGTAAATTCACGGCTAATGAATGATCAGTGGATGATCTGTTGTAATCAGGAAGGATTTCTGATTCCCAAGTGTGTTTTGTAACAAAAGCAGTTCATGGGACATCCTGAGATCTGGAGAATGAACCACAAAACCTAAGTCTTAGGATCAAATCTGAATCCTGGTAATAACACAAACATTTGCTTATTTCTGCTAAAAATAGGATGCTCAAGGCAGTTGATAATAATAGCATATGTATTAAAAACCAAATCTTAATTAAAATGCAACATTAAAAACAAATCAATTAAAATTGCAATAGTGAAAGGCATGGCCAGCACAAAACCAGTTAGACCTCCTTCTGCAGCACACCAGCTCACATGCCAAAGGCTTGTTTGGATTTTTTTTAAAAAGGTCTTTGACTAGCTGGAAGAACTGCAAAGAGAAACCTGCTAAGGTGTTGCAGTGCCTAGGAGTGGCCCCAGAGAAGGCCCCTCTCATAGCTACACCAGGTTGTGTGGGCAGTAGTAACAAGAGTAAAAAGGAAGAGCCTCTCCAAAGATCTTAAACTGTGGCAGGATCTCATAAGACAGTGTGGTGTTTCCAGCAGATGTTAGCGCCCTAATTTCTGCAAACAAATATCTTTGTCAGTCAGCTTCTCTCACTGACCTGGTCCAAATTTTTGTTGATAAGATCTGCATAAAATAGCTTCTTTTTTCAAGTTGCTCTGACTGAGTAGGACATAGCAGTAGGCTCAGCATTCGCTCATCTATTCCCAGAAAAATCAGGACCACTTCACACCTCCACCAGGAAGGCCACTGCTAACAACCCATGCTTTATGGGTGTTGGGAAAGGCTGCAATGGTGACCCACACACACACACACACACCATACACACACACAGCCATTGTCCATCTAACGAGGCTCTTCAGGCCAGGCTGAAGTGAAACCAACATGGAGGATAAATTGGAGGCCTCCTACCAACCTTTCTCCAAGTGAAGAAGCAACTTGGGTAAATAGTGAAACATTTCAACCTAAGAAGAATACCTAAGAAGAATACCTAAGAAGAATAGATGTGTAGTTACCATGACTCAGCTTCCAGCTATCCTCAGCTGAATAGCTGAGAATCCTCACAGACATATTCAGTCCCTAGCATTACCAATAAAAAGAAGCTGCACAGCTCTCCCAACTTTTTCTCCTAAACTGGGATCTTTTTTCCCACCATGGAAAAGTTGGGAAAGGCTGTGCCTGTGGGAAAACACTGAAAATGTTGCAAGAAACTGCACAATAAAAGTCTCATTGACTTTTGGAAATGCCCTGACTGAGTTGCTGCAATGTCAGTCCCCCAGCACTAATTAATTTCTTCTCATTGTTATTACTTTCCTGCCTGAAGATAGATATCAAAACTATTCTGGCGTTTGATGCAGCAGCTGTAAACAATGATGTTGTCCAAACCAGTCCTAAGATCCCTTCGTTTCTTTTCCTTGGACCTGGTTTTTCCTTGATTTCCCCTTGAATGATCAACTGTAATCACATGTACTTTTTGTTTCTCATTATTTGGTCCTGATTATTCAGAGTCTGCCTTGGGTGCACGTCATAATTGCTTGGTCTTTATTTATTTGCTTTAATGGTTTCTTCATTGGACAGAATCTCCATTCAACAAATTATTAGCTTGTTGTAATAAATTCACATTTCAAATGCCTCTCTCTTTTTTTATAGTTTTGGTTTTTTACGTGCCATCAAGTTGCTGATGACTTGTTGTGAACCAGTGGATGAGCAATCTCCAAAATGTCCTTCTCCTCAACTGCCCTGGCCTTGGTCTTTTTCCTGTTGCCTCCCACCTTTCCCACCCTTATTGTATTTTCCAGAGTAATCTTGACTGCTCATTTTGTGGCCCAAGTAGGACAGCCTCAGTTTCAACATCGTTGTCTCCAGAATTAGTTCCGATCTGATTTGATCTGGGACCCACTGGTTTATCATTGTGGCAGTCCACGTGATCTGGAAAGCTCTCCTCCAGGAACACATTTTAAATGAGTTAAGGTCTCCCCCCTCCCCCGCGTTCAGCTTTCTTAACAGTCCAGCTTTCATACCCATCCATGGTGACCAGAAATATAGGACTATAGACGAGATGGCCTTGGTCTAAAGCAGTGGTTCTCAACCTGTGGGTTCCCAGATGCTCCTGGACTGCAACTCCCAGAAGCCTCCACCACTCGCTGTACTGGAAAGGATTTCTGGGAGTTGCAGTCCAGGAACATCTGGGGACCCACAGGTTGAAAACCACTGGTCTAAAGTGACACATCCTTACACTTGATTATCTTTTCTAGTTCCTTAATTGGTGCCATTCCAAGTCTCAGATGTCTGATTTCTTGACTGCAGTCTCCATTAAGACTGATGTTTGAACCAAGGTACAATATATAAAATCTCTTACTATTTCAGTTTCTTCATTGTCAGAGTTGAAGTTGTGTAGTTCTTCCGTAACCGTCGTTTTTGCCTTCTTCACTGTTCAGGTTCAGACCTGATTCAGCATGGTCTTCTTATACTTTGCCTAACAGTCATTACTCTTTTCTGCCAGTAAGATGGTGTCATTTACATATCCTAAATTACTGGTGTTTCTTCCACCAATTTTCACTCCTCCTTCATCTGAATCCAATCCATTTTTCCACATGATACATTCTGTGTACAGACTGAACGGATATGGAGATAAAATGCACCCTTGTCTGACATTGATAGGAAAACATTTTGTCTCTCCATATTTGCTCTTAACAGTAGCTTCTTGTTCACAGTACAAGTTATGCATTTAACCTAGTAGTCTAAGTTCAAGTGCATAATTCCATTCATATAGTAGATTTACTAGCACTGTACATTTGAACTACTAGCATAATATGACTATCAGTGACAATTTGTCTGTGAAGATTTCCAGTCATCCAGGTGAGTTTTTCTGGAAGTTTAGTCATGGCAACTGGAATTCTCTTCTTGAGAGATTGAAACTTCACTACTCATCCAAACAGCTTTGTCAGTCTGAGGAAAGCTTGTTGCGAGTCCTCCATTTTATAGTTCACTTGACCTCGTGTCACCCTGGTCTGAAATAGGCTCATAAGATGAACAATGGCCTGAATAGGCCAATAGTCTCATTGGCCTATTGAGACTACTGTCCATCTAACGAGCCTATTCAGGCCATTGTTCATCTTATGAGCCTATTTCAGACCAGGGTGACATGAGGTCAAGTGAACTATAATATGGAGGACTTGCAACTAGCTTTCCTCAGACTGACGAAGCTGTTTGGATGAGCAACAAAACATTTCAGTCTCTCAAGAAAAGAAGTCCAGTTGCCGTGGCTCAACTTCCAGATCAGTGACAATTCCAATTTTACTTTCTTGTTGTCTATTGCTTTATTCATTGTGCCACATCTATTTATGTTCATTTTACTTCAACTTCTGTTGCACGGCAATAATCTCATTTTCCAATCAGCCAAATTCCAGGGTACAACATGTGTCAACATGCTCCCTGTTTTCATTTCGGTTGTGAAACCTATAACTCGTTTTCTTGGGAGACTTGCTTTCACTGATTGCCACAATGTTTACTACTTGCTCATCAATTTTACTGAGCAACTTTTTTGCAGGCCATCTGAAGTCTCATCCAATAACACTGTTATCTTCACCTTGCATGCTGTTGAAAGTTTCTCATTTGACAGTTTCTATTTCTGTATGGTGTCTGCACCATATTTTTCCTTTGGTTTCTTTAATCTGCTATCTGATATAGCAGTTAAAATATAACTGCAATACCAGAAACCAATATAAAACACAATAAAACAATGAATATTAAAATTTCTAAAAACATCTAAAACTGACAGTAGATAGATAGATAGAGAGAGAGAGAGAGAGAGAGAGAGAGAGAGAGAGAGAGAGAGAGAGAGAGATTTATTAGGGTAAGCAGTGGGGCTTTAAAAGAGATCAAGTCTATGATGTTAGCAATCTCAATGACTGATAGCTACTAGAGATGGGTGTTTCCTTTTGGAAGGAGACTGGTTCCAAAATGAAACAAACCAGCACAGCTGGCACTTGGAACCAAGCCTCCCCTCCCCCCCCCCCCGAACAAAATCAACCACTGTCTTATCTTGTTCTAGTTAATGATGGGCGAAAATCCAACCAGGAAGCAGCCTCCAATGTGTCATCTTTTCCTCTCCCAGACACTAGCCAATCAGGAGCTGTGCAAGGACATGCATCATCCCACCTCCCTGTCTGATTTTAGAGCCTTTGGAATACAGAGAAATACAGAAAGCAGCTGCCTATCTCGCTCTGTTCCATTCTCTCCACAAGACCTTTTCATAAACTTTCTTAGTCCATCTCTATTTCTTCACTCCCACATCTTGCATCAGTAAATTCTTCAGTCTTATCTTAACAAGCATTCTGCATCCATAAACATCCCTTTTTCCACCCATCCCCTTGTAAATTCTTAAAGTCTCGTTTGGACAGTTTTTGAACATCACTTAGAAAAGTTCATTTCTGGAGGGACTACAGCTTTCAAAGTGCACCAGCCAACATGCCCATGAGCCATATTTGGGGGGTGGATTCTGACAAACTGTAGTGTAACAACAACAACAACCTTTTAAATTTCTGCTTCTGAGTAGCAGAAGCTTTGTTTCTCCACAAGGACACCCCACATCAGGAAGATTGGTCATGAGACAAGCCCTGAAGGATCATAACAACAAAAATTGACCCCACAAAAGCTAAATGTGTGCTTCTCATATACTGCCCCAAAGCACTTAAAGCACTATCTTGGCAGTTTGCAAGTAATTATGCAGGCAGCGCATTACCCCTACCCCAGACCCCCACCTCCAGCAAGCTGAAGACTCATTTTACTGATCTCTGAAGGACAGAAGGATGAGTCAACCATGAGCCTGCTGCTTGGAACTGAACCCCAGGTCATGAGCACAGCAACAGCTGCAGTACATTGGTTTAACCACTGTGCCACAAAGCTCAGTGAGGCTCGCAACCAGCTTGTCATTATCTTGTGTCCCACAGTGGCCAGTCAGCTGGTTCCAGGAAGCTCAGGATGAGCCCTGCCATGAAGGAGAAGGTGATAAAATGCCTCAAGCAGCAAATGTTGGGTGGCAGTGAGGAGGAGTACACGCACAAAGTTGAAGTGCAAGTCTACACACTTCTCACATCTTGTCCTGTGCCACCATTGCCCTTGGGTGTAGAAGGAGGGGATATGGCCCATGGCAGTCCTTCAGTTGCCAGTATGACCCACTGGGTTGCCATTTTGACTTCACACAGTAAAATAGCTTGGGCTGGTCCCATTCACTAGCAGGACATGAAGGCAGTAGCTTGAGCTCAGAAAATGGGAACAGGATCCTACAGTACATTTCTGGGAGTTCCCCAGCCACACCGCAGTAGCTGGAAGTGTGGGCCAAAAAAAGAGCAACTTCTTCACACTGTGACAATAGCCCTTCCTATTTATTATTTCCTCCTCTAGAGGATGAAACTAAGGGGTCCTAAGGTGTGGTTTTACTTTCAAGTGGGTAGCCATGTTAGGTTATGCTCATACAACTAAAATGTCCATCCACCTTTTTGTGTTTTTCACCCAGAGGATCACTGGTCTCTTGGAACTCCCTGCCAGAAGAAGTGGTGATAGCTGTCAGCCTTGCCATTTTAAAGGATTATTCAAGTTCATGGAGAACAAGGGTATCAATGGCTATCATTAGGATGCCTAAGGACAACCTCCATGTTGGAGAGATATCTCTCAATGCCATTTGCAGGGAATCATAAGCAGGTGAAGACATTTGCTTGGGAATACCCTGAAGCAAATGGTGAGCCAATGTGTGAGACAGAATGCTGGACTGGATGGGCTGTGGCCTGTTCGAGCAAGGCTGTTCTTATGTTCTTATGTATTATTTATAGTGTTATGATGTAACTGTGTAAACCGCCCAGAATGGCCATGTGGCTAGACAGGTGGTATACAAATCCAATATACTACTACTACTACTACTACTACTACTACTACTACTACTACTACTACTACTACTACTACTACTA
>JAHTLZ010003526.1:22594576-22613109 GCA_023846285.1 Phrynocephalus versicolor | reverse complement strand
TAATAATAATAATAATAATAATAATAATAATAATAATAATAATAATAATAATATCCTTTTCCACTTCTCACTTTTAAAAGCTTGCCTGATGAAAACAGTATTCTCAAAAGCTTGCACACTTTTTAGAATTTGTTTTATGACAACACAGCTGTCACTGCTTTTGTTAATGAATTTCCATGTGAGCTTTTATGGATTGCCATCCACTTTGCAACGTATCATTTAGAAAACTTTAAATATTATGTAACATTGACAAAAAGTCAATCTTGTCCAAGTGACAATAGCATTATTAATACACATAATAAATTTTGAAAGTTTGTTAATGGCGTTAATAATGCTATTGTCACCTTCTGTATTCCATTTTACCCCTTGCACAGGCGTCTGCTGCATGATCTGTATATAAACCGGCGATCTAAATAGTGTATTCCTTCTCTGACAAAGTTAATTGTAGCAAGGAAAAACTTGCGCTGAAATGTACCTCATAGTCTTTAATATGCCAAAGGATTTTTTTTGTTTAGTTTCCATTATCCATGGTTGAATTGTCATTGCAACTGTCACTATGCATTGGTACATGGACATGATCTAATTCCTTTCCTGAAGGAATGTTGTAACATGTAATGACCCCAACTTTGTTTCTAACATACTGAGATGTATTGCACGGTTGCACAGCAGTTTGCATGATGGGACCCTAGAAAAGGATAACCCTCATGTTCTTTTTTTAGCAGTAATGAGATTCACGGTTAATAACAGGATGCACATATGCCGAGGAATGCCTTTAAATGTTTATATAACTTTGCTATTCTTTATCTGTTCTTTTTCGCCGCTGATGAAGCCACTTCTGCTTGGCAAAGATGCCTCTTATTCATATGCCAAGACCTCAGCTCTAGAACAATTCTCGTAAAGGAACCCGTGCACATCTCAAAAGGAAATGCACATTTAAAAAAATAAGATACTGCAATAATTAAAATGAGATTTTCCAAAAGTAGTCACCTTGATTTAGGAGGAATGTAGTGTGTAGGGCAGACACCCACCCACAAGTTTAAAAGTGAGGGGAGTCTGCTTGATATATTTCAACAGTGCTATGCTGTATAAATCTAAAACAGCATGTGGGGGTTTAAGGATGGGCATGTAAAACAAATTATTTTGTAATCTCAGCTATTACAGTGATCTGTGCCAACTGGCAAATGTTTGCAAAATACTTTCAAATAGGAGGTTACTATTGGAATCAATTGTGCCTTAAATAGATTTTTGAGGGTTTTTGGCAGGAGATTCCTTTCTGAACCCGTGAGTACTGTACTAGCTGAACCTTTGCACCTCCATGTAAGGGGGAGAATTACTAGCACTGCAGAAACTATTCCCAGCAGGAGGCTAAATGCTCATTCAGGGTTAAAAGCAGAAAACAACCCACCCGCCCCCTGGCTGGTTAGAGAAACATGTCTGAAAGAGACATGAGAATGCAGCTCAAAAAGAGGCAGGGCAAGTAACCACATCTCTTTCCGTTTGAGTGCTAACTCTGCAGGGAACAAAGGAGATTAACCAAAATGTAAACTATGCTGCAGATTAAAAACAAAAGTCAGAAGTACATGTATAGGAAACTCCTTGTTGTCTTCCATCTGCTGGTTGCAGGACGTTCTGCCAGTTTCATCTTATGTATCTCAGAGAAACAAGAAGAGCTATTGTTCAGTGCTTATAATTACATAGTTTTGACAACTGACAGGAAAGCCCCATATCAAACTACTCTGCACACAAGATATGGTTCAATAAGTTGGTTTGCTGCTTTTGAGTAGGGCTTGGAAAAAGAAGAACTGCTGGATGGCTCAGAAGTTTAGATACAAGATGTTTGGTGCGTGATTCCCCACTGTGCCTCCTTGATAAGAACTGGACTGCTCCCGTTCTTGACAAGTCCCATTCTGCTCTGCAGTACTCCAAGATTAAGTTACTTGAGATAGCTCAACTAAACAGATTGGACCTACTATCAGAAGGATTCTGGAAGCTGTCATTGCATGAACAGACATGGTGGATGTGAGACAGGTGAAGGAGGTTGCTAGGAAAAGGAAGGTGCAATAGGACAAGAATCATGCAAATGGTTTACACACATTGAATCCACCAGATGTTTCAAGTTAAAATGCCACAATGCTGACATCATCAAGGGTAGGTCCATACTGAGCCCACTGAAGTAC
Source organism: Phrynocephalus versicolor (assembly GCA_023846285.1). Lineage (NCBI taxonomy): Eukaryota > Metazoa > Chordata > Lepidosauria > Squamata > Agamidae > Phrynocephalus > Phrynocephalus versicolor. The sequence continues at coordinate 22,610,932 of JAHTLZ010003526.1, read as the reverse complement.
TCTAGGACCAATATAAGTAATGCTCCCTTCCTCCTTTTCCATCTGAGCGCAGTACCTTATAACTAGGGCTTCTACTCATTAGATCTGGTTCTGAATGGTTCCTACGTAGACTTGAAACTAAGTGGAACAATTTGTCCTCTGCTGGAGACACTCTTACTGTGATGATTAAACACTGCAAAGCTTCTCCATGATCTAGTGTGAGAGGACAATGTTCTATGACTATTGGTATCCCATTGCTCCCTCCACACGAGAGATCTTATACCAGATCTTTTGCTTGCAAACCTGTAGTCCACCACAGTTATTTGTGTACTCTGCTTTTTCAGAAGAGAAACAGAGTGGGAGCCACTTACTTACACTACCAGGCACCTGGTTTTGCTTCCTTCCTCTCCTTTCCTGTGCTGGGAGGGCCTTGCTATGAGATACAGCTGATGTCAAGGCCAAGACTCTGCAGGATCCACAAGGGCAGGCTAAGTACAGGGCAGCTTCAGTCCTCTGTCAGCTTCTCTGTCAGCGCAGAAATGTGTGTTGTATGTGTATGTATGCTACTAAGGGTGGGAACAAGGGAGGTCATGTTCATCTACTGCTGTGCAATCCCTACTTAGCTAAGATGGTGTGGCACTTTTGCCAACAAGCTGATTCCAACTTATGGATGCATCATTTTAAACTTATTGGCCAAAACCCTGGTGCCTAGCATAGTAAATTGAACTAGAGTAGGTCTGTTGAATCAAAGGTGATTTGGTTAGCCAACTCCTCCATATGTTCCATTAATTCAAATGCACCTACTCTAAATAGTGACTTACTATGCTGAAGTTCAGTTAGAGTTAGAGTATGCCCTGTGACAGAGGAACTGACTCACCAAATCCTCATTGATTCAGTAACCCCACTCTAATACTGTGTAATTTACTGTGCTAGGCCACAGGATTTTGCTGTTTGCACTGATTGTTCTTTCTCTATGATGAGATGGACAAATTTTGAAACTCCAGAAACTGTTGGATTACTGCTCCATTCCTGACCATGAGACCTTCTGCAGGGGAAGTCCAAAACATCTGCAGGGACAAAGGTTCCTAACCCATGCTCTGTAAGCAGTAATTCTCAGTCTGACCTTCCAGATGTTTTGGATGTCAGTTCCCGGAAGCCTTGATCATTTGCCATGCTGGCGGCAGCTTCTAAGAGTCGCTCTTCAAAACATTTGACAGCTGTGAACCACCGCTTTGTAAGAGTCACACTCTACCCACTGAACCACACTGCCTCTTGCATGCCATCATTTAAAACAATCCATCACTGAAGTCTGTGTTGAAATTCAAATGAAACACCAGTCTAAGCCATTCTGGGGTCATTGAGGCTGATATTATTAAATCGCTGGGTTTCTTTGGAGGGTATTACATTACTGCTTCCAGCCCAAGCCCTTGAAACATGCATGTACATCCCTGCCTCTTTAAAAATAATCTTAATACTAATTCTTGCTCGGCTATCTGTAATGCCGCCAAGGTTGGAACAGGCTGGTCGAGTATTCTGGGACGCTTTATTAAATGCTGAACCCTTCAAATATGTTTGTGTGCAGCAACTGAACATGCTGTGGTTAAGTGGATGATCTCAGAGAGGCTGTGGGAAACAAGAGACCCTGGAAGGGCAGCTTCCACTCGCGCACACCGAGGGACACATCAGCAAGCTGGGAGTGAACTCCCAAGCTGTTTATGCTGTCCTTTAGGATGGGGAGATGGGGGAAAGAGGAGGACAGGAAGTCCCTCCTGCTCACAGCCCACTCATTAGACTGGAATGTTATCACCATTGCAGATGGTGGCTCTGACATCCCCCCAAGCTCCTCCTGGCACAAAAGAACACTGCTTAAAATAGTTCTTGGCAGTAAGAAGTCGTGGAAACATTTATTCCAAGGAGGAAAGGGCTGGCTCAAGATATTTTATTGCCTGAAGCAAAGTGGAAGATGCGCCTGTAACTTCCTTCCCCAACCATGGGAATTGATTGGCCGCCATTGAAATCTCACATAAAAGAAGCACAGCATTCTCCAAACAAGCTCAGGGCAGCAAAGAGTTCACTCCTTCACAGGGAGGGAGCGACTTGGGTGGGGCACCACTGCTCTCACTTCCTATCCTCTAGCGGGCGTTGCATTGGGCCGCTGCCTCACTCTGCCTAAAGGGTAGGGAAGGGGTCTTGCCAATCATCTGACAGTTCTTCAGCTGCAGAATTCTGAAAGGGTTAGTGGTGGCTTCTGATTCTTTGACAATGTGCCTGACCTCTGCATGTGGGCATCTGTGGAGAAAAGGGAGATAGTCATGAATATTTATTAAAATATATATTTATTAGTATATGTTGCTTAGCCAATCACTGATCTTGTCAGAGGGGCTTGTGTGTGTGTGTTTGTGTGTGTGTGTGTGTGTGTGTGAGCAGAAGCCTGTTGTGGTGAGTCAAGGAGTTGAGGGACAGTGATCTGAGAGTCGGTTTTTGGCCTCAGTTGGTCAGGTGTGAGATCCTGTGTAACTGACAAAGGGTCTGGTGTATGAAATAAAGACATTATTATAATAATATGAGATTGTACTAATATATGTTTTATTAAAACACATGATTTCATTGGCTAAAGCTATCATAATAATAATTCTGAACATCTGCTTGTTTTCCTGTTTTTGTTTGAAACAATAAACCTCAGTGTCTGACTGTTTTTTTTAGAATAAAATTCCCTAAGAACCTGGTGGTGTTATGGTGGGGATACCTGGAATGGGGTACATTAATTAAATTCCAAGGTGGCAGCGTAAGAAATCCAGTAATGTCACAGCTAGACATGGGCACAGAGCGGCGGAATTCTCGTTTCCATTTTCGGCTCCCGTTATCGTTACGTAACGAGAACGGTAACGAGAATTACTCCGCTCCAGCTCGAACCCGACCCGATAAAAGACAAATTTGGTCGGGCTTGTCGTTGTCGTTCATGGCATTGCGGGCTCGCGCGATGACATTGCCAACAAGCAGCACAGAAAAAAAGTTTTTAAAAGTAAAAAAAGCAAACCTGATTCTCGGCCAAAAAGGCAGGCGAAAATATGCCTGCCTGAGTGAGGGCACCTACCAGAGGGGTGTTTTCTGGGGGGGGGGGTGTCCCCCGGCCTCCCCCCTCCTTTCCTGGGCTGTCTCTATGCCATGCGGTGGGTGGGTGGGATCCAAAATGGCGACCGCAATATTTATTTTTAAATTGTGGTCCAAAAGCCCACTAAAGCACAACAGAAACAGGTGAAAATAAGGTATTTTAAATGCCTGAATTTTTATAGTAGCAGCAGTGGGTTTTTCTTGCAATAAAACATATCCATTGATTTTATTTTATTTTATTTTATTTTTATTTTTTTACACCTGCGCATGTGCAATGATGGGTTGGCCATGGGATGGGACCATGCAAATTTTTGGAGCCATTCCACCAATTGCATGGCCAGGTTTTGACTGAGACTTCTGGATGTGCCAGAGGGCATAAAAAGCCCACTAACCCTAACCCTAACCCTAACCCTAACCCATACACCAGTACACTGTCCTTCTTAGTGGGTCAGAGGCACCCAGAGTTGCAGCCCACTAACCCACCCTAACCCTAACCGTAACCCTAAGCCTAGCCCTTACCCTAACCCCAAACTTAAGCATAACCTGTACGCCAGTACACTTCCCTTCTTAGTGGGTCAGAGGCACCCAGAGAGGTGCCTCGCAGAGCCCACTATCCCCTACCCCTATCCCATTCCCTAACCTGTACGCCAGTACGCTAGTACACTTCCCTTCTTAGTGAGTCAGAGGCACCCAGAGAGGTGCCTCTGCCACTTACCCCAACCCTAACATAATAACATATTGTACGGTACACGCTAATCCCTTCTTAGTGGGCCAGAGAGGCACCCAGAGAGGTGCCTCCCAGAGCCCACTTACCCCAACCCCAACCCCAACCCTAACCCTAACCCCAAACGACAAACGACAAACGGAAACAACAAATTTTTGAAAATTATCGCGACAAACGGAAACGACCCAAAACGGACCAGTTCCGACAAACAACAACTCGAAACGTCATTTTTTCTGGTCGTGCCCATCTCTAGTCACAGCATCACCAGTGATTTTGGACAATCAGACAGGCATTTTCTTTCTGAGTGGGAGACCCTGGTTATAATAATGCAACCGCCGAGGCAAGAAGCAGAAGGTGCTTAAGAAGAAACAGCCTGTTCTGTTATGCATGGGGACTGCAGACAGGAGCTATGGAGCTGCTGGAGGTAAATCCTGCAGCTGCTGGACTTAGAAATTTCTCTCTCTCTCTCTCTCTCTTTTGCATACAGCTGCCAGTACGGGGATTCTAAGTCCAAAAGTAACTTTTCCAAACTCTGTTAGCTTGCCAATCCTGTTTTGGGCTCCCTCTTAGCCTTGTTGTAAACAATACTGGGGGCGTACTCCGGGAATGGCCACCTCCACCTGCCTCCTATCTCTTATCTGCAGGAAAGAAATAAAGGATGGAATCAGAGTTATTCTGACATTTTGCTTCAGGCTCAAAAAGTCTGTAGGTATTTAAAGGGAAACTAATATGAAGTTAAATGCTTCTTTGCTTTCAACGTTTAAAAATGTGGGAAGTGGGACATTGATGGACCCATTCACAGGGGAAACATGTGACTCCTTTGCCCCAGTCAGGTTCTGATTTTTAATGCTATTTTCTGAATCTCTTTGCATGGGGGGAGACTATATCCCACAGGAAACATTACATCCTGGTGCAAATATTAACTTCAAGGGAACATTTCTCTCTCTCAAGATTAAACAAGGGGGAGGGGATAATTTTCCCTTTTTGAATTAATTATTTTAATTGCCAGCCAGCTCCCAGCTGAGACAATTTTCATTTTTTAAAAGCCTCACAAGATGTATTTAACATTTGATTAGCTCTTAAAGTTGACAGGATTTCCATAAATCAGAGGTGTACAATTGTGGTACTCCAAATGTTGCTTGTGGTGCAGCTCCCATAATCCTTCACCATTAGCTATGGTTAGGTCTTAATTGAAGTTATAACTGGGGGATGGGGGAATGTCTGTAGGGCTGTTTCCCTTCTATACTGTACATTGTTAGGTGGTATAAATGATTGCTATTACAGAAAATAAAGTAAATGCTTTAACTGTCTCTTGTTTTTTTTTTTTTTACTGATCTCTACTGTAGGTACTGGAATGCAACACAGAAATCAGCAGGATGAACGTTTCATGCACAGCATGTCTTACTACGCAATTAAACACAGAGAAAACTCCAAATTTCTCCTTTCATAGTAATGCAGTTTTAAAACTTTTTTTTGATAGCCTGTTAGTCAGTTTATTTTTCTCTGTGCTTTAAAAAGCTGTGCTTCACAACTGTGGGGGACCCCAGCAGCAAAGACGGGGACCCTCTGGGTGAACAAAGGCAGTGATATCTGTCATCGCTCCATGCCAGTTGGAACCAAGGGATATACAGTATATACCATAAACCTGATGGTCTGATTTCAAAGTTGCTGGAGCGTGATCATAATGAATACTACCTGCCTGACTCTGAAGTTGAATATAAACATCTTCATAAGAAAACAAAAGGAGATTGCAGCTGGGGCTGCCCAGCTGCAGAGCAGCTGAGTAAGGGGGGGGGGGACCCAGACAGAATATCACAAAAGCATTCAACCTTGCATAACCAGAAAGCACTCAGACAGCCTGAAACAAGACCCCCTTCTAAAAAGAGTTGGGGAAGTTTTACTTTATGTCATAATTAGAGACAGAACATTGGAGAAGGGAGAATCTGTCCTGTTGTAAATTTATAAACAGACCTCTCTACCTTTCCCCTTGCTTTGCATCTGTTAGCAGGTGCTCATGTTTAGTTCAGTCAAAGGCCACTCTCTGATTTCTGCATATCCCATTGTGTTAAAACAAACCAACAAACAGGAGCGCACCAGTATAGATTTCATTGGCCAACTGCCAACTTTATGGACTTCTACCCTAATGATCTCTTTAATAACAACTGTGTGCCATCAAGCCAAATCCAACTTATGTTGATGCCTTCCGAGTCAGAAGGTACTCAGAAGTGGTTTACTAATTTCCTCTTCTATTGAAATCCTAGGACTCTGCAGTTTGGCCCAAGGCTACACAGGCTTCCTGTTCTCCCAGAAGGCACTCCCATAGCTAAACGGTTGAGACATCCAGTCAATTCATGAGTTCTTTGGGAGTGGTGGAGCAACAGAGATGGTTTGCTCCCTATTTAGGAGCAAAGGACCAATGAACCTCAGAGGTTATTCCAGAATAGTACAGCCAATGGTTAGTGGTGACAGGAGCTGAAGCGCAAGCCACTCCAGAGAGACCATTCCCCACTCAGTCCCTTTTAACTGTGGTATGTTTGAGCAGGGAGGGATTTTCGCACCAGTAAAAAAAGGTGTTGTTTGTTTATTGTTGTATTTTACCAGTGTTGTAAAATGAATATGTGTGTGTGACACACCTCAGCTTTGGCTTCCATAAACAGAAGACCATCACACTACGTGACACTCTGTCTCCACCCTTACATTAAAATGGTAGCACTTCAGTGTTGACAAAAAAACGCAGTTGTCATGACACACATTTTACATAGTTCACTTTTGTAATCCTGCATATATCCCTCCTTCAATAGTCTGCAAAAATGATCCCTTCCTAGAATGTGTTATATTACTGCTTCCTTTCAGGCTGCATTAAAACATTTTTTTAAATCTTACCCAGCTATGGCTGTCCTGCAGTCTTTTAAAAATCCATTACTTCCCAATCTTTCAATTTATTACAAAATTGACTGTGACTTTTCATTACATGTTTTTCTCACCACCCTGGAGTTTGGGGGGGGGTATGTGAACCTCCAGATGTTGTACAGTACTTTCAACTCCTATTGGTCCTTGCCAGCATCTTCACTGAAGGAGGACCATGGAATTTGCAGTTCAACAACACATAGAGAACTGCACGTTTTTTGCATTGAGAATCTGCCAAATTAACACCAGAAACACACCCGGAAGGAAGAGATGCTGGAATTCTCTGTAGTGGTGTTATCACTTAAATAATCACTGTAGAAAAGTCAACCCTGCTAGCATCTTGGAACAATATTATGTAGAATGCTGTATTCTTGAATACAAACAAAAGCTGGAATCCTAAATACACTTAGCAGGGAACAAACATTATTGAATTCAATTTACCCACCACAAGCAACAGAGGAATACAAATCAGCTGCTCAGCTACTATTCAAAGCATACTAATTAAAAATAAATGTATGAAATGGAACTTGTGTACATTAAGAGAAATCCATTCCTTGAGATTCAGGATTCCAACCTCAGACTATGAGTGGATTGGGTGAGAATGGAAAACCCTTACACCGGTCCTGCCACAACTTACATGACAAGATAACTAATTATATCAGCACTTTTCTGGCATAATGGCTCTAAATGGTATGGTAGACCCAAGCGCATGCATTTACTAGCTCTCTTGTCTATCTGTCTGTCTGTCTGTCTCTCCAGTTCCCAACTCTGGAAGCATCCACATTGCCCTACATGCCCTGAGCACATCCGATCTTGCCCGATCTCGGAAGCTAAGCAGGGTTGGCCCTGGCTAGTACCTGGATGGGTGGCCACCAGGGAGTACCAGGTGCTATAGGCACCTGGGGTAGGAACTGGCAAGGCACTCCACTATTCCTGCCAAGAAAACTCCATGGGCATGGGGTCACAAAGAGTTGGTCACGAGTGTACGAGACAACATTGCCCATGCCCATTACAATGAGCTAGTAAAGCTCTGACACCACCTGGAAAAGCATGGAAATGGGTCCCCAGGCTTAAAAACACCACAGAAAATCCTTTTCATCCTCCAGTAACACCCATGCTTAGATTTGTTTCTCTCCCTTGCAGAAGCAAAGCAGTTTCTTATGACTTCGACCTCTACCCTGAGATCCAGGAATCTATTTAATTATACAGTACCAGTATCTGAGTAGTTTGGAGAATCCCTGTTGAATCATGAAGGGATGGTTTCTGAAATGTGTTCAGAAGTATAATAATTATTCACTGCCAGTTCTGGTGAATTTTCTAGGATTTTCCAGGGAGAGAATACTCAGAAGTAGCATAACATTCCCTTCTTCTGGGGGCACCCTGGGACTGTGCAGCTTGCCCAAGGCCATAGAGGCTGGCACTACTCATCTACTGCACCATATTTCATGCCAAGTTGGTTTTAAAGGCATGATTCAATTTAATTAGCAGCATCTGATGAATAAAGTGAACTGAATGAACTCCATCTGTTCATCTACAAAAGCTCATGCTGCTATAAATGTGTTAGATATTAATGTTGTTTTGTTGCAACAGGCTAATATGGATTGCGTTTTTAACCGTTGCAAGGAGAGCTGATACATAAAAGATCTTGTCCCAGGGAAGAGAAGTTGGGTTTGCTGACTTTTCATCCCTTCCAGCTCTAGGAGTTATTGGGGGGGGGGGATACAGTCTACTCTAAGGTTGTGATAATGTTTTAGAAATCAAGGAGAATTTGTGTAAGTCAAAGACGGGGAATTCCAGCTGAATCAAAGAGTCCTTTTGAATTTTTTCCTCTCTGTTTCGGATAACAAATCCCTACTGAGTTCACCATTATACTGATCAAGAGCTTTAGCCCAACAGGTTTTCATTGCTACAAGTAAAGCCTGGAAAATACAGTACCATACTTCATATGCAGTGCTCTTTCCTCATTGCTCAAAGCATAATCATACTGTGTTCTTGTTATAATCCTATACAGTTGGCCATTGTTATATATCCTTTTACAGATGGGATGCCGGGTGCTAATGGCTTATATCTTATCTTATGGGTGAGTTGTCAGTTGAGATAAAATTCAAATAGGAACTAGAATGGTCAGTGTTAGCCCTACTATTAAATTTGTTCCTCACCTCAGGCAACATGTGCTAGGTGTCAAGAAAGTTTATTGCTTACTTTCTAATTACCAGGTAGGTTTTTAAACTGCCAGCGATGGCGAGGAGAGATGCTTGTGGGATTTTCTGCCTATGATGCCAGAAAACTGTCTCACTTTCAGCACTTTGCATTTTAACTTGGAGAGGAATTTTCTATTCATATTGAGCAGTAAAATGTTTTGGGCTATTCCTCTCTGGGATATAGTCTTTTTTAGCACAGAACCAGTGAGACTGGGAGTGGGAAACGACTTATCAAAGGCTCTTGGCCCAGTTAGTCTTTCCTTTACAACAAGATAAGGGATGCCACGAACTAAGCCCTATGCCTAAGAGATGGGAACCCAGCATGATATTTAGGACCTGGGTATAAATCCCTACTTGGCCATGAAAACTCAGCGCAAATCAGATGCAACTGGATATGTAGTATATATCAGTGATAGCGAAACTTTTAGAGACTGAGTGCCCAAACTGCAATTCAAAACCCACTAATTTTTCGCAAAGTGCCAACTGGGCAATTTAACCTGAATATAGGTGGCTGTGAAGGGGCGATGTCGGGTGCCCACAGAAAGGGCTCTGAGTGCCACCTTTGGGACCCATGCCATAGGTTCGTCCACACTGGTATATATCATAAGCATTAGGAGAGGAAATCAGAATGGGAAATAATCCATCTAAACACCAGGAACCCATCAAAGCACTTTTATCATAGACCAGAAATTGTGTACTGTCAATGAAGAAATTCAGAGGCCAGATTCAGGTTCTGGCTCTGAGGTCTCTACCCCTGCCCTTCAAGGTATTTGTGAGGATCAAAAAAGAGAAAGGAAAAAAACCCACAGTATGCTGTGTATATTGTCAAATGTCAACATTTATGCTGAAAGAGTGGGAGAGAAAATGTAAACTGTTCAGGCAGTAACGTTGAATCTCTGAACTGTGGTTGTTACATGCCATCAAGTCACCTGTGACTTATGAAGACCCTAAGAATGAGTGACCTCCAAACCGTGCTGTCCTTATAAGCCTTGCTGTACTCATCTACACTTGAGGCTGCAGCTTCCTTTACGGAGATGATCAATATCATACTTGATCTTCCACTTTTAAAAGCATTTTTGAGGTTGTTGTTTTCAGCAGGTCTTGTCTTCTCGCGGCACGCTCCCAAGTACATCAGCCTCCCTTTTGCCACGTGTGATTCCAGAAAATGTTCAGGCTTCACTGGATCAAGGATGTAGTTGTTCATCTCTCTGTCAGTCCGAGGTACCCACCATGTCTTCCTCCAGCACTACACAAGAGTCATTTCTAGGGAATTCATTCTGGCTTACTTCTGGCAACACACATGTTCAATGTGTATGTGTGTGTTGCATCATTACAGTCATGCCTGACTCTTCGTGACCCCATGTCCATGGAGTTTTCTTGGCAGGAATACTGGAGTTCCTACTCCAGGCGCCTACAGCACCTGGTATTCTCCGGTGGTCTCCCATCCAAGTACTAACCAGGGCCAACCCTGCTTAGCTTCCGAAATCAGACAAGATCAGATGTGCTTAGGGCTGGCATTAGAATCAGGGAAAGAAAGTTCACTGTGCATGTCCTCACAATATCTGCACAGAAAGAATTTACCAGAGCCATAAAACACCTACCCTATCAACAAACGACCTGAGACCCTGGACAAATCCTCCTCCCCATCATCTTTACAACCCCCTCCTCCTCTTCCCCCTCCCCTATTACTGTCTAATAGGAACTTACAACAGGGTTGACATGCAGATACAGATACAACAGCCAATGAATATTTGGTATGAAATTTATATCCCGGCACATACTATAGTTACATTAAAATATGAAAGTTAGTCTTTAAGGTGCCACATGTTTTGTGTCTTTTGTTTTGTTTTTCTGGAAGTTGAGTCATGGCTACTGGACTTCTTTTTTGAGCGATAGAAACGTTTCGCTGTTCATCCAAACAGCTTCATTGGTCTGAATACAGCTAGTGCAAATCCTCCATCTTATAGTCAGCTTTGACCCCTTGTCACCCTGACCTGAATTAGGCTCATAAGATGAACAATGGCCTAAATAGGCTCGTTAGGGAGACAATAGTATCCATAGCCCTAAGGTGAACAATGGCCTAAGGCAGGCCTGCCCAAACTTCAGCCCTCCTGATGTTTTGGACTACAGCTCCCAGAATTCTAAGCTTAGATTGGCAATGGCAAAGGACCAGAACATCTGGAGGGACAAAGTTTGGGCAGGCCTGGCCTAAGGTGCTGAAACCTATCAAGAATGGGTCGTTAGCTATGGCCTTAGTGGTGAAGGCTTTTTGATTTGTCTGGGTACTTTGGAAAGCACAGTCTGATAAGTAACAGATAGGCTATGCCGGAGCCCCCCACCTTTGTTTTGTTTTGTTCTGTTCTTCATTTGGCCTGGAATTCTTGAAAAGACGAACAGGGCTACCCTCTCCAAAACATTTTATTTGTTCGTCTGCTTGACTTTTATACGGGCCATCTTGCAGCCACGGCCACCCCGTGCGGTTTACACCATTAGGTAAAACCCAAGAGGATGCCAAGAGGAGAAAGACAAGAAACCAGAGGGCGAGACGCTTGGTCGATCACATCCTCTTTTGCAAGTGTTTCGTTCTCTTTTGTTTCTCGAGTTCAGGGCGCGCAGGAAGAGGGCCGAAACACCCCTTCCACCTGGGGACCTATTGTGTGTTTCGCTGCCTTTCGTGCTCCTCGCTTGCTGGCTCGCTCCGGTTGCAGCCACGCCGCCCTGCCCTGCCCTGCCTGCAGGCGGTCCTGAGGGCGAGCCACGGGGAGCTGCCCTTCGGATCCGGCTTGGGAAAAGGGGAGGTGCTCGCCTTGCCTTGGCCGGCCTCCCAACGGGGCCCAGGATGGAGGTCAGTGGGTTTCTCGGGCCGAGCGGGGCCCTCCTGCAACCCCCCCCCCCCCGTTTCCCACCAGCTCGTGCTCCAGGCTGGCGCCGCCCCTTTCCCTCCTCCTCCCCGCTCCCTCCCCGAAAGAGAGAGAGAGAGAGAGAGAGGGCTCCGTTCAGGTCGCTCGCGTCATGCCCATATAAGGCCGCGCTTGTCACGGCGCGCCATAAATAGCGGCGGCGGTGCTGTCGTCACCTGCCCTTGCGCCGCGGCGGGGTTCGTCTGGGGCAGGCGAGAGCAGCCCGGCCGTACCCCTCCCGGCCCGCCCGCCCGCTTGCTCAGCGCGCTACTAGTCGAAGCTGCTTGTCTGGACGCGCTTGAGCGACGTGCTGTTGTTGGGATCTTCCTCGCCCTTCAGAGAAGAGGGGTGTTAAGACGGGCCTTGGGGTGGGTTGGGGGGAAACCTCACGGAGTACAAGCTCTGCGAGGTCGCCTCGGAGCAGGGCCGCCCTCGGAGTCGATACCCGCCTGAATCAGAATCAGAATCAGAATGCTTTTGTTGGCCAAGTGTGGTTGGACACATCCGGAATTTGTTTTGGTAAACAATGCTCTCCATATATAAGAAATAAAAGAATCATATATTCAACAATAATATACAGTACAAACAAACAGTATAACAAACAGCTTGTATAACATAAAATTTGTACAACATAAAAAATCCAGAGATAGGGGAAATTTGCTTAACATAATCGCCTTTGGGGAAAATCCGTACAACATAAAATGGGATCACTCCATTTTCAATGCATTCCTATGGGGATTTGTATAAAGGAAAATTTGCTTAACATAATTTCATTTGGAACAAATTAATTCCTTTATACAAGGTACCACTGTATATTCAACTCGCACTTGCAATATATTCAACTTGCACCCCTTGCTATGACTGGGCGCGGTGCTAGGCAAAGCCTGACAAATTATTTAGGCACCTGAGCTGCAAGTGTGCCCATGGCACACCCCCTCCGTATCATTAAAAAAAATACAGTAATAAATGGAATCAAATTGTTTCCTGTCCTTGCTTGGCGCGCCACATCTGTTGCCTGAGGCAGAGGCCTGCCCCTGCTTAAGCATACAGCTGTTGCCTCAGGTACTGGTGTTCTTTCTGTGGCTCTCAGCTCCTGGTGAAATGGACTGGAAAAAAAAATTGCTGTCTGTGTGTGCGCATGCATGTGCCTGCCGGTGTGTTGCTCATTATGGTGCAACAAAAGGCTTGTGCCAAAGTGAGGAGGATGCTTGAACAAATCCAGAATATTTCTCTCCCTTCTCATTTCTCCACCTCCACAAGAGTGGCCTTGTAGCTAGTTGGGCGGTATATAAAACTAATAAGTAAATGAATAAAATATTAACTAAATCTAAAGCTGGCCTGCTAAAGATAGGGTGCAGGAATCTTCACGTGTGCCTAGTGATGGGAAGTAACAAAAGTGATGGTTTCAGAAGCTTGTTCACAGCAGCTTTTGAAAACAAACCTGCCAGTCTCATTTCTGAGGAAGTGGACTTGTCCGCGAAAGCTCACATTGAAAGATACCCGTTAGTCTATAAGGTACAGTGTTTTTGCCTTCTTAATCTTTTAATTTTCATTTTGGTTTTGCTTGACAAACCTCTCAGAGTGGTTAGATTCATGGGGAGCCTGCAAGTGGGCCAATGTTCTCAGACTCCAGTTCCCATCATCTCCAGCCCTTTGCCATGTTGGCAAGGGCTGAGTGAAAATGGATTCCAAGTATTTCTGGAAAGCCACAAATTGCCAATTACCAATTTAGATCACAGGACTGAGGAAGCCAAGTTTAAATCCATTCCTGGCCAAAGAAACTATCTTCAGTGAATTTGGGCTGGTCGCTGTCTATAGGCCTTTCTTACCTCATAGATGTTGGGTTTAGTTTAGTTTAGTTTAGTTTTTATTTTCTTTTGTTTTGCTAGGATAAACAGAGAAACTATCCAATCCTGAGAATATTGGGGAAAAGGTGGGATGTCAATGTATTAAGCAATGAACATGGCTAGAATCTATACAAAGAGAGTCCCATTATAAAGAAATCTTCTCAACTCAATCATTTTTTATTATTATCTTTATGGGGGGGGCAGACAAATCGGAATGGAGTGCTAGAGATGTTCAAATCTCCACAGTCCTTCCTGGAAGAGCAGCCAGCCAATGCCTCCTGGAATGTACTCTGTGGCCCTGGATAGGCTGCATGGTCCCCAAATGCCACCAATAAGTAAGAAACTACTGGAAGGCATCTAATTTTAAAACATATGCTGTATAAAGGAAAAATTGCTTAACAGAATTTCATTTGGAATGAATTAATTCCTTTATACAAGGTACCACTGTATAATGTAGGACCCCCATATCCACTGATTCCCATGGTTGGCAGAGGAAAAAAATAATTCAGCAGCCACAAAGCAAGCTATAAAGCAAGCTGTTGTAACAAAAAGCATCTATGAAGCAAGCTACTGTCACAAACAGCGGCCACAGAGCAAGCTACTGCCTGAAAACAGCAGTAATAAAGCAAGCTACTGTCAGGAAATGGCAGTTTGGGGGTGGGTGAGCAGGCATTCTCTCTTATCCACAGTTTTCATTATCCACGGGGAGGCCTGGAACCAATCCCCAGCGGATACCGGGGTCCTACTGTATCTTCTAGTTTACATCATCCTTATGTACAAGGCAACATCTACACACACAATTCGGCCCATGATGCTTTTTGGGCAGTTCGCAAAGATGATGAAAAGAAGAAAACATTTAAATGTGAAAATAAAAAAAACTAAGATACCTTTTGAGGCTTTTGACAAATTACAGTTTACCTATGGACATCATCCCCATGCAAAAGCAAAATACATACCATATTTTTCCATTCTATAAGATGTCCCCATGTATAAGACAACCCCCACTTTTCTAGCCTAAAATTAGTTTCACAACCATGCCGGTCTCTTCTTGGCCTACTTCCTTGTATAAGACGACCCTCAATTTTTAGTCAACAATTAAAGAGAAACATATAGTCTTATACTGTACATGGAAGAATACTGTATTTATGCTGATGTATCAAATAGGAGTTGGAGGCAAAGGTTTTTCCCCCTGTGTCATGAGGCCACCCAAACTGCATTTTCATGCACAATATTTCACTGTGTGCTTTGCACCTTATGTCAAAGCACGCATTTTCCTTTATATGGTTGTCTTCATTGAAGAAAACTAGGCTCTGTCATGTCAGTAGTACACCTGCCCTGTAGCAACATGATTAAAGGCATCTTCAAATGTAGAGGTCAGGACAGGGATAGAGGCCTCTTTAGCAATATGTCCCCAGAGAGTTGCAGGACGTGTTGTTCCATGCTTCTCAAACTGAATCACACAATTGCCTTTCTTTACTGAGGGTCAAATAACATCTCAAATACATTTAGGCTGTAATAACATTTTAAAAACAAACAGACATGTGACAGAGAGTTGTTTAACCTCTGTCTTCTTTATCCAGATTTTCCTAGCTGAGGAACTGCAGAATCAGGGTTAAAGAAACAGACCCAAGAAGGAACACATTTCAAGGGAGGTAGTAACCAAGTTACCTATAAGTAGTTCCTCTTTCTCGCAAAGGACAATATGTTGAAACTTCATTTCAAAATAACATTATGAACAATGTTGCATTATTGATGTAAACAGAAACTTCTAGTTACGTTCAAAGTTGTTTTTAAAGAGAATTTCAAGTCATTTTGCGAGTTAATTATTTTTAAAAAATAACATTCCATGCTTCTGGTAAAACTTGGTTACTTTTTGATACCACAAAAAATACCTTTATTTTTTCCATGCTGTAGTGCTCAAAGGAGCCTCTGAATTAGCTTGACACAACTGCCAGATCTATGGACTTATTGCAAAAAGCAGGATAATTTAGTTGAATTCACCAGCATTACATAAGCTGGAAGCTTCTAACTAAAGTTTCACAAGTTTCTTCCTCCAGGGAGAAAGTCGTAAATGAAAATGATGCTTTCATTTGGAAGTGTAATAACTTAGAATAAGTTCCAAGGGTATAATCATCTTAATATGCTGTAAAAATTTAATTTCCATCTAATCTGACTGTCTATAATTTTTCATCCCCCAGTTCAACTCAGCGCACACTGAAAATTCTTGATCTCATGAAGCAGATCATAGTTAGGACTCCTCTTACACATTTTGCTGACCAAAATTGATAAGATGGTGCCTCTTTCTCAGTCCAGATACAGAAACTGACCCAACTGCTATTTGAAAATTACTTCAGTTCTGGCAAGGAGGTAGCATCTTCCACCATCCCTAAAGGCAGCAGGCCATTTTAGGGAATCTGGAGAATCTATGTGACCTACATACAGCTCCATCCCCCAACAGAGGAGAATAGTTGGGAGGCTCAAAAGGAATAGCCAAGGACATGCTTTTGTTACCCCCAACATGAGCCACCTGAAGCAAATGATACTTTCTGCTTCTCAGTAGCCAAAACCAACTGTAGTCCATGAAAATTTCCAGTCTAAGGAACAACTCTGAATAAAATAATGGATTATGTCTATAATCCAAATGAGAGGGAAGACATACATCATTCTAGTAGATCTCAAGGAATGAG
>JAHTLZ010003526.1:22473482-22593807 GCA_023846285.1 Phrynocephalus versicolor | reverse complement strand
TACTAACTAGTGCAAAGGACAAAACAGAACCCTCTGGCCAACAGCTAGGGTGCTGAACAAGTTTCCCAGTAGAACCTTTGAAGTTCTCCCCTCCAGGAAGGCTCTGAGCCACTAGAAAATCAGTGCCTCCAAGTCCCATCCCAGAGAGTCAGCCCAGAAAGATACCGTGGTTGATATCTATGAAGATTCTCTGTGATCTATGTAAGGTTATCCAGAGGTTGAGCCATGGCAACTTGACTTATTTTAGACTGAAATGTTTCACTACTCATCCAACTACTCATCCAAGTAGCTTCTCAGACTGAAGAAGGTCCAGCTGCCATGATGATTCAACTTCTGGACCGTGGTTGATGGTACTGTATCATAAGCCACTGAGGACTTCAGCAGAATCAAAAAGACACATTACTTCCTGTTCAGTTCGTGGTGTACCTCACTCAGCAAGTCCACCAAAGCAGTTTCCATCTCATATTCAATCTCCATCCCATATTCAGATCTGAAGCTGGATTGAAATGGATCTAAATAATCCATTTTGTTCATAAACATCTATTTCTGTGTCCCAGCAACTGTGCAGGAGTACTTGGTAGAGAGCCACTGCTTTAGGAGAGTCACAGAGTCCTTAGGAGAACAGAGAACATTTTTGCAGGAAAATAAATAAATATCTTTCGATTTCACTGCTCCCACAAGCACTTTCTCTCTATAATCCTTGGATTGGAATTGTTTTCTGCAATTGCTTGGAATAATTGCTTTTAATATGATTGTTCCTGACATCCCACCTCTCCTAGGATGGTGCCAAGTGATGAAGTCACTGTTTTCAGGATTAACTGCTAACTCCCTTTGCTGGGGCAAAGCATAGAGGCCACTCCCTTCTCTGCACCATCTCCTTTAGCTCTGCTGTACCTGAAGGCATGATGAGTAACCATATACAGGGAAGTGGGGAGAGAGAAAGTGACACATGCTATGGTCGAGCTGGATTTTAACTCAGCCTATGTATGTATAAGAGAAAGGAAGAATTAATGGTTTGAGTCACACCTACATTTATTTTTCCACATCTCCTATCGGCAGCATGCTGACTGTACTCCAAATACTATAAAAATTGAGCTGTGATAATTATCTCCAAGAGAGAAAGAGAGACCATATCCAAAGGACATTCCATATGCCCGGAAATTGAGTCATGGCAACTGGACTTCTTTTGTTGTGAGAGCAAAATGTTTCACTCCTCATTCAAGTAACTTCTCCAATCTGATGAAGGTGGGTAGGAGGCCTCCAATTTATCCTCCACATTGGTTTCACTTCACCCTGGTCTGAATAGCCTCATTAGATGTACAAATGTGAGGGGTGAGTGAAAGTTACACCTTCAGAACAGGATGAAGTGAAATCAACGTGCAGGATAAATTGGAGGTCTCCTACCCACCTTCATCAGATTGGAGAAGCTATATGGATGAGTAGCAAAATGTTTCAGTCTCACAAGAAAAGGAAGTCCAGTTGACATGACTCAGCGTCCAAATCACCTCATTTGGATGACGGTCGGAGAATCTTCACAGATCCATTAACTGCTGTATTGCAGGGCCAATAAGCAGAAAGAGGAAAATCTTGTGCCGTCTTAAAGACTGGTAAGATTTTTCAGATACCTCTTGCTTTTTCCAAATATTTTTCTTGGGCAACATCAAATAGATGGAGTAGTTTAATCTCAAGTAAAATAAGGGTAGGAATGATCAGAGCATTTAAAGCAAAGCAACATTTACTGGAAAGCTGCAATGTAAATGCATCAGGACTGAGATTCACTTCTATCTGCTTGTCATACTGAAGTTTTTTCCTGCCCTTTCCACACAGAGGAGAGGATGTGTGAACTCATGTGTTTTATACAGACATGTTATCAGATGTTTTGGGTTGAAAAACACTTTCCAAACCCAGGGGCAACAACTGTTAGTTTGATTATGATTTCTAAGGTGAGCAGAGGTTTTTCCACTACAGGCAAGTAAAGGCTAGTATCTGTGGAAATATGTAAAATCATATTTAGGCACTGTAAAAAAGAACCTGACGTTAAAAACAAGGATGTGGCAATTGATGAAATGATGTTTCAAGAAAATGTGTTTTAATAGAACTAACATACAAAGGCTCTTCTCCAGTATTTTCACTATATTAACCCCTCAAACATGCATTCAATGTAGATAATAAAATATCCTTTCAGATCTGATGTTCATTGTATTGGGGGAAAAACATTTTCTACCCCATCACAGTGTACAGAAACATCATTAAGGTGGGTTGCAAAGAACAATATAGCAATTAGCAATAAAACAATGCAATAGAAACAGTTTAGAAGCATGCTAAAAAGCAGGGGCAGCTGAATTAAACTAGAACACGGTGGTCCACCCTTGACTTGCGCAACTATAGATGGCAAAGTGTAGTCAGATGTGAGCCTGTAGAAACAGATGTTCAGCTTGCTGCTGCCATATGCTACCAAAAAGTAATGGGGCCTATAAATACGCCCCGGGACTTATAATACAAGCTGAACTGACAGTAAAAGAAGCAAGTATGCCAACACAAGGAGGTAAATTGATGTCAGAAAGCAGCTATAAAAACCTGTTTCCTTTACTTTAGATTTACCAGGGAAAGCCCATGTAGTTAAAGGGGCAGTTCTCTGCTGCGTGTCTTCTGTTTTGTCAAATCTATCTCTACACCCTCTATCATTGTTTGTCACACCTCCTGTGCAACTAATAACTGAAGCAGGAATCCGTCTCTCAGAGCTATTCTTCTGCCTCACACAGTATATATGACAGAGTCTTCGCCTTTCCTGAAAGTAGTCACAGCAGGAACTTTCCCACTGTTTCCTGGGTGTGGGAGGAGATTGGCCTAACAATGCTGCAGTGTGTAGAACATTTTTTTACAAAAGGCTGTTAACCAGCTAATACTTTGTACCTTGGAATAATTCCATGATATTTCAACGGGATTTCCCCCGTCTGCTGCTGACTTAGGGACTGCAGTGCCACAAAGCAGAAGTGGGCTATTACATGGAGCATTCATTAAGGCATACCTTATCATGGGGTTTTTGGTGAATGCTCCCGTTCTATGTTTTGGCATAAGGTTTTATTTTGTGCAATGTTTGAATCAATTTTATTGCATCATACTTTTTTAAAAAAGTCTGAAATGCTGTGTTACCCATTGTTTTAATTTCCTTCCTCCTTCAGTCTGGCCTACCAATGAGTAAGGCATGTGTTATTTCAGTTTATTTCAGATTTAACAGCTACCCATAACTTAGTTGTCTTTTTTTTAGAGACGGCAATTTATTAGTATGATAAATTGTAATGTGGATATTTCTTGGATATGTTGTGTTCTTAGAGATTGCATTTTAATAGTACAATTAATTTGGAATTTTCTTTGAATATTAGCTTAGCTAAAGTACACACACATGCCAACAAACAAAATTTTTCAATAAAGTTTATTTGTTGGCATGTGTGTGTACTTTAAACTACCCCAATATCTGTTAATTGGTTGGATAATAATAGCCTGAATGTTAAAAGAGGAAATAGAAAGAAGCCTAAAATTTTTAGGTATTGGACACTTATTTACATTAAAAACTGTGTCCTTTTGGGCAGGTTTGATAGGCCGATACTATGAGCAAAGTAAGCAATAGAAGTGACCTTGGACAGAAGCTTCCCATAGTGAGAATAAAAGAGAAAGCCATATCTATACTAGAGCCTGAAACTGGTATAAACAGTCATTTCCTGCTTTACCAGCAGGAAATGGGTTGTGGTTGAAGGGAGATGATTAAGGATTGCTTACAGGGAATGATCATCATTCCCAGTAAATTTAAGTTCATTGTATTCTTGAGGAAAAGCCACAACAGCTTAAGTAGAATAAATCCTATACAAAGTCATTGCAACCAATATGTTCTTTAATGTGCGTTCACATGGCATATGGAGTCCATTTGAATAAACATCCAAAGCATCTTTCAGTATGGAGAGAATCTTGCAGTGGAGTACTTCATCTTTTGCAGTGCAGGGTCACAAATTATGGCATATCAATTTCAATCATTCAGCCTCCTGAAGTATAGCTTAGTGTAGTAAGTTACAGCAGAGTAGATCCATTGAACTGGTGAGCTTTTATGGGTCACCTGTAGTTCCATTGATTCAAATGGTTCTACTGTAGTTGTTAATTACTTTAATATAGTAATTCACAACTAGAGCAGGCCTGTTTGAATCAATAGAGCTTATATAGGAGCTTGTTCATCAAATCATTGATTAAATGGGCGTACTCTATTGTGACTTCCTATGCTAAGGAACAGGATTTCAGCTGTATAGCAGTAATAAGAACAGTGATTACATCTTAACACTTAAGCAGGCTTATAATGGAAAATATGTTCTTTGAGATAGTTTGGAGCCAGGCCATAATTTGTTAAAACATCTCTTTGAATTGTGCCTGGAAACTGATTGGCAGCCAGTGGAGCTGCTGTATCAAAGGTGTTGTGTGATCCCTGTAACCAGCCCCAGTCAGCAGTCTAGCCACTGCAATCTTGTTTGATGTCAGAAACTAAGCAATGTTTGGCTTAGCAGTACTAGAATGCAGAGCTACAGACAATATTAGGGAATTCTCAATAGAACTGGGAAAGAGTCCTGTCTGAAATCTTGGAATTGACATATTTGGTTAGACTGACCAGTGTGCTGACTCAGTATAAGGCAATATCTTCTGTTCCTATGTTTATATAATCATGGATGAGGAATGTATGCCCCTCCAAAAGCTACTGCCCCATAGCTTTCAGCAGCCCTTGCTAGCACAGCCAATGGGAATGGATCATAGGAGTTTGCTTAGTTTTGTTTATTTTTAACATGTGCATCCCACCTTTCTTCAAGGTGGCACTTCATCTCCACAACCCCCATGACGGACTGATGAAGCTGCTTGGATGAGCAGTGAAACATTTCAATCTCTCAAGGAAAGAAGTCCAGTTGCCATGACTTGACTTCCAGATAAACTTACCTGGATGACTGAGAATCTTCACAGACAAACCTCATCATGGGCTGAGTGCGTGTGGCAGGCTCCAAGTTACCCAGTGATTTTCACTGCTAAGTAGATATTTGAAACAAGATCTTCTGGGTTGAACATTTGAACCACAATATCACAGCTACACTCCAACAAAATCTGAAGTACACTTGAACTTATCCCTTCACTTGTGCCCCAATTGCTTGTAAATGGTGTAAATGGCCCCATTGTTCTTTATCTAAAACAGAAGGTGAACAACAGTGTCCAAGGTCAACTTTGCTGCTTCTTGGGTTGGGATTATAGTTTTTGGAGGCTGATATTCAGGGGCTCAAAATGTTGGACTATACTCAGCTTTGGGAATCCTCTACCTCTCTTGATACTGCAAATCCACTGTTTGGTTCTGGATGCTGCCACCACGAAACTATAGCAGATTAATTGGTCCTAGTATCATTGCGACATGATGGAACATTCCAGACCACATCTTATTTTTGTTCTCAGCCAGGGGAGTGGAATGAAAATCACCCTCTCAATGTAAGCAAATATTTGTCTTTAATTATTAGGAAGGCTAGGCCCAAGTTAAACATAATACAATGGAAACTGGGAGGAAAACAAAGGACCAAAAAGTTGATGTCAGCTTAGGAAAAGGGAGGTACTTCACAGACTAGCTGCCCTTTCTGCTTTCTTCTTTGGGAATATAACAACTCATGTAAACTTTTCTCTTGAGCATTTTGAAGTAGTTCCAGTTGGATTAAATTTTGTTTAGCTAGTCTTTTAGTTACCTGCAATTATGTGAACTGAATCTAAGGAAGCAAATATTTGGGCAGAGTTCACACTGCAATGGAGATGATGAACACACACATACACACACACAGAGAGAGAGAGACAGAGAGAGAGAGAGAGAGAGAGATTGGAATTTGAATCATCTGAGAAAATTCTGCTTGTTTCTGTAGCACTGGATGGATATGGGAAAGCTTCTTCTCAGTCACGAACTCTGATTAGCAGAGTCAGGACTAGGTTTTTGGCCTTTTGAAAGCAATGTGGTCCAGTGACTAGGAAGGTGGTATCAGACTTAAAGCTGGGAAACCTTCATTCAGGTTCTGCCTGTGCATAATGGGCAAATGATGTGGTCTTTGGCAAGGAATGTCTCAGAGTGTGGTTCTAGTTTGTGACATGACTGCTCTTTGGGTAGATGTAAACCTCAGGCATATATGCACACTTGTTCACTGAATTCAGTGGAACCTATTGCCTAAGTAAGCTTGATTAGAATTGGCACCATATTGTACAAAGGAGCAGGACTCAAATCCCTTGCTGACCCAAACTTTCCTAGCTCTTGAGCCTGCCTTGTATTGCCTCTTTAAGGGTAGTTTGTTCTACAGCAGCTAGCTAATGATAAATTTTAGCTACATCTCATAAAAATGTTTACTTTCCCCTCTCTGTACGGCCAGAGAAGCACAACTGGTGCTGATGTTAATTTTGTTTCAACTCCAAGTTAAAGCATGGTTTTTTTACTAGAGCCTTTGGGATTTAAAGATTTTGGCTTGAGTAGCTTGTAAAGGTCTTTGCAACGTGTATAGTTTTAATGGTTTTCAATTGCTTCTATTGTTGTATATGTTCCAAGTGGTTTTAAATTTTCTTAAACAATTTTTATGTCTTAAACTATATAATTAGTTTAAAACTATTCTTGTTATAATCCATCATGAGATCTCATGATATAGAGCTGAATATAAAAGTGCACTTCTTTCTAGCTAGTTGGCAGACCTACAACTGACTGCAGGGGTGTTCTTGATGGTGGTGCCCAGACTTTGGCAGATTGACTGCAGAAGGCTTATATGGTGCTTTTATGGTCATTTCGGGGCCAGAGTACTTTCCAATCTCTTAAAAATTGTCACGATACAGTTTTGAACTGTAGCTCGCTATTTATATACCATTAAAAAACACAAATCTACAAAAATACTTTTATCTCTACCTTGGCAGGCAATTTTCATGATAGGTCAATTCAGTAGTTGATTATGAGTTTCCATACAGATTTCTTTCTAAAATCCACAAAAGTGTAGAAATACAAAGAGACTCATCTATAACCATAGTTTGTGGCATAATTGTCAGTCATTTTGGCACTTCTATTGACTGCAGAGCTATGAGCATGGTTATAACATACAGACCATTTTAGACCACCAGCCGGCCTGTTTAAACCTTTTGACAAACAATTTCTAGACTTTCAGCAAAGTCCTAAACAGAATTTTTACTCAGAAGTAAGTACTAGCAAGTTGAATACGGCTAATTCTTAAGGGAGATTATGATTTATGTATTTCTTATTGTTTGGTAGCAGGGGGCACAATTTAGGGTGTCCGGTACAAAGAATGATGGAGA
Organism: Phrynocephalus versicolor; assembly: GCA_023846285.1. Classification (NCBI taxonomy): domain Eukaryota; kingdom Metazoa; phylum Chordata; class Lepidosauria; order Squamata; family Agamidae; genus Phrynocephalus; species Phrynocephalus versicolor. The sequence continues at coordinate 22,586,469 of JAHTLZ010003526.1, read as the reverse complement.
TAGTATAGAATTGGGTCAAGTGAGATAAAGGATGCTTAACGTAAAGCAGCAGAAATAAAATACCAGCACCCATAAACTGCTGGATAGATATCTGTTTGCAGAGCCAGAGACTGGGGGTTCAGTTCCCAACTGTGTCTTCTTGTCAGGGGCTGGACTCAAAGGTCCATAGGGTCCCTTCCAGCTCTGCAGATGAATTGATGGATTAAATGATGGATTAAACTTGCTGTGTTTATGTTACCTTTCCCAATAAGCCTACAGCAACGAGCACAATAGCTCTAGTCCTGGGGTCCCCAAGCATCAGTGTGGCCTGTTAGGAAATGGGCTTGAAGGCGCTATATTAATAAAGGTGCAAAAGGCACTGCCCATTCCCCGAGTAGCCTCCTTAGTGGACAGCGAGTTTCCTTCTAAGGATACCTTTCTCCCCCACCTCCATGCAGGACTCTTCCCCTGAAGTGCACCCATCATAACAAATTTTGTTTGGGTCATGATGGTACCAGTGTGTATGTGGGGAGTTGTGCACATGTGCTCTCACAAGGAAAGGGCTTGCACCATGAGAAAAATGCTACAGTAACCCCCAAACCATCTCCCAATCTGGTCCATAGAAAATCTATGTTCCATACATCCAGTTCCTAGTGGCAAAAACGGTGCCCCCCTCTGCTCTAGTCCTCTGTCCTACTACTCAGATTAAACTGAAATATGTGTAACTTTCCTTGCTTATTTCTGCCTCTTCTGTTGTCTTATGTCACACAAAGTCCTAATTCTTTTTACATCGATGACATAACAGTAAGGACAATAACAATAAGGGCGAACAATAAGATTGCTGCCCAGTTTTGTCTTTTTTAAAATGTTAACAAAACTTTATTTTAAAAAAAATTGTATTTGAAAAAGAGCGGTACAGTCCATGAAAAGACATGCAAAGTAAAATAGTTGTGGAAGAGATAACCGTGTTAGTCTGTGCAAGAATTACAGGCAAAATCTAAATATACAAAACAAAACAAAAGACATAAACATGTGGCACCTTTAAAGACTATAATATTTTAGTTTAGCCTTGAAGGGCCCACAACACTCTGCTATTTTTAATCATGATACCAAAGTACTGACTAGGTAAAAATCAAAGAAAAAGAAAAGAAAAGAAAAGACAAAAAAGAAAAGACATGTGGCACCTTAAAGACTAACTTTCATACAGTATTTTAATGTAACGTTTCACGGACACGTCCACTGCTTCAGTCATATACTAGCAGAATGGAGTGTGCAATATAATATGTAATGGAACATACACTTCATACTAAATATTAATTGGATGTTGTATGTGGATACATATCTATGCAAGCCCAGTTGTAAAAATTCCTATAGAGACAGAGCTGGGTGAGGGTGGGTACTGATTAATATTAATTTTATTGCCATCACTATAGTCAGTTTCATATTACTTCATAAGCTAAGGAAGAGGATGCAAGAAGCCAACAAGTTAGATTTCAGTATTTAGGAAACCAGTATAGGGAAGTTAGCAAGAGATGCTTTATTTACAAGTGTGGGGTTGGAATTGCTGGGTGGGGGGAGGAGGATTGACCTGTAGTTATTTTTATGTAGAAAAGCAGGCAGAGCAGATGAGTGTATGAACTAGACCAGGCTCTATGATCAGTATGGGAGGAATATTCAACTGCCAACTGTAAATCTAATGGTCTGCTGCATGTGAAAGGAGAGTGACATCACCAATTTGTTCCTTGCAGCAGAATGTATGTGGCTGGTCTTGCCTCATTGTACAACAGAGAACTGATAGGCTTTTATTGAGTATATCAAAAGCTTAACCCTAATTCTAAGAACAAAAATGTGTCATCAAGTAGATTCTGAATTAGGATGTTTCTTTCAGGGGTTTTCTAGGTATAGAGCACTTTCTCCTGGGGAGGCACAATGAGGAATTTAACTCCCATACCTAATTTGATGCAGTATCATAAAGGAGCACAAAAATCTCTAAGGATCCGCTTTTAACTGCAGTCCAATTTGATGTGAATTAAACAACTTCCTTGCTTAACCCTGGAGTGTTATTTGTTCTTGAGTAAAATGTGAATGTTAGCGCTACTACTTCTTTTTAGCAGATGAAATGTGCTTTGGCTCCACTGCTTCTAGTAAATAATGCAGAATGCAATTGCATGTGCTGCAAGCTTTGCAATAATGTAAAAACCAGCTAGAAAACATCAGAGCACCAGGGCAAGGTTCAGAGGAAAAGGAAGAAGAAAGAGAACATGCTGAAATAAACCACAAGCATTTCCTCACCACCGCCCCAGTGAGCAGGAGCTAGTTACTATGGTGATCAGCACATTGAAAATGTACTAAGTATATCAGATGGCAAAAGTGCTTTGAAATATTGTTGCCCATGTGTTAAATTAGGAATGTAATGTCTCTCACTGTGCTGTCATTTAGCTATAATCCCTTTGAGGGGTTTTGAAGAAAGCACAGCTCTCAGTTCACCTATCACAAAGTTGGCGACACAAACATGGTCTAGATATTTTCCAGTAAGTGTGTAAGAAGCATGCATCTTAATCAAGTTTTAAAAAACAGTATTTTGTTGGATGCTGCCTGTAGCATGGCAATACATGCAGAAAAGCACCTGTGCTCTTTTGCTAAACCAAACACACACACACACACACACCTCTTTGTCACTCTGGATGTAGAAATATCAAGAAGGGTGTTGTAGAAAGTTCTTCCTGTTAGCAAATGCCTGCACCCAAGACAAACAGAGAAAAGTTAGAAATGGCTGGATGTATTTCATTGCAGCAAGGCCAGCCCTACAACTAGATATAGCGAGATAGCCAACTCAGGTGGCAGGTTTAGGGAACCATGAATGGCAGAAATTTGTTAACTATTAAACTTATGATTGTTGCATTTCTACTGCCAGGATTGGGGACAGGAACTTGTGAGACGTTATGCATCAGGTGCCAACAAAACTTGAGTAGTGCCTTTGCTTAGATGAAAGATACAATTTGTGTATCTGCTCAGGTCTGTAGGAGCCTTGGGTTGACTCTTATCTGCAGAACTTGGAACAGATTTATTAGAACAAAAGAAGGGAGAAATTTAAAACTAGTTGAGGTGGCAGACTTTAAAGTATTTTTAAAGGGCAACTAATTATAAAATTTTGTGTCATGGGGACACTATTTCATGGTTCAGACATCTGGGTTAAAAGAGTATATTATTACAGTGGTACCTTGGTTTACAAATGCCTTGGATTGTGAGTATTTTGCAAACTGAGCAAAGTTTTTAGTAAAATTTTGCCTTGGTTTGCAAGACTTGCAAGCAAGGCCAGTGTGGGCCCTGTGCTGTCTGGAATGGGCCTCTGGAGATCATTTCAGGCCGCGGGGTGGGTCTTTGTGGGGACTCTGGAGCTCACCCCAGGCTTGGCGCTGCCTGGAACAGGCCTCTGGGCCATGCAGTGGGCCTGCACGGGGCTTCTTGGTCCTCAGTACAACCAAAAGTGGCCTCCTAGGCAATCAGTGGGCCCAGCAATGCCCAGAATTGCTGGGCCAGGTGCTGATCAGAAGTCACTTCTGGGCTGTGCAATGGGCCTGCATTGGCCTTTGGGAGCTTCTCTTGGGTCCGGTGCTGCCCAGTTGTGGCCTCAGCAGCTCACCCTGTGCAGTGCTGGGCTCCGGGCGAGCTCTAGAGGCCACTGTGGCTCCCAGCTAAAGCAAATTTCCCCAAAGAAAATCATTAAAACTGGGACCCCGGAATGGATCAGGTAAGTTTCCATTATTTCCTATGAGGAAAATTTGCTTTGATACACAAGTATTTTGGTTTACAAGCATGATTCTGTGATGGACTATACTCATAAACCAAGGTACCACTGTAGTTTGAGCTAAACTTATATGTAACATCTCTATTTATTTTTGGAATAAATCAGGGAATAGGTAAATGCACGTCTTTGTTCAGAAATAAAACTTTTTCATGAGCCTAATTCTGTACTGTACTAAAATCCAAATGCAAGTACAGTAATTAAAAGTTAGAACTAAACTTAAATGAAAGAAGTAGAAGTGCTAGCAATTGATGTGAAAGAGCATGAAAAAGGACAGCAGAAGTGTGTGACATCTGATATTCTCACTGTCAGTACAGATATACTGAAGGGGATGCTTTAAAAAAAAGGATAGACTGATGGATTGGAGTCTGTTGGCTTTATATTTCATTCATGCATTTTATTTTCTCTCAGTATATAGACTGAATATAGAAGACAGAAGCAATGCCATACAATGCCCTTGCTAAGACCATCTCCTCCTTCTACTGCAAAATATAATTGTTTTTCAGAGATAACACAGGATACTGATTACTACTAAAATCAAGACCATCCAAGCTTTTCCTAAACTATAGTTGTTCTACACCAGTGATGGCAAACCTTTTAGAGACCGAGTGCCCAAACTGTAATTCAAAACTGACTGTTTTTTTTTTTTTTTGCAAAGTGACGATACAGCAATTTAACCTGAATAAGGGTGGCTGTGAAGGGGTGATGTCGGGTGCCCACAGAAAGGGCTCCAAGTGCCACCTTTGGCACCTGTGCCATAGGTTCGCCAGCACTGTTCTACACATTAATAGCTGGGTCTTGCACAGGTTTAGATTGTACCTCACAAAGTTTTACTTCTACCAACAAGGGAGCCTGACACTTCAGGGAATGCCAAACCCTCCACCCCCATTCCTCAGTAATTAGGCCTTAGCAGAATCTCTTTCACTGCATGTTCTCATAGACTGTCAAACAATGAGCAATGCCAGACAAGGCTTTTATCACACCATTGGCCTGCCACATTTATAGTCTTAAGGTATCCTCAAATATCATTCTTCTTCACTTGTAATACTCCCTACCTTCACCACCTCCCATCTGGTCTTTTACAGAATGGGAAACAATTGGTATTAAGGAGAAAGAACAGTAGAATTGTTGTGTAGCACTTTCTAAGAGCTAGCTTGCAAAGCCGTCCCTCTGTAAAATGCTATATACCCACACTTTCTTTCTCATGTGCTCTTCTCAGTGAGTGCCCTCACTTGTACCATAGGGATCATCTGCTGCTTCCATTTCTATCTCAGTCCCACTGCCCACTTGTATTTCCAGCCATACAGGACAGTCCTACAGGCTGCATGTTATACAAGGCCAAGTCAAGAGCTGGTGGACCTGATATGTTCCTCTGCTGGCTACACAAGAGCCTGTGCACTCCATCTAAATCTTTGCTATGCTGCCAGTATGACTACATGCCCTTCCCACCCTAATAGCCACTGCTGTGCTCCTAAGCTTGCACCATGAGCCGGTTCCCTCCCATGCACCACATAACCAAGTCAATACCCTTTTGTTAGAGCTCTGTGGGTAGGCTGATCTGATCTGATTGACTGATGGATATGAAGCAGCCTACATGTGTTGATAGTCGTCTCAGTCTGGAGTGTTGGCTTGGGATATGGAAAACAAGGTTCAAGACATGAAACTCACTGAGTAACCTTTGAGTGGTCACTAAAATATAGTGTGATCTACCTTGCAAGGGTGTTATGAAGGGTAAAGTGGAGAGGAAGAAGAGAGCAATGTATGCTGTCCTGAGGCCACTGAATGAAAAGCAGGATACAAGCATAAGAAACAATAAATAAGACAAAAAACAGCAAGTAGGGGCTCCTGCCCAGGCAAACATTCATGCTGCCAAATGACCAGCGTATGTCGTAGCTGTCTGGCATCTATAGAATGCGGCCAAGTGCAGCCCACCCCCACCATCTGAAGCTGCATGATGAAAGAAAGGCTTTCTATGGGTACCCTGGCAAGCTTTACAGTACTTTTTCGCATTTTTGTTGAAGCCTTGCATGATTTTGGCAAAATAATTTCAGATAGCTTCTTGCTAGCAGTTGCAGTAAACAGAGGTTGCCAGGGGGCAGGTGAGGTGGCACAGTGGCTCAGTCCAGCCCTACAGATGAACTGGAATCCTTAGCCACCTTACTTGATAACCATTAGGATGGATCTGTTGCCCACCTTCTGATTTTTTCCTTGCATGTGGCCTTTTCTCCTGCTTTACCTCCTTGCTTCTCGGCAGCAGCACAGATGAACACATTACAAGAGGATTGGAGAGGAGAAGGCGTTTTTCCATCTGCTACAAGACCTGCTAAGGCAGTGCTATAAATTGCCTTGAAGGCCAACCCTGCAGACGGGCTGTTCTCCTATACACAACAGCTTTAAGGATTGGTTAAAAACAGGTTTTCTTTCAGCTGCATTGGTTTCCACTGTAATAGTTGTTCCTTCTGATTTTCCATACCATGTGATAGGATGGAGCAATGTATATGTGAAAAATCATCCTAAATACAAGCAGTATAGTGAATTGAGTTGATGCTGATTTGTGCCATCAGAATGCTATGTAGGGAAATTCTAAGCATACAGTATTTGTGATGTTTATTTCCCAGAAGCACCATCATTCCCAAAGTTCTTCTTCTTTCCTATTGTAGTTGAAGTGGGAATGTTAACATTTGGTTACAAATAAGGTTGTTTCACCTTTAAGAGAGCTGGTAAGGAGGAGGGATCTGATACTTATTTTCAGTTTGTAGTGACATTTTTGTTTCTGTTGCCATCCTCTTTGGCAACATACAGTATTTCAGAACTGAACCCCATGCTATTCCTTTTCCCAGTTGCATAGTCTTTGTGGGTTTTTAAATATAAATAAGCATGGCTATTATGTGGCAACACAGGAATGACATATGCTTCTTCCGTTTTTTTGTTTTACCTATGGTAATTTAATTTTACTAAAATTTGAGAATATTTATAACATACTCTGGTTCTAAATAAATACAGATCACCATCTGCAAGTCAAGGAAGAAGATGACTTTCAGTGATGCAATTCTTCTATTAAATTCTCTATGGATGTTCCTTTTCTGTACTTAAAAATAATTTATGGAGTCTATAAACATTAATAGAGTGTATAACTCCATCTTCTATTTCTCTTCCTTCTTCTTATCCTAGTTGCAAGCTTTGCAATTGTGCCATTCTACCTATTCCTGGCTTGCAATAGACTTCTCCCTGCCTTCTTGTTTCATAGAGATTTCCCTTCACATCTCAAGTACCGTAAGATGCAGCCTCTCACAAAAGAGGTGATTTTCATAATGCTGACATAAAGTCACTTACTGCCAAGGTTTCAGTACACAGTACTAGAGGTGTGCTTGTATTCTCTGGCATGACCTTAAGTTAAAATTAGACCAGGCCCATTGAATCAGTAGGGATGTGGTGAGTTAAGAACTCTACAAGTTTGATTGATTCCATGGGCCTCCTTTAGTTGTTATGTACAAGGCTAACCAACAGGATTTCAGTCACTGTGTAGTATATACCGTATTTTTCCTTGTATATTTTTTCCTAAAATCGCTAGGCTAAAAATCAAGGATTGTCTTATATACAGTGGATGTGTTTTAAGATGCCTTTAAGAGGAAGAGAGGGATAAAATTTTGGAATGTTTTAGACATTGCAGTCCCACTGTGTCACTAATTTTTCATTATTTTGCAAAAATGGATAGATAATGATTTTATGTCATATGGGGAGTGTGGAGGGACCGAGCTGCTGCCACCACCCTTTCTAAAGGAGGCAAATCACTTTTGAACACTGGTACTGTATTTATATAGTGGACCCTCGTATAACAAGCAGATTGTTTAACAGAAAATCCGCTTAAAGAAAAAGAATTTCCAGAGATAGGGGGAAATCGCTTAACAGAATCGCCTATGGGGCAAATCCGTACAACAGGAAAACGATAGTGATTAGGGATTAATCTGTTTTCAATGCATTCCTATGAGAAATTTGCACAAAGGAAAATTTGCTTAACAGAATTTCATTTGGAACGAATTAATTCCTTTATACTAGGTACCACTGTATTTATAATTTATAACTTGGGGTTGGAAAAGTAGAGGTTGTCTCATTTATTAGGGACATCTTATAAACAGAAAACTATGGTACCTCCAGTTCTTTCTGTACAATTGCCTTTTGGGATCATCACAGATTACAATATATTGCACACACTAGGTTTGACTAGAGACAATTGGTCTTAGGGTGACATTCACACGGTGATAGAAATTTTTGATATAGGGGAGACCATAGCTTATTTTGAGGACCAGGCCACCTAAAGTTTGATTGATTATTAACCATACTGACTGAACTCTCTTTGGAACATTCATGGAAATCAGACACCAGGAACTAGTAACTAATTTTAACTTTATCCTCATATGTAATGTGGTCATGTATAAATTCCAAGCACTTTTTGGTTTTCTGCATTACTTCTCACTAATGCTTAACAATATAACGTTAATCTCTGATATTCAGTAAGGCATATTTTTCAACATCATGTGTGTCATCTCTTTCTTCACCTCTCATGTCTAACTTAACCAAATAAACATGTGGTTTTCTTTCAGCAACCCTCAGCTTAATGTCTCTAGGACAGTCTGCCTTTCCTAATATACTTCAACTATCCTGATTCCTGTTTTTATCAAACAGGTTTTTATCATCCTTGACCCTGGAGTTTACTTAAGAATCTTATCTTACACCATATAATTAAAATATGCATTCTTCACATAGCTTGAAAAGGTCTTTGGCATAATTTAGCCAAGTCATTTTGATTTCAGTTCAAAAGTTAAACTCATATTTGCATTTTCCCCATTAAAATCAATGGAACCCGAGAGTAATTAAACCTTACTTCATAATGCCTCAATTATTTTTATATAATCCAGGAATCCTTTATACTCTTTATAACCTGATTTTTTTCTGAAAAGCTACAGCCACTGTTAGGAACATAGCAAACTGGCTAACAGTGAGTTAAATCATATGCTCACTATTGTCTATAATATATACTGATTGATTATGGTTCTCTAATGTTTCAAACATAAGTACTTTACACTCTTATTTTGTGATGCCAAGGATGAGATGAGGGACCTAATGCATGCAAAGTCATATAGTCTACTGTACTCTTGAGTTCATAAAACAAACAATACTGTAGCACCTTTAAGTATAGAAAGATTTATTAGGTATGGGTTTTTGTAAACATACTGTAGATGCATGGCATACAGTATTCAACTTGCACATTTAGATTTACACTGGGACAGAATGAAATAGGATAGACAAAATTAACAGTGTATTATTAACATGAATTGTAAGATTTCAAAAGCCTCCTTAGATGAAAAACCCTGGCTCCAGTAAGTTATACAAGTCAATTGTTTTATGATGTATTAAATAAATGGTTCTGTTTTCAAGAGAGTATCTGTTAAAACTGCAGACAAAAGTGATCTGTTTTGTCTCATGGTCCTGCTGGAGAAATCTTTTATGGTATACACAAACAGGGTGGTAATACAAATAATCTGCTTGGATGAGCTGAGTTATATATGCAGTGAGATTTAAAATGAAACAACTTTCTCTTTTCAAACTAAGAGAGGCCGAGTTGAACTCCTTGATGTATTATTTTTAATGGTTTCCCCTTAGACTCTGCAATTGATTTTTTTTAAAATTCAATTACAATAGAAACAGAGGCCAACATCTTGTTGATTTACATGACTGCTCTCTCAAGCTCACCTTTGCATGCTCAGTCATGAGCTTATTGCAAGATTTGCTAATGAGACTAGCTGCATGACAGTGGGCCTGCTGGAATTGGGGGAGCACTTATAAAGCAAAGCAAAGTGTTCTGCTTATATACCGGCCCATACCACTACAAGTAGTCTCTGGGCGGTTTACAATTTTAATTACAGTGTGCAGGCTACACATTGCCCCCCCCCAGCAAGCTGGGTACTCATTTTACCGACCTCGGAAGGATGGAAGGCTGAGTGAACCTTGAGCCTGCTACTAGGGATTGAACCCAGGTCGTGAGCACAGTTTTACCTGCAATACAGGGTGTCCAGAGATTTACCAGTAAATGTGTTCCCATTGCTTTCTGAATGTTGCTGTTTCTAATCTCAGGTTTATGTAGATAATGGCCTGTTTGTCTTTTGTAACATGTGGGGCACTGCTAGGGGGAAATGACACATCACTTTGGAACAATGGTTCCCAGCCTTGGGTAGCCCACATAGTCTGGGACTGCAACTCTCAGAAGCCTTCAGCACCAGCTGTGCCGGCTGGAGCTTCTGGGAGTTGCAGTCCAAACACGTCTGAGTTACCTAAGACTGGGAATCACTGTTATTGAAATGGGCAGGTATATTGAACCCTGATATTATAAATTACATTAACTCTTATAATAATGTTTTCAGTGTAGACATGAGGACAATTGGTATTTGATTCTGCAAAAGGGGCTTGTTTTTCTCATTATCTCTTGTTGGTAAACTACTTTTCAGCCTGGGGAGTTATCTGTATGCAGGTACAAATCTCTCATTCAGAGGGAAAAGGGCATCAATATATTTTATATTGGCTGTGATTTTATTTGATTTTTTAATTGTCATGTCTGGCTTTTTGCCATATGTAAGCCTCCCAGAGTAGTGTATATATACTAGCTGAGCAGGGTAAAATTGAAATACAGTGGTACCTTGTATAAAGGAATTAATTAGTTCCAAATGAAATTATGTTAAGCAAATTTTCCTTTATACGAATTCCCATAGGAATGCATTGAAAACGAAGTGATCCCATTTTTATGTTGTACGAATTTTCCCCATAGGCGATTATGTTAAGCAAATTTCCCCTATCTCCGGAATTTTTATGTTTTACAATTTTTATGTTATACAAGCTGTTTGTTTATACAAGGGTCCACTGTAAATAAAGGGTGGATTGCCAGCAATACATTTCAGTGATTTCAGTAGAACTGAAGGGTTCAACATGTAGTGTTCTGTCATGACATTTTCAGGATTTGTCTTGTATAACATAATATTAGAACAATCTAATTAAGCCCAAATATTCACACAGAAATGGCTCCTGTCAATATCTTGAATAAGTGAGCCCATTTAGGATATTGGCAATTTAATAACTTCTCCTGCTTGGTAGAGAGCAGAAGTGGAAAAAACTTATTTGTGACTGTATATAAAGTATTGCTGATGTACTGTATCTGTTTAAGGTGTAAGTTTTTTTTTAAAAAATCTTTGCCTTCTCTTAAAGGGCCAGTTAAGAAACTGCATTTCGCTGAAGCCACTGCCATAAAGGGGGAGTAAGTAATTTGTCAGTACTATATCTTGAACTAGCTTGCTTATTATAAGGCACTTCATGATACTGACAAATTCAAAGCAGAAGGGTTGCTTTTGATTGGTTAAAGCAATAACACACACTGGAATTGATCCAAACCTGAGCAATCCTACTTGCATCAAAGAAGTAGAAACCACTTGACAAGGGCTAGAAAGTGGAAATAGAAAATACTCTGGGGGGCAGGCTGCTATGCCTTAGCAAATATTTGATCACTGTCTTTGCAACGGTTCCAGCCCATCCTTGTGTGCTCCAAGCAGAGGACTAAATGTCCATGTAGTCAGCCTCTTGGCCTGGTGTCTCAACTTTGATCATTCTCCCTTGGGTGACCCTGCTAGAGGGGTCTTGCCTCCTGATGGCATTTCCATGATTTTTGCTGACACACTCAAAACCTCTTGGAGGTTAAAGGATGCATCAAAGACGCAATAATGCTGGAAAAAAGCAGCAGGAAAAAAGAAGAATCTCAAATATGAGATGGATTTTACTCAATAAAGGAAGCTGCAGTCTTGGGTTTAAAAGACTTGAATAAGGCTATTAATGATAGCAGTCCTGGGAGGTCACTAATTCACAGAGTCACCAGGCATTCAAAGTGACTTGACAGCACATAACAATAATTATGATATCATCAATATACCTTAGGCTGTATTTTTTGCTCCATATTGTAAATGCTGAAATTTCCTCGACTGATTTCCACTTCTACTTCATCTAAGTCAAACTCAGTTATTTGTATACATTCTGCTTATAAAGAAAACAGATAGAACACAAAACAAGCCATTATCTGATAGTTATGCCAATGGAAAACCCTTCTATTTCTCCAGTATGTTCTTACATTAACTTCTTGTATAGGTTACACACATTTTATAGGTTATATATCAGTACAATTAAATGCTCTGGCACACCCATTTCTTTCAAAATGATCCCAAAGCCTTTCATATACTCGAAGGATTTACTGCAGTCTGTAAAGAACCAACTGATATTTTTGCTCAAAAATAATTTGCTCTTCTCTAGTAGTCAATCCATACTTGCAATTAGGATGTATAAAGCCTCTTTTCAGAATTTACAGAAATATATATGGCAAGGGGCCCAATTTCTAAATTTTGAGGTGAGAAACTCTGCTGTCTTTCCAGAAGCAGGCAAAGACCTTCCTCTTCAGGAAAGCTTTCCCTTAATGAGGAACTTTCTACTATGTAACTTTACAGTACATTATATGGATTACATGATTGCATTGATTGATTCCATAAGAACACAGCGTTTTCCATGTTTATTTTCCACTCCTCATAATGGATTATTCTTTTCTTTTGCGTGCTCTTTGTAGCTTTATTGTTACCTCTTACTGTTATAAGATGTCTCTTCGAATTTTCTGTTCTTAACTTGAATATGTCTTAAATGTTCTGGGCAGTATATTGACCCTCATTATTGTAAGCCACTTTGGGTCCTTTTCCAAGGAGAAAGGTGGGGTTAAAATATTCAAAATAAATAAACAAACATTTATCAAGGGAAAAGAGACATACAATTTTAACAACGTGGTGGAGGCGCTAAGACTGCTTTCCTAGATGCAGGTGTTCACCTGTGGGTAAGCCACAATAAATCAATAGGTTTACTTCTGATAAGCCATGCATAGGATTAGGACGGTGATCAGGGAAGTGCTTCCTAGCTCGGGAAGCTCTAGTAGGGAACAGGGGGAAAAAGGGGTGTGTGACCGCGATCCATTCCTTGTCTGCAGATGCTGCTCGCTCCCACTTTGTTCTCCGCCACACCTCAGAGCCAGGCAGTCAGAGAAACGTTGGAAGCGAGGCCTACGAGGAGCATCGAGGCACGCGAGGATTGGTGGCCTGCCCTGTCACTCTTCGCTCCTCCCTGCCGAAATGCCTACGTCGGGTCGGAGAAGGCGGGCAAAGGGAAAAGCGGGGGTTGGGACGTCAGTTGGAGGAGATTAAAAAAAAAAAAAGGTCTTTTGCCTCCTCCGAAGCACCGCCCCTTGCTCGAGTCCCCATTGGCCGGAGTCGGCCCTCACTCCGAGCCAGCGCGGCTTTTCATTGGTCGGCAGGGCAGCCAGAGGGTGTGACGGGGCTAAGCCGCGGCCGCTCCCTCCCGGCTTGAAACCTCGCCGTTGCCGGTGAGTGAGAGGCGTTCGAGGTTCGAGCAGCGCGGCGGGTGGGGCGCCGGGACACGCGGCGAAGAAGGTGTGGGCGGTCGGGGCTCCTCTTTTTATATTTTAATTTTTATCGCAAGGAGCAGAAGCCGCGGCGGCGGCGGCGGCTTTTTCCTCGGCTTTGGCCCGACTCAGGTGAAGTCCTCGCCGAGGGTTTGCTGCGGGACGGGACGGGAAACGAAGGAGAGGACGCTTGGCTTTCAGTTTGGCGCCGGCGGGTTGAGGTTCTTGGGGAGGCGGGCGGGCGTGGCTTGAAACGCCTAGAATCCCTTTGCTCCTGCCAAGGGCCCTCGAGTCCAGGAAGGGCCACCCATCATCCCGGGGCCGCCGCCTGCTCGCCTTGGGATCCGTTCTGCCCGGGGTGGCGGTGGTGGGGCCCGAGGGGGCGCGTCCTGCTTTTTTCACGGGCGCGCAGGACCAGGTGATGAAAGGCATTTGCCGCTCTTATGCTAGCTGGCTGCCTGCCTCTTGCTTTCCGGCTCTTTTGACCTGGGAGTGGGGTACCCGGTTGCAAGAGAACCTCCGACTCGCCTCTGGAAAAAAGTGGCCTTGGGGAGGGGGAAGCCGCGGGCCTGATGCTTCCCTGGAAAGCCTGATGCTTTCGGGCTCTCGGCTCGGATGGCGGCACGCGTTTTCCTCCCGCCTCGCCCATTCCCGCGCTTCTGCTTGCCCTCGGATCTCTCTCCCCCCATCCCCAGCCCAGCCCAGCCTATCCTTCCCCTCTTTCCCGATCCTCGCTCTGTGATTTTGGTGGGGGGATTTTGGGGTGGTGGTGGTGGTGGAGGAGGAGGGGGGGTTAAAACGCCCCCCACACCGGAAGTAACGGGCATCCAGAGCGCCTGGCAGCTGTCAGGTCTGCCGCCTGAGTCACGGGCTGACCATCGGGGTTGCAGACATTGCCACGGGCTTGGCTTCCGCCCGCCCAGCTCCACTTCCTCATTCACTTCGCTCGGCTCTCAGCCCAGGGAGGGAGGGAGGGAGGGACGGGGCAAGACGAAGCTTGCCAGCGCGATGTTGTGCCTCGTCCTGTTATCCAAAAACCAGCCAAATTCTCCCTCTGTCTCTCCCTTTCTCTTCGCAGACAGTTTTTCCCTTCTTATGAAACGTGATCGGATCTATCTGTCTATACAGTACAGTACATTCTTGCTGTGGGTTCATCAGGGTTTCTTCCCAGCTGGCAGGGGTGTTACATGCAGAACCCAGCAAAGTATACAGTGGAAGTTGGGCCACTTGTTTCTCCCCCAACACATGGGGAAGGAGTGGGACTGGGTGGGGGAAACTGCGATGATCTGAATATTTTGTGGCTCCAGTGTGTTTGCATGCTTCCAAAAATAAAATAATAATAATTTTAAAAAAAGACATAAAAGTCTTTGGGTCATGTGGAATAGTTTCCTTGGACCATTGTTCTTGTGGTGCTAGGTAATTCCTAATAAGACAATGCTTTTAAAAACCTTGATTTGTTCTGCATGCTTCTAGTTTTCACTCTTAAGCGATTGCTAGCTCCAAAGAACCAAAGAAAAATGAAAAAAAATGGAGAAGGCAGAATCATCTTGGCACCTTAAAGGCTAACTGCTATATTTTAAAGTGAGATTTGGTGGGCAAGTTCACTTCCTCAGATGGATTGTAGCCATTCCTTTGAGGAAGTGGATTTGTCCACAAAAGCTCTCAATAAAATATAGCAATTAATATTTAAGGGGCCACAACATTATTTTTCTTTATTTTTTCTTTTTATCCCCCCCACCTGATATTAATAGCTAGAAAACTATGAGATTGCCTTTGAGTCTCCATAAGAGCTTAGGGAATCTGTGATAGTGCCTTAGACCTCCCTTTTCTAAACCAGGCTACTTCTTGCTCTTTACAAGACCCAATTGATGTAATGAAGAAGGTGCCAGTGCTTACAGGCAGCCGATCTTCAGCTGGTGTTGTCAACAAACTTCTTTTGTCCTGCTGTTTGACCTGCCTTTGCTACCTCTCTGTACACAGTCTTCCTCCACTGCCACCTGCAGTACTCGTGGGGAGTGAATTTTGTTTTAAAAAGTGTCTCAGAGGTATACATAGAAGATTGTTGGTTGCAGCTTCATCCTTGTATTCAGTGAATTAAACTGTAATTTGCAAGTCTCTCTTGCTAGCACACCTGGGCAATATCACATTCTAAGTGCATTCAGGTATTTTAAATTGGCCTGCATCAGAGATTTTGTGTGCTGCTGGCAAATAAGACACAAGTGTGACCTGTGTTTGTAAAATACTTGTTAATTAGCTATAGGTGGCCCTTAAAATAAGTCTGCGTGTATATATATACTTAATGTTTGCTTTTCAGGATGATTTTGTTTTATAGAGTCTCATTGATTAATGGTTCTGGCCTAGCATTCTTGCTAAAATTGCTCCCTGGACTATGTAAATAAAAGTGATTTCCATAGAAAAGCAGATGCTTTCATATTTTAGAGGCTAGTTTGTGAAGCTTGGTTCTTGGATTAACCTACTAATATACTTCATCTTTCCTTTTTTCAAAAGCAGTTGCTCCCCTTCAGCATAGGTGTGACACAAAGTAACAACTGCATAATAAGTTACTGCTCCTACAAAGATATGTTCTGACTTAGTCACCAGGTGAAAAAAATGGTTGTAGTTCTTATCTTTGCCACTCCAGTGAAAACTGCAAACCTTTGCACAGACTAATACTATCTGACTCATGCATTTGCCATTTGCAGCTATGGTGCTATACTTATATGTTCAATCCAAATGAAAAATTCTACTTGCTGACTTGTTGGATGAATGGCTTGGGAGATCAGTGTAATTAGCCTATCATTTGAGCGGTCAACTAGCTGATTAGTATTTTTGTATATTGGAGAATGACACAAGCTGACATATTTCAAATTGCTTGCAGACCCTGGCTATTATTTTTTCTAACTCAAAATAACATTTCAGAAACATGCATTTCTTATATTCTCCTTCATCCACCTTTAAACTAATGAGTGATAATGCAAAACCTGTATTGGTAATGACTCATATCTCTGGTAATGCTCTGTTACTGTGAGATTAGCAAAACCATTTTTTCCTCTAGTGAGAACTTACTACCAAAGATGACCAGGGATGCATTAATACTTCATTACGGGCTCATACTGCAGCTGGCACCTTGATTCAGCCTATTTTTCTGAAGCTCTGGAATTGGCATATGTTAAAACATTTGGAAGATAAGTTCTGTCTGAAAGGCAGAAATTAAAAGTTAATGAGACCACATTTCTGGGCTCTGAAAAGACTATATAATTTGCCATATTAACTACTGATAGCCATTGAATACTTGAGAAGTATGTAGTTTAAAAGCCCTGTCTTTCATGGATTCATGTTACTCATTACTTGTTATTGACTTGACTTTGGTGTGGATTTGAAGGGAGAGAATGAAGTTAAATAAAGTAGGGATGAAAAATTAACGTTGGGCGCTCTTCTCTAATCTTAGAATATTGCATATTTCACCTCTTTGTGCGTAAATCTATTTTTTACTTTTCTGACGTGTTTGAAACTCATTCTATACTAGGTATGACTCTTTTGAAGGTCATAGAATTTCTCAGTTAAGGAGTAGATATCAGGTATTTTGTGCCACTGCTATTACATGTCGAGTAATGCTAGTAAGAGTGTAATTTTATGTGGATTTACAGAAGAGTTATCTTAAAACTAAAAATCTGGGAGACAGCATTGGACTCTGATTAAGCCTCTCTCTCTCCCCCCCCCCCCCGGCCAGTGAAGGAGTGAAGAGTGTTTCTGTCCATGTACTGGTGGGGTGGGGGAAGTAAAATGTTATTTTGAAAGCTATCCTTGTCTTAAAAGGTACTAGGCTGGAAATCTCTAAACCTGGCCGGGGGTCCCTTGGTTTTGGAGAGAGAAATTAAAATCCTCTAGTTCTTCTCATGGCTAATTAGTGCCTCAGCCATCATGTATCTGCTTACCCTTGAAAGGCTTCAGTTGTGTTTGTAGCTTGAAAAGCATCTTTTACTGGAAACTGCCTCTGAATGGGAGTGGCATGGCTTCTGGTTATTGTGAGGCAGTGCTTGCACTACTCACCCTGATCTCTCTCTCTCTCTCTCTCTCTCTCTCTCTCTCTCTCTCTCTCTGTGTGTGTGTGTGTGTCTAATTTGCTTTGAGCACTTGGAGGCTGACAGTGTTGGGGTAGCCAGAAGCAGGCAGGCATTGAGAATAATGCAAATATTTCTCTTTGGAGTGTTTGTTTTCCTGCAGCAGCTGCCGGGATGTCCTCCTTGTGGGAAATGCACTATTAGTAAGCAGAGCCATGTTTCTGTTCTAACCAAGTCGGGGGTTCCATGTCCTTGTGTGGCATGCTGTGAACATGGCATAATTCTAATGTATTTGAAACACTTGATCGTGTATTGGAGTTCTGTTTTAAGACCCCTACCTGGTATGAAAAGAAAGTTGAAGCTCTCCTGTTGTGTGCAAGGCTGCTTGAGACCCTGAAGTGTATAGACACTGGAGTAGTGTCTGGTTGTGTGATATCAGGGAAGCATAATGGCCCAGATCCTCTCAGCCTAGTTACACTTCAGCACAAACTATGTAATCTTTGGATGCAAATTGCGCCAAGCACACTAGACATTATCAGTTGCACAGTGCGTTGAATGACTCGGTGTGCCACAGATAACATCTACAGTGATTTCTCAATTTGGTAAAGTTTGCTTTCAAAGGTTACACCATTTCCATAGCTACCCACGAGGATTTTAGCTGAAGACTAGTGAATTGCTTCTTGGAGAATGCGGAGTTGCCTGGACCAGTTCCTGCAAAGGAACTTCTTTCACATGGCAGAACAATTTGGATGATGTGGTATTGGTAACTCCTTTTATAGTTTTGGAACTTGGATGAAAGGTAGTTTAAATTTCCTAGAAAGAAATGCCTGTTTCATATGCAGAAAATGTAGTGAAAGTTCTCTTGTTTTGTGAGGACTTTTCTTGGATAAACAGACTAAGTAGCCTAAATCAGCTTCTCAGTGAGTTCAGGTGAAACAAATGCTAACCAGAGTTAGCAGAATGCAAAACAGTTCTAGTAAACAAAATTAGAGATGTTTACATGCTCTTTGCTACCTGAGTCCTAGAGATATTAAAGCCTTCCAAAAAACCCCAAGGATATCTCAAGAATAAATGCAGATCTTTACTACAGGGCTAGAATGGGAAAGTCTAGTCTGCTTAGAGACAGGAGATGCTTATATTTGCTTATAGTATGTTTTCTCTTAGTGCAAAACAAATGGCTCTCAATATGAAGCTTGTTTCTAGACAAAGGAACTGCTTCCTTGGCTGTTCAGCTGAGAGCAGAGCTTTCCTTTGTCAAATGCGATCACTGTTTCCTGTTTGCTTCTGGGTGAAGGGGCAGGTTACATGTGACAGCAGCAGTTTGATGTGCTTAGGCATGTAGAAAGGCAGGTAGTGCTTAGAGAATGCCAAGTGACCTTGGCTGGGGGAGGGGACATTTGGAGAAAAGGGCTCCAGGGATATAAGCTTCAGAAAGAGTTTGCCTTTCCTGATCTGGTTTTATTCTGTTAAACTGTTCCTTGTTTTTTGTGCGTGATGGGCAGGTCGGTGCTTAAGTAGAACTGCTGCCATCACAATGAGTAGGGCCCTAAGGCACTGCGATCTGTAGCTCATATTAGTGACAGACATAGTGGCTGTAACTGAGAAATGTGCATATGTTGCATAATCATTAAGAGTATTGGAATAGGATCCAGAAGATCTGAAATCCCCCTCTCTTATGGGAACTCGCTAGAGACAGGTAATGGTAAACCACCCCTTAAATATCTCACAGTTTGTAATTATCCTAATTAGGTTGCTATAAGTTGGAAGTTACAGCATCTAGCAACCTGAAGATTTAGTCACTTTGAAAAGGCATGAATGTCATGTACCTTAGTAAACAAGCTACATTCAGATTCATTAGCTGAAATTCTCTTCTTGCAGAATGAACAAGCAATTGTTGGCCTACACTTGAAGTCTACACATTTAAAAATCCATATTACAGTAGTGACTGCTAGACCAAACTTTATTGAGGGCATGCCTTTTCTGGGCTGATGAAAAACAGTGCTTCAGAAGTCAATGATGTTAGTTTTATTTAGTGTACGAGAAAGGCTGGGTATGTACAGTCTAGAAGCCAGTTACGGCTTACTGCCATGATCTGTATGCCTCACTGATGAGAGTTCTGGGAATAATGCAGAGTCTAGACTGTGGGTTCCTCCGTGTCTGTTTAATGAGCACCGACTTTCTTGGTTGTTACATAGTTTCTCCATTCTGCTCCTGCTTTGCTATGCAACTGCAAAAATCTAATACAAAAGTACAGTATTTGGACTCGGGAATCTCCAGGGCTTGAGAAATTGTGGTCAGAAGTAGGGAAGAGAGCATTGTGGTAAAGGTGTAGCTAGCACATTGAGTAGCTGCCCGCAAGGTTGTTTTAAAGTTTTACAGAGTGGTGGGCTGGTATTTACATTTTTAAAACTCTCTGCAATATTTTGAAATCTGATTAGATGAGTTTATCCCAAACAAAATATCTTAATCTGTGAGGTGCCCAGAAACCTTGTGGGTTGTTCCTGCAAGAAACAGGAAACTTTTGCTTAAGACACAGCATTAAAACTTGCAGAACTTTATTAGTTGCTGAAAAACAAGTAATTGTTGGGGCTTGACTTTGGCTTTATGTTATGAAAGCACATGCTGACCTTCCTTTGCTTTTTTGCTAGACATCACATGCCTCGCCTCGCTGTTGACTGCAGAAATGGTGGTGATCTGCATTCATATGTATTTCTAGTAGCTAGGTAACAACCTGGCACTTAAGTGTAAGCAGGAGGAATTATGTATGAGGGATTGTGGTGAAGAGGTGGTGCTTTAAAATGGAAAGCTTGCAGCTCGTACATACTGCTATGGAGGCTGTGGCAGAGGGAGATGAAGATGTTAGGGAAAACCCAACAAATTAACATCCTGCTTTCAGGATATAGTAAATCAAGATTGCTTTTGGCACATGGGACTCAACAAGAAAGACTTGGCTTAATGTGTTGTGTGCAGAAAAAGTTGCTGTGAACGGTACTTGGAGCTTGTATGCCTGCAGACCTAAAGGAAAGGCATGCTTGCTCCAGTCATCATGAGCAATGTCCTGTGCCTGTCTGGAAGATTCGGTTGCCTGGGGAAAGATGGTGAACTCTAAACCACACCCTTTGAGCGGCAGGGATGGGCTGGAGACTCTACAGCCACTGCTCTTGTCTCAAAGTGGGATTGTTCTACTGAGTGGACACGAAAAATGTGCTTCCCCCCTGGAATGTTTTCCTTGTGGGCATGCTGTCCCTTTTCTGTGCTGAGAACGCATGTCCTGCACACATGGTAATAGGAAACAACCATTGCAGAGAGCGTGCTGTGCTAGATTTGGCTTGGAATAAGATAGGCTTCAGGTCTTGGGTGTGTGCCAGTGGAGCTTAAGTGTGCTAAAGATGGAGTTTGAAACTAATAACCACCCCTTCCTCCCTCCCCATGGTCACAAGATGCTGTCTCAGTGCACCAGTTCCTATGCAGTATGTTAGGCTAATTAATATCAGCTTGATTCTCAAATGCAGCAGGGTCCTTGGGTGAATTATACCACTGGCTTGTAATAGCAGGAGTAGCTGATTGCTTTCATATTCTTTTGCGTCCCTCCTGCTCCAACACAGCAGACTTTATTAACTATTGAGAGAAACCAAACCATCAGGATTCCCTAGAAGCATTGTAAATGAAGGAGGAAAATGATCAGAATAGTAGAAATCATATAGTCCATTTTATATTGTTTTTTATTTAAATAAAGCCCAGTGTGGTTTTGCTCTTGTGTTCTTCTTTTGGATATTCCCAGTGAATTAAAATTCCAAAGCTAAAGATTTTTTTATTTTCTTTATATACCACTAATCAATTAATTATATTTTTGTACTGCCCCATTATGCACAGGCACTCTCTGAGTTGTATGAAAGCAGCAATGATATCATATAACAAATAAGAACAAACGCAACAGCTAAGCATAATAAAAAGATCATCCAAACTGCTTGCAAAGGTATTTTCTGAAAGTTAGTAGTTATGACCAGAGTGGACCCATTGAATCTGTGGGCTTTTGTGATTCAAGGCTATGTAAGGTTTTGGACCACTGCGTTAAAAACATTACGGATAAGAGCATCAAACTTTGCTTGGGCTTTCCAGTTTGTTAATGTCAGGCTGTCTGGGAGAAAAAGTCCTGACATGTGTTGGCTTTCCCATTTTTATATAAACAAGATGCAAATGTTAGTAATAAATTTTATGGGTAGATTAGGTTATTTATAGAAAAATTCATACTGACTTAAATGGTCACTTTACTATTCAGCACAGTTAGGCTTCTGAATTCCATACATTGCTCCTGCCTAATATATGTTAGGATGCTATGGGGGGGGGGTGTCCTGCCTTCAGGCTCTTAATCTTTAGAAAGAGAGGAAAATGGTGAGGAGGTTGAAGGGAAGCAGCTGGGGAATAGAAGGAACTGTTAAATGCCATGGTAATGTAACCTTTAAAGTAGAAAAATAAACAATAATGTGGGGAAAAGCGAAATTGAAGGTTCTGAAATATTTTTAAATGAACTGGAATGTTAGGAATTGTTAACTCATAATGGGGTTTTGCATTCTTGGTGATCATGGATTTCATACAACTTAGTATAACTGCTAAAACTAAATTATGGAAATAATGTATAGTCACTTGTCAACTGTATTTTTTAAAAAATGCCTGAGCTGAACTTTTTGTTCAAGTGGACCTAAAATGGACCAAACACTATTTGTGGTGTTGCTCAACCGCAAAAAAGGATGATCATTCATTCCCTTTTCTAATTGTAGTAATACTCAGCAATATTTAAATAGTGGTTTCTAAATACATGCATATTGGCAAAAAGATCCCCTTGAACAGTATCATTGGATTACATATTTTAGACACACAACTTGGGGTGAACTCTTGCAGAACTTGGATTGACACCAAGTAAACAATAGTCCTTATTAAATGTCTTGATATTTGGCCATATTGTATACATTCTGAGCTTGTCTACTCAAGCTGTTATCTAATGTTAAATTCAGAACTATTTTCCATTTAAGCATATCTACTTGCTAAAACAAACAAACAAACCCCGCCCCAAATCTCCAAACTCTGTAAACCAGGAATTGCTTACAGCTGAAATCCTGTATTTGCTTGTCTGGGCATAAAGCCCACCAAATTCAGTTGTGCTTCTGAGTGGGCATGTCTAAAATTGGACTGTGTGTGAAATTCAGATCTAGTCTGCCATTATTTACTTGGTCAGAATGCCCTTACTGTTGTGTTTAGCTGCAGGAGCAGATAAAGCTGCTGCCAAAGAATCAGTCAGTGGGTCCATCTGATTTACAGTATTGTCCAGAATCCTATTGGCAGTTTATGCTAGTGTATGGGAAACATTAAAAGCCATGGTGACAGTTTGCTGCTTATTAATGAGATGCTATTTGCATTTTGGGGCACTTACTTACTTGATCATGTAACCAAGGCCTTGTTATTGAGCAGCAATTTGCCACCATTACACTCCCATTCTGCAACTGTAAATCAGCACTAGGATTCATGGAGATGAGCATTGAATCTTCTGTGAGTAAAAAAAATAATAATGTTCTTCAGCTGTAGTACAAAAGGGTCTAAAATGATTGTAATGTCTCTTCCCTCTTTTTCTATAAGGAAAAGAATACCTGTAAAATTAAAGCTCCTTTAAAATGGCTTCCTGTGCATTGACATCAACTGGAAAAAAACCACTGGATTTTACCTTGCACTTTATAAAGCACAATTTAAGAAAATGTCCTTCCTGATTTTTTCTTGCATTTTTGCCTTAACATTTGTAATAGTATTGAGTTACATTGAGCACATTTTCGCTTTGCAGTGTTAGCAATTGGATATAGCTAATCTTAAGTGCCTCTTATTGTATAATCATAAAAGTCAAGGAGTATATTGATGTACTTGCCATTTCTATTAATCATCACTCCTGCTTAATGCTTGCAGTAAATCTTTTTGCTTCAAGTGCTCTGTGTCACAGAATGTGCAGGTATAAGGACTTCCAGTAGCTTGTTCTCAACCACATACTTATCTTTAGCCTAAACTGGAGAGATTGAGTAAGTGTTTACATTTGCATAATCAAGATTCGAATAGTGGGAGATGGTATGGATTTCAATGTCAGAAGTAGATGGGAATCAGGGTCTCGCTTTTGCCGTTGTTGACAATGACGCTCTCACCAAAAGCTTGACGTTGCCAAGGTCATTCTACGTTGATCTCTTCTTGCTTGTTTTTGATTTAGGGACCAGGTATCTGGTATGTTGCTCCAAAGGGAGCCTATATGTTTCTGCTGTTTCGGTAGGACTAGGCTGTGTGCCTTGGGCTTTGTAGTCCTGTAGGCAATACCTTTCCACTTCATGATCACACAGTGTTGTTTAACTTCCTGACCATCTGCTTACCCTACCTGCTGCACTTACCAGTTAGACAACATTTGCTATACAGTGTAATTGCAGTTTATGGCTCCCCCCCCGCCCCCGCTGTGTATTTGAGCAAACTTTGCTTTGGCAACTGGGAGAAACTGAGCTTGGTTCCACCAGCAGACCTAAATATAACTCAGGAAACTACTTGACATGTTGCATTACAGACTTGGGTAGGACTATCTATAGTACTGCTGGATAGCTTAGCGGATTAGACATCTGGCTGTGGAACCAAAGTTTGGGAGTTCAGTTCCCTACTATGTTTCCTTGACTCAATGATCCATAGGCTGCCTACTAACGCTAAAGTTCTAAGATGACAAGGCTTTACATTTATTTGATTAGATGGCAAAGTCCTGGCTGATTAAATCTTGGTGGGGGTTTCCTCATTTTCATTTGCAAGGCAGCTGGAAGAATTCCAAGCAAGCAAACTTTTAGAAGGCAAATGGACACTTCCTTGTAGAGGAAGTTATAAGAACAATAGAGAATTGTATTGCCCCTTTGTTCTTATCTACAACATGTTGTGCCAGTGTGGTGCTTAAGCTAGCCAAAACTGGGCAGGTTAATATTTAGTAGGCACTTTCAGGTACCATATTCTGGTCATTCAGGGGCATTCTCCTGTCTCTTAAGCTGCCTTACACCTGACACTCTTACAATAATGTGCTGATCTTGTTGAGCAATGGTTGAATCTCAACATAATAATAAGAGAACAATGATAAAGTAAAACGTAGTCTGTTTCTTGGATTTCTATACTGCCCCCATTAGTGCCAAAGTCTTACAAATATAAAGCATAGAGTAAATAACATAAAGCATTAAAGACCACCACTACAATGACAACCAAAGGAGGTGCTGCAAGGAGACACATAAAAGGCCGATCATATTAAAAAAATCCCCCACATAACCGCCCCCTGAATGTAAATGGGGTAGGGGCCAGCCGGAGCTCCTCTGGCATCTTGTTCCATACAGTAGGTGCCACCACAAAGAAGGCTGTACCTCTTGTAGAGGATTTATGGACCTTCTTAGGGCGGCCACCTGGAGAAGCCCTGATTGGGAAGAGCTGTGGATCAGTCAGATGATATTAAGGAGATACAGTTCAGCAAGTTACATGGGAAACAGGGATGACACCCCATAGTTCTGGAGAATAACATGATTAGAGGGATACTGAGCTGGTTTCTAGATGCACTTAAACCCTTAGGAAAGCATCTTTCTCAATATGCTAAACTCTTAGTTTCTTATTCTTGATAGCCATCTTCCTATTTGTTGTGGTTGGGGAGTGCAACGAAGTGATTTCATTTCTTAGAATTTAGCATGAGATGTCTTGCAGAAAACCTTCAGTGAATGGGATTTCTAGATTCCTGGAAAAGTAGAATGTATCTTCTTTACAGTCTTATGGTGAAGATGTTATATATTTAGTTGCATTCAGTTATTTCATTCCCTCTGAAGCACTTGGACACTGTAGAAAGTTGGAGCTCAAGTTATGCAGAGGAATTCTCATCTCTATACAACAAATAATGTCTCAAAAATCCTTTAATATGTGGCACAAGTTCCAGTGAGTGGAATATTTGTATAACTCTTAGGAGGTAGGGTGTGACCTGTGAGCCATGTACTCCCTGTGTGATATAGTCCAACTAAAAATTCATGTGGTTAGTATGAAATGAGACAGCTGTATTCTCGCTTCTGTCTTCTTCTGTACCAACAGTTCTCATTCTGCTTACTGGAAAGCTTGGGAAGTTTCTTGGAAAATTGTTATTTTAAAGTACTTGGGGCAAATCAATGAGAGCATTCTGCATTTTAATAATTATTAAATAGAAGTGTGTGACTTTTATATGTACCCACTTCTCATCCCCCACCCCAATCTGATGAAGATTCCAAGTGCAAATGGAAGTACTTGCTAGTGAAAATAACTATACTGGTAATCAGAAAAAATAGCCATCATAATCCTTTGATTGACCCTAACCCTAACCCATTTCTATTCTGACTTAAGTGTTAGGATCCTTTGGTACATGACTATCAAGAAGCTCAGCCAGGTACCAGGAGATTAAGCGAATCCTCTCAATTTATACTGTGATTTTAATCTTTTAACAGCCAGAAAGCTGGTACCCTAGGAAATATGCTTGGTACTTGAGAAGCACACAGAAACACATTTGAATATGATGTGTCCGCCTAAAACAGCATTTTTCCTGCAGAGGAGTCATTGGAGGTTGCATATAGCCTCATGATTATTCGAGTATAAAACTCAGAACAGGGAATTTGGGTAGGAACGTACCGCTTTGGCAAGCTGTGATTTGTTCCCCATAGTTCTTTATTTTCCCCCATATGTGAATAGTTGAAGGATAAATCTACAATCAAGAGAAGTGCTTGGAACTTGATGGTAAATATCTTGGTGGCTAGTATGCAAGTCAAGGCCTTGGCGGTGCATGCTAACATATAGACCAGAATCTTATTTTTATTTATTATTTGATTTGTATACCACTCTATCTTTCTTAGTTTATTATGCTGGTATAAGTTCAATGGTGTATTACTGCTAGTCAAAAAGTCACTGCTGATATCCCTTGTGGTTCACCAAGGCATGCAACTAATGGGTGATCAGGAATGCAAGTGGCACCCCATAAATGAGCAGCAATTCGCTGCTTCAGTTTATGTGACTGCACGTATGCTAGTGTTACTTACCAATAGGATTCTGGCCGCAGAAATTCTTAAATTGGGCTTTTGCAGTGATGGGATGAGAAAGCTTACAACAATTGATATGCTTTCCTGTGTGCATAATAGCAATGCTTACTGTTATAATCTCCATCCCTGTTTTCCCCTGCTTTGGAGATCTGAGCTCCAAACCTCTGTTCCTTAAAAAATCTAGAGTGGCTCAGAAGTGGAAGATCACTTGCAGGTGCTACATCTTGTGTTGAGGAATTTAGCTAGAACCTGAGTAATAGCTTCTGCTAATCAAGTGTCTTTTGCTTCTTGTATATTTCTGCTGCATGTAAGCTTTGAGCCATGTAGCATTCATGGAAAAATCTGCTATCACATAAATTATGATGTGCTTGTATCACCCTACAGTGTGATTTTGCACACAGCAGGATTGAGGAAAAATGTAAGAATAACAAGGTCTGGTGATTTATATCAGTCTTAATCTGCTACAGTGCAATTTGGGAGGCACATCACCGAATAAAGACTTAATCCATCATTGGGTCATTTGATGAAGCATTTGTTCCATATTTGGTGCTGGAAAAAATCAGGTTTACTGGAATATATCTTTAATAATACATTTCACTTGGAGAAGTCTGCTTCTCTCTCTTTCTCTCTTATAAATGTTTAAGTGTTATTCTTGAAGGTTTTCATGGCCGGAATCTGATAGCTGTTGTAAGTTTTTTGGACTGTTTGGCTGTGTTCTGGACGTTTTTCTTCCTGACGTTTCACCAGACTCTTTGACTGACATCTTCAGAGAGCAAGGAGCACAGAGAATTAGGAGTTCTCTCTGTGCTCTGCGCTATCACCCCTGGAATTTAGTTGTTTATTTATTTATTTATTTATTTATTTATTTATTTATTTATTTATTTATTTATTTATACAACGTATATGCCTCCCACTACCCAAAGGTCTCTGGACGGCTTACAATAAAGAATTAAGACAGTTAAAACATCAAATATCAATAAATAATTAAAACAATAATAAAAACCTTACACTAAAATCATTACACTAAAATTGCCATCAGAGGACCCACAGTCTATGTTGTAGCAATTAAAAAACTTCTGGAACAGGAAGGTTTTTACCTGGTGCCGAAATGCCATCAATGTTGTCACCAGGCGGATCTCCCTTGGGAGGGCATTCCATAGCTTGGGGGCTGCTGCCGAGAAGGCCCTGTTCCTACAAGCCATCCCTCTCACCTCCTTGAGGGATGGCTCTTTCAAGAGGGCCCCCTGGCTCGATCTTAATTGCCGAGTAGGTTCGTATGGAAGGAGGCGGTCCTTCAGGTATCTAGGTCCTAAGCCAGTTTAGGGAGATCAGATAATCCATATGGAAGAACCCTGTCCATAGTACCTAGAAACTGAATCAGAAGGTGAAAAAGAACTAACCAGTGTACACTAATGATCTGCACTTTCTGACAAGACAGCATTTTGGCAAGAAAACACTGACCATTATGCAGCAAATATACAGTAGATAGGAATGGATGTCTGTCACATTTTGTGACCTTGTCTCCATCCCATGTTTAAGCATCAGGGGCTGTATTTGAAGTCTTCAGTGGCAAATTCCATTGCCTAATATAAGTGATGCATGTTATGCCTGTCCCCTGCTTTCCCTCTGCAGCACAGCTGGTACTGAGAGGTCTGTGGCTTTGCTAAGTGGCCAGTGATCCAAGAAAGATGAAGCTGAAAGGTCTTGTATTTACATGAGCAGAGAATGCTTACGATAAAGCTTGAAACTGTCTGCAGTCTACCTGATCCAGATGCTGAGAATTGCTACTGGATATCTTGATGGTTATTAAATGTGCAACTTCTGTTGGAAGGCATATTGACAGCATTAACCCAGCTGTAAAACACAGCAGTAAAGAGTTGATCATGAGTATGCTCAAGACTAGCTCTTGCCCCAATCTGCTGCTGTTGCAAGAACTATAGCACAACCCATTTCCAGCCTCTCACATCAAAGGGGTGGCTACATGCCCAGCTCTCATACTATTCAGCTTTCAACTATGACTATATATGCTGCTACTGTATCGGTAATGACTAGATCTTCTCTAAGAACAAGCTGGATTCAGCCCAGTGGAAGAAAACCTGCCTTCTCAGCATACTTCCACTTCTGATCCCAAGCAGCCTCCCAGAAATTGCATTATTTAGTAAGACATTCTTCTGAAGTATGGCGAAATCTGGAAAATATCATGCTAGCAAAGGTTCAGGTCTCTCTCTCTCTCTCTCTCTCTCTCTCTCTCTCTCTGTGTGTGTGTGTGTGTGTGTGTGTGTGTGTGTGTGTGTTGCGTTGTTATAGTCATGACTGACTCTTTGTGACTCCACATCCATGGATTTTTTTTGGCAGGAATACTGGAATGGCTTACCAGTTCCTACTCTAGGCGCCTACAGCACCTGGTATTCCTTGGTGGTCTCCCATCCAAGTACTAACCAGGGCTGACCCTGCTTAGCTTCCAAAATCAGGTGAGATCGGATGTGCTTAGGGCATCTAGGCAGCTATAGTAATTGGATGTACAATCACATTAATGATTTTGGCCTTGCTTTTCAGTGATACCCATATGATCTCTAGTTGTTTTCATAGCTTAAATCTCTATCTTCTTGTTTCACGTCTGCAGTCTCCATTTGGTTTGATGACTAAACCAACACTACAAACAGGCTTCAACCATTTTGATTTCTTTATTTTGCCATTAAGGTTATGTATTCTGCTGTGGTTATGATTTTTGTTTTCTTAATGTGGAACTGCAGTCCTGCTTTTTCACTTGTTTATATTTGATATAATATTTATATATGTGTCTGTGACTCATTTCCAGGAAAGCAGACTACAGTGGTACCTTGTATAAAGGAATTAATTCGTTCCAAATAAAATTATGTTAAGCAAATTTTCCTTTATACAAATTCCCATAGGAATGCATTGAAAGCAGAGTGATCCCATTTTATGTTGTACGGATTTTCCCCATAGGCAATTATGTTAAGCAAATTTCCCCTATCTCCGGAATTTTTTATGTTGTACAAATTTTCTGTTATACAAGCTGTCTGTTATACAAGGTACCACTGTATAGGTAAAGCAGGAATATTTGAGTGCTTGAATAGGGTTGTTTTATTCTTTTAAAAAAAAAGTATGACAGAAATTCAGGAAATAGCAACATGGTGATAAATAGTAATAGTAGCAGTTATGAAAATGTACAGATAGCAGTCATTATGCATGTCATGGGTTAGCCATAGTCCTTGGTCTCTCTGTTTCCTGTCAGCATGCGTTTTCAGAGCTGAACATTTGGCTGTACAAGTATTTAATTTTTTCTATATACTGTACATTGTTTACTAAGTTAGGCATTATGATTGTGGCAGTACAAGGGGCAGTGCATTCAATTTGTACAGTACAGTGATTAATATGTATGAATTGGTCTGCATCTGAGAACTGTTTGAAGATGTCGTATTGGCTTCACTGCATGTTATGGGGTGGTCTCTCAGTTCCTGTTCAAGCGCATTATAGGCTTTAGGTTATTGTGTGTGTCCAAAGGAAATATAAAATCTTTTCCTGTTCTTGATCTGTCCCTCTCCCAAAAACTGTCTTGCTTGTTGAACATTATGCATGCACTTTTTGTCCTTCGTTCCTCCTTGATCACTATAGACACCTTGTCAGGTTTTTTAAAACAGTTTTTCAGCCTTTGTTTTATTACGAAACACACTAGGCTGGGTGCCACAAAGATTCTGTAAAATGAAGGGGATTTTGAAGAGTGCTATAAGGTGCTTAGTTAGTGCATGTTGGGTGGGGCTTTGTGTCTGTACCGCTTTCTCTGTGAAGCCATTGTTTGTTTTAAAACATACTCTTTACATTATTCCATTGGTTCCAACCTTGGGTAGCCCAGTTATTTTTGGATTGTAACTCCCAGAAACCCTGGTCAGCATAGCTAGTGACAAAGGCTTCTGGGAATTGCAGTCCAAAGAATACCTGTGTTATCTAAGGTTGTGAAATGGTGTAACTTTTGGAGGCAAATTGTCCCATGCTAAGAAATTATTGTAGGCATAATTATAATATTCGATATACATCTTATAATGTGTGTGGTGATTTTTTAAAACATAAGGAAATTACACTCCTCCAGATAGTCAGGTCCCAAGCCACGAAGGGGTTTGTAAACCAAAACCAATACCTTGAACCTTATTCAGGAGGCAACAAGTAGCCAATGCAGGCAAGCCAGGATGGGGGTGATGTGGTCAAACCTGCCCACACCAACCACCAGCCTAAGCTGAAAAAAGGCCACCCTGGAAACAGCTGCCACCTAGGCTTCCAGGGACAAAGCTGGATCCAGGACCACGCCCAGACTCCTCACTGTATCTCCCAGCTGGAGGGTCAATCCCCCCAAACTGGGGAGAGGGCCACGGTACCCATCTTGGGACCCCCGAAGAACAGAACCTCTGTCTTCCTGGGGTTGAATCTGAGCCTCTTAGCTTTGGTCCACTCCATGACCACAGCCAGGCAGCGATCAAGGGTCCATAAGCCTCCGTTGCAGAGCTTCAAAAGGAGAGAGCAAGCTGTGTGTTATCAGCATATTGATAGCAGCAGACCCCAAAACTCCGAATGACCCAGCCATTGGCCTCATATAGATGTTAAAGAGCATAGAGGAGATAGCCGACCCTTGGGGTACCCCAAAACAGAGTGTCCATGGGGCCAACAAATCACCCCCCATCTCTACTCTCTGGGCACAACTGTCGAGGAAGGACTGGAGCCAGCACAAAGCAGGACCCACAGTATCCACCTCAGACAATCTGCCCAGAAGGATACGGTGGTCAACGGTATCAAAGGGAGCTGACAAAGTGAGAAGGACCAACAGGGTAGAGCGACCCCCTGTCAGCCCACCTTAGGAGGTTATCTTGCAATGCTATCAGGGCTGTCTCAGTCTGAACCTGGATTGGAATGAGTCCAGGACATGATCTTCCTCCAGGAATGACTGGAGCCTAACCGTGGCCACCCGCTCGATCACCTTGCCCATGAAGGGAACATTGGCCACTGGACAATACTTGAACAGATCGTCCGCAGCCAAGCCTGGTCTTTTAAGAATGTGCCGGATCACTTTCTTACAGACTAAGTTTTTTCTGAAGGGCATGAGGGATGGTGATAAAAGCATGTCAGATATCTGCTAGACAGAAAAGGTCTAACTCTAAGGGAACAGAAGAGTATTTTTTGTCTGCTTGTGAAACTCTTTGGTTACCTTCAGTTTCATAATTTCCTGAAAAATCTAATTTAGTTGGAAGCCCTCCTTCTCTTGTGTCTCTGCTCAATTATGGCCAAAAAAGGCAACTAGTGAGATTCTTGGAAGTTGTGTCTGCAGGAAGTTGTGTAGCAGAGGCTTGAATGCAGCTGTTGCTTTGCCAAGCCTGATGCAATTAGGAAGACAATGAAGAGATTCCCCTCCTCCCTTCCCCTTTGTCTCATGGGTGCTAATGTTAAGTTTCCAAACTGCAACATTTTTAAAATTTAGTATAGATGCATGGCGTAGCCTCATTTAACACTTATCACAAAGCATGATGGATCTGGAAATGAGCACAAGATTTAGTGCTACATGTTTGCAGGATATCTGCACAAGTTTAAATTTCAGTTCTTAAGCAATGGAAGTTACTGAAATAGGTTGTTTCTTTCTGAATTAGGCTGCTTTAGTTAAGAAAGCTTGAGCAATATGACCAGAAGGGGTTCTGACATTAAACATGTAAGCTTGCCTTGGGTGGTGAAAACAGTTCTTGCATTGGACATGAATGTGTTTGGGGTACGCTTTTCCTTAATTCAAAAACTATTTGTACCTTTGATGCACTATTTGGCACCTACTGTAACTCGAGTTGGTGAACCTTCTGATTCTGGTAAAAATCATGAATGGCTGAAGAAACTAATTATGTGCTCTCTTGGGGTAAAGCATGAGAGCTTCACCCAAGGTATTTATAGACGTATTTTTCCATCTATAAGACACTACCCTTTATTAGACACCCCTGCTTTTTAGACCCCCAAATTAATAAAATTTCCTTTCATTTCTAAACAATCCTCTCTGCTTTGGTGATAGACGGAGCCTAAACCATGGAGGGGAAAAAGCAAGGTGAATTTGGGTTCTTCACCCACCCACCCCAAAAAGCTTACTTCCATGAATACCACGCCCTTTAAGTAGTGTGGCATAAATGGAAAAATACGGTATATCAAGAGCCTAGGACGTTGTCTTACACTAGATCAGGTCTTTAGTCTTCTAGCACAGTAATGTCACCACTGACTAGCACTGGTTCTGCAAGGTTTCAGGCAGGAGTCTTTACTAACCAGATGGAGATCCTTGATGGTTTCCTACTCAAGTACTAACCAGGCCTGATCCAGTCTGCAGACTGGATCGTGGCGCAGTAGGAGCCTCGTGGCGCAGTGGTTAAATTCCTGTACTGCAGGTAAAACTGTGCTCACGACCTGGGTTCAATCCCTGGTAGCAGGTTCAAGGTTCACTCAGCCTTCCATCCTTCCGAGGTCGGTAAAATGAGTACCCAGCTTGCTGGGGGGGGGTGGCGATGTGTAGCCTGCACACTGTAATTAAAAATTGTAAACCGCCCAGAGACTACTTGTAGTGATATGGGGTGGTATATAAGCAGAACACTTTTGCTTTAGAAAAATTGTCTTATGTTAAACCAGTCCTTGGTGGCAAAAATGTTGAGGACTGCTGCTATAAACCATATATAGTCCTCCTTTATTTTTTAAAAAATACTTCTCTCTCTCAGGGAAATCCACTGTGGATGTGTGTCAACCTCTCTCTGCAAGGCAGGATGTAGATTATTGTGTCAGCTCTGTTTCATGGTGCCAAGAAGCTTCTGCATCAACAATTTGTTTGCCTCAAATTTGCTTTCTTGAGTAACTGTACACTTTTAGGCACTTTCTCTGTGGTTTATAAGCTTTATTGGGAAATAGATGGATACTCTTATGTTTCAAGCAGTGCTGTCAATCTGGATTACCTTTCACAATGCTCAGATGTTGTCAAACATTTAGGTTTACATTGTTCTCTTTTTAGTTGCTCTTCCTTCCATTGCATTTATGTAGGCTTTGACATGGGCATCCTTGGTATGGTTGCATGATATTCAGATTGTAACAGGCCAAAGATTTGAAAGAAAGATGTTGACAAACTAATCTTAGTTACAAGTTAGAAAAATAGAAAGTCCTAGTGTCAAGGCATTAGCAACAATAGTAACCTCAAGCTTCTTCTTTCAACAGGTCCCAAGTTATAATCAACCATGGCTCAGAGAGATGCTGACAAATACCTCTATGTGGATAAAAATCTCATCAACAACCCTCTCACTCAAGCTGACTGGGCAGCAAAGAAGTTGGTGTGGGTCCCATCAGAGAAGAATGGGTTTGAGCCTGCCAGCTTGAAGGAAGAAGTTGGCGATGAAGCTATTGTGGAGCTTGCAGAGAACGGGAAGAAAGTGAGAGTAAACAAAGATGATATTCAAAAGATGAACCCACCCAAGTTCTCTAAAGTGGAAGACATGGCAGAACTGACCTGTCTGAATGAAGCATCAGTGCTGCACAATCTAAAGGAGCGATACTATTCAGGACTTATCTATGTAAGTGACTCCCTCTCTACTTATATAGGTCCTAACTAGATACAGGATTGTGTCTTCTTGATCTTCTTTATCCATTGATGTTTTCATTCAATTTCATAGCTTTCTCTTAAGTGGAACTTTGTGGAATGTTGAAATGAATTGTAGCTCTTCTGTGATTTTATGCCTGTTTTGGTATCTCTCCTGGTAGGAAGGTACTCTAGAAATGACAGATGAAGTTTAGGTGAGATTAAATTAATATACACTTAGAAGTGACTCCGTTTTTATGAAGAGCCCTAATAAAAATCTTACAAAATAATGCAGGGCATGAGTAAAGTGGATAGAGGGAAGCTCTTCTCCGTCTCACGAAATACCAGAACTAGCGGACATCCACTCAAATTGAGGTCTGGGAGAGTAAGAACAAAAGAATTTTTTTTTAACCCAGTGTGTTGTTAGTCTATGGAACTCCCTGCCACAGGATGTGGTGAGGGCATCTGGCCTGGATGCCTTCAAAAGGGGATTAGACAAATTCCTGGAGGAGAAGTCCATCACAAGTTACAAACCATGATGGAGATGTGTAATCTCCAGGCTTAAAACGGGGGTACTTCAAGGGCCAGATGCAAGGGAATGGTAGTCTAGTATGCAAAAAATATCTAGTCTTGTGCACTCACAGATGCATTTGGTGGGGCCACTCTGAGATACAGGAAACTGGACTAGATGGGCCTTTAGCCTGATCCAGCATGTCTGTTCTTATGTTCTTATGTTAAAAGGAAACTCTGATACCAAACTGGAAAAAGATATTTTTGCATAGTCAAATTTAGCAGTATAGAAAGTGGTTGGGATGTAAAACAGCACTGCTCAGGTCAATTAGGTAGGCTCAAAACAGAACTCCAAGTACTACATAACAGCATTATTATTCCAGGTCTTGGCACTTTGTGGCAAGCGGCATGTCTACTTGTAGAATAGCTCCTGAGCAGATGATTTGCTTTCTTGCCTACTCTTATCATTCAAAGTGGCAGTATGGCTCTCACAAGCTTATTGCTATGGAAACAAGGACATTTGATTGTTTATGTATGACTCAGCATGAATAAAGTATTAAGTGCCCATTTTGTGCTGCAGAAAAAAAGGGTGCTGCTGTCCCTGTGCAGAGCCCGAAGATAAGAGTAGGCAATACCTTTATTAAACCACTAAATAAAGCCCAGTCTTTTGTTTGTGAATTTTTGGTGGTCTAATAAAGATATCAGCCGCCCTAGTCTTCGCATGTTGTGCTCATGTGTTGAGGCATCAGCTCGCAGAACAAAGTGAAGAGAAAAATGGAATTGTAGCTAGGTGATTTCCCCCCCACCCACCCCCAGACACTGCTGTTTTGTTTGGCCATTCTACTTTTCTCCTGAATAGGAGGTGCTATACAAAGTCTCTGTTGAGCTATGGGAAGAATGGTGCTTGCAACTCTAACACTTTCTGACCTTAACATTGAATGTGGAAGGCCTAGTCATCATTCCATCTATGTTGGTGGTGATGCCAAAGTTGTAGCGGTTTCCTAAACAAAACACAAAAGAATCCTCCCGTCTTAAATAAGATACTTCACTTTTGGGCGGCAGTCAGATTTTACATGCAAGTCTTATGCTTTTAATACCTTTACGCCCGCGGCTTCAGTTAGATTTTTGTTGTAGTTTCGCTGATCTCATTTTAATTTGAGTGAGTAGCGCTGCTTGGTCTTTTGTAATTTTGTTGCCTTGATGCCTTGAAAAAGCAGTTACATTAAGAACTGCTTG
Source organism: Phrynocephalus versicolor (assembly GCA_023846285.1). Classification (NCBI taxonomy): domain Eukaryota; kingdom Metazoa; phylum Chordata; class Lepidosauria; order Squamata; family Agamidae; genus Phrynocephalus; species Phrynocephalus versicolor. Next base: position 22,550,717 of record JAHTLZ010003526.1, on the reverse strand, counting down.
CTGCCCAAATTAATGGTATGCCAACCCCCTGGGGTTTCTTGGACATAGTCTCTGTTTCCTTGGAAAGCACGTTCCCTGGTCCATCCAAGCCACTGCTTCTCTCAAATCTTGCTGTTGTTCCATTGTGGCATAAGTAGATAAAAGGCTGCCAATTTTCCACCCTCAGGACCCTCTAGGGCAGGGGTGTCCAAACTTTTTGCAAGGAGGGCCAAATTTGGTGAGGTGAAAATGTGTGGGGGGCGACCATTCAGCCGCATTTGGTCCCCAGGCTGGACTTTGGACAAGTCTCTATAACATGCAAGGAGGAAGGGAGGATGCTGCAGCAACAGAGCCGGGGGCAGGTAGGCTGGGAAGGTGGCTGGGTGGTGGTAGACAGAGACAGGGAGGGCAGGCAAAACATAAAACTGCAAGCTGATGCCTCCATCTGGTGTGGGGAAGAGCCAGCTGGCAGGGATGCATGACAGACTGAGCCAGTGAGAAGAGGCCGCGGGCCACTCGAAATTTGTAAACGGGCCGTATTTGGCCCCCGGGCCTGACGTTGGACATGCCTGCTCTAGGGACTGCATTGTCTCCAAAATGATATACCTCGTGAAGAAAACAACAGATAGAGCTGGTCGAAAAGTTTTCTTTTGGTTGTGAAAGAAGGTCATTTTTTTAACTTTTAAAAGATGCATGGAGGTCTTGAAATGAATTTGAAAGAATTGCCCTTCCTAGAATCTTCCAGAAAGAGCAATTCCATGTTCTGTCAGGAATACATCTTGCCTTGTTGAATCCTTGGGGCTGCACGTGGTTTAGGACCACATGATTTCCACCTGTTTTCAGGAGCCACTTCATGGTTTTATTGGGAACGGATGTCACTAAAACAACTCATAGGTTGACAATGTAAATACATAGGTTGACAATACAGTAAAATAGGCACAGGAATATTTTATAGTTTCCACTCACTATGTATCCTATGGTTCCAAAGATTATATATGTTGTGTACTTGAAAAAAGTGATCCTAGGCATCTAGCACCATGGAAACTACAGTGGAGCTTCCTCAAGCTCTTCCCTGTAAGCCCCCCAGATGTGGACAGTTTTGTGGTTCAGGAGGCAGAGTTATTCAACTCCAAAGTAGAGTTCAGGAATCCATTTGTAATTGGAAAAGAGCTTTTTAATTTTTTTTAAGGAGAGGCAGAAGAGAAACCAAACCAAAACCAAACCTCTCCTTAAAATAAAAATAAAAATGCACTTTTCACATTATAAATGGATTCCTAGGGGGACCCAGTTTAGAGTTAAATAACTCCACCTCCTGAACCCCAAAGCTCTCCAAATTTGGGGGGGGGGCTTACAGGGAAGAACTCGAGGAAGCTCCACTGCAATTTCCATGCTGCTAGATGCCTGGGCTCACTATTTTCGAGTACATAACATTCCAATTAGAAATGATTTTTTCCTAGGGGGATCCACTTTGGAATTAAATAACTTGCCCCCCTGAGCCCCAAACCTCTCCAGATTTGGAGGGCTTAAAGGGAAGAGCCCAAGGAAGCTACCCACCAAATTTGGTGCTTTAGGACTATTACAACACAATGAACTGTTTCATTTTGGTTCATTTCATTTTGGAAAATCTTTTAAAAAATTGTTAATAACAAAACAAAAAATAAAAGGAAACACTACTGTATTTTTCATTTTGTGTCTATCTCCAATTTAGAGTGTGTGGTTTACACACTTTACACATGCTATGGGGTGCTTTCAGTCCAATTCACCTCATTATATTTTAAGTGAGGGGAAATTGGTATGGTTGTAACTTTCTCTGGATAGTCTTGGTCCCGACAGAAATGTCTGCAGGTATCTTTTAGAGGTCCATCTTTAGACTATTAAAGCTATACACTGTGCGGCTTTAAAACTAAGCTAGCTTTTGATTTCTCCTCTCTTTTCTCCACCTTCTTGTATAGCATCCAACCTGATACAAGTGTCTGAAGAACTCAAAATGTTGCTCAGTTCTACGACATTTGGATTGCTCGTTGAAATCACTGCCGTACTTGAATCCTTCCTCCCCACCATTGGCCAAAATCAAATGACTTACAGGAAACATTTACTGATTCTGACCAGGGGTGCTCAACTGGCAGTGTCTTACTGTTAGGGATTTGGAGATAACAATTCAGGGAGAATCACTGCTGAATCCTGTTCATAGGACAGCCTGTTGAGAAAATGACTGAACTGTGAGCAGAGGCCCTCTGGGATCAGTGGTATTTTGTCAGTAGGTTTGCTCCAAAATGTTAAGGCAGTTTAGAAGAGGCTCTGAGTTTGCTGCATCTAGGACTTATGATATGCTTGCCCTTTCAGTGGACAATTGTGCACTTTTTATAAACCTAAGGATACCAAACCTAGCTGAGTGTTTGATTCTCAAAAATCTTGGAAGTCTTTAAATTCAAGCAACTTAATTGAGAATTTGCAAAACAGTGTAGGGTGTGCTAGATTTTAGCAAAGTACTGTAGCTGCTTAAGAAAGCACAGTAAAGGGGCTGTCCAAATTAATGTACTCACTGCTATAATATCTAGCTGATTTCTTGCAACTTTTGATCAAAACTTTCATTTGTTCCTTGCCTGGGAACAGTAGAATTTGCTCACCTGTAAAGACCTACTTGAGCTGAGCATACGTCAGGGAGTCCTGATTGGGTTCAAGTGTTTGTGACTATGTGTGTAGCTGTTGGTTTATGGCCAATTAAGTCCTAAGAGGGAAAATAAATTACCCTTTATCTAAAGTAGTCTTTGTATCCAATTTCTGCCATTGCCTCTCTTTAAGAGTACTACATGTAATGGAAATGAAATCTGTACTTGCATTTGCTTTTTCAGCTGCAGCTGCAAGAGTCAGTGGATAGTAGCCCTCCCTCATGTGGTGTCCTCCATGTAGTTTGGAGTACAATTCTTGACAGGCCAAAAGCATTTTTGTGGATGATAGGAGTTGTGGTCTAAAGCTACTCAACAGGCAGTAGGCTACAGTCAGTTGAGTCAGAGCCTATAAATATATTTGTCAGTGGTGGTCTTAACTGAATTTACTGAAGGCGTGGTTCATTTTTGGCCTCACTGAAGAGTCTTGGTGTATCAAAGCTTTTCTGAAGCCCTGCAGTCTCTGATATAACCTTTTCCCACCCATTCTCAAGAACAGCAGAGGAACATTGCTGGAGATTACATGAATTGTGGTAGATACTGAGACCAGACAAAACCTTTGCATTCAAGAGCTTTAGAAATGTATATACAGTAATCCCCCATTTATCACGGGGGTTAGGGACCCAACCTGACCCGTGATAAATGGAAATCCACGTTATGCGGATGCTGGGTTGGGTCAGGACTGGAGGGCCTGCTGCTGCCCTGAACAGGCCTCCAACTGACTTCTCAGGCCTGTCAGAGGCCCCAGAAGTGGCTTCCCATGTACTAGAAGTCATTCTGGTTCACTGGAAACCACTTCTGGGGCCTCCAGCAGGCCTTGGAAGCCCGTTGGAGGAACACTCAGGGCAGCGCCAGGTCTGGGGTAAGTGCAGGAGGCCCCAAACAGGCCCACACTGCTTACCCCAGGAGCCCTTGCCTTCATCTACTGCAGGCCCACAATGTACTGGAACCGCAGTATAAACTGCAATAAAGCAGGGGAGAACTGTACACAGATTATATTTAAAATATCTCTGTCAGCATTCTTGGACATCCTGAATAAAGCACATATGAAAATGGAATTGCTTATGTTTTTCCTCCTAGTCCCTTTTTAAAATTGGCTTGACAGAAAAGAGTTGACATTGTCTTTCATAGCTTTTTAATGTTGGGACAATTCTAGGATTACCTGCAGACATCTTCCCCATGCCAGGGGCCACTTCTGCTTGTTCTTCATTTCTCCACTGAATGCAAAATGGGTATTTGATATCCTAGTGTGGGAGCCTGAGGCCCTCCAGATGTTGCTGGACCCCATGTCGCCTCAGTTGCATCTACCATGAACAATAATCGGGAATGATCAGTTTTATTTGTTTTCTTTAAAAAGGAAATGCAAGACAAAGTCTGCTCATATACTAAGCCAATACTGTACATTAATCTGGCATGAACATTTGGAAGTAGTATAAATGCTTCAGTTATAATTGGTGAATGATGGTTCCATTTGGCATGTGGATCTTTTCTTAGCTTCATTTTTCAATAGTAGTTCTCAGGCTGTGAAGGCAATAAAACTACTTCATAATGTTTGCATAGTGCTTGTGACATCTTAGCAACATACCAATGGCTTTTATCATGGTTTCTGGTGTCTTGGGACAAGGATTTAGTGAATCATAGGGATCATTGGTTCCCAACCTTGGCACCCCAGATGTTCCTGAATGACAACTCTCAGAAATTGGACATCCAATACTGCTGCTTGCTTCGGGGGCTAAAAATAAAAGTTTTAAAAGCTGGTGCTTTCCCCCCCACCCCCCGAAACACAAAGTTAAAAAGTTAAAAACACATTAAACACAGAGTGACATAAAACACGATATATCACATAAAACACATAAAAACAAAAAACAAAACAAAGAAAAAGAAACAATTTTTAAAAAATCATTTCAAACGAAACGAAACAAGGACAAATGAAATGAAAAATGAAACAAAACACCATTGTAGCGCTTCATGCCCATCTCTAGTCTCTGATGATGGAAGGCAATTGTAGTATGATTCTTCATGATCAATGTCTTTTTTAAGGTTGTAAGCCTGAAGACTAGGAGTTTTAAAACATACTGATTTGTAATCTGGCCTAGGAGCTTTTGGTGGAGGGTATAACTGCTTTGAATATGAGGCTGCTTGATGTCAAATTGTATGCATGTTTATAAATTTTTCATTAAATCTGCTTTACAGACCTACTCAGGCCTGTTCTGTGTTGTCATAAATCCTTACAAGAACTTGCCTATCTATTCAGAAGAGATTGTGGAGATGTACAAGGGCAAAAAGAGACATGAGATGCCCCCTCACATTTATGCTATTACAGACACAGCCTACAGGAGTATGATGCAAGGTAGGTATATGTGTTTGTTTGTGTGTGTGCGTGTGCTGTGTATACGTATATCTTTAAAAATCCAATATATGTGACTCTGAGCATTGCCCCACTCTTTTGAGTAGGCTAAGCCTTTTAAACCTTATTTTTACAGTGTCACCGAATGTGCACAGAAGAAGCATGAGAGAGCTTCCTGTTAGGGTGTGGAGCTCCTCTGTAATGTAATGTTAGATTCTGGTCAGCCGTCTGGTCTCTGGAAAGCTGCATTCTTCATTTGCTTTTGAGTGCAGCTTAATCCATGGGGGTGGCTCACTGCAGCAGCCCGTGGTATGGGAGGAATCTGAGCAGAGAAGATGAAAGGCCACGGGCGCTGCAAGAACCAGAGGCATTCAGGATTAGCTGTTGTATCCCAGACTCCATTCAGAACTTAACAGGCAGAAACTCTTTCATGGTTCTGAGCACGCATTAACCCCCCCCCCCAAAAAAAACCTATGCACACATACAGATTGCACACCATGGCAGATGGATGACTCTGACCCATCTCAGAATGGGACGTGCTTATTTCCCAGAGCTGACATAACAGAAATGCTTGCATGTTAATTGGTTGGATTCCAGCATTGGGTTGAGGACATCCTAATTGCCAGGCTGTGTGGTAGGCGCACAAACTGTTTGGTTTAAATTTAAACCAATACCAGAGTTGCTCAACCCTTTTGTGTAGTGCGGCTAGACAAATGTGTTACTGGAGCAGGCATCTCTTTTGGCAGCCCAAATAATTCTTCTGCAGTGAAGGAGGTCCGTGCCCTAAACCAGCTTAACTGGTGGTGGTGGTGGGGGCAGGAGAGGTGTGCAGTCAGCTACATTCTTTGTCTGTGTCTGAGTTGCCATGTGCCAGGGCCTCTGGTGTTAGTAGACCATGTGCCACAAGTTGCATTCTCCTTTTTTTCTCAGGGTCAGGTACTTTGGTAAGTTTCATTTGTTTCATGTGCTTGCATAGGTATGCATGAAAGAACAGGAAGAAGCAAGCCATCACAAATGTTTAAGAGCCCAAACGTCTGGTTCACTGTGTAAATAATAGTCAGTAGAGGGTCTGCAGTGTCTTACATAGGGTTGTGTATAAATCCAATAAATTGCTCTTTAGCCTGAGTGCATGCTGCAAAGGTGTTTTGTTTTAACCACATAGATGTAGCTGGCACAAGATTTTTTCCTGCTTTTCATAGTGCCTGGATGTGATGTAAATAAGCATGCATGATTCTGGCATTTTGTGGATGGAGATGTGTCTAGAATCCTCAATAATCTTTAGATATCACTTTATAGATTTGAAATTTAGGTGAACTGAGAACACCCCCAAAAGATCTGTTAAACATTACTTTCCTGTGTGAGTGTGTGTGGGGGGCGGAGAGGAAAAGAGCAAGACAAAGCACATAATGTTTACATACTTCTGAAGTGGGGGCCAGGAATGTACTATTTGTTAGTCAAGTCTAGCCTGGCCAGTTTGAAGTAACATTCTGTATCCCTTTGAATCAGGCTTGTTTACGCTAATCTTTTGTTCAGAAGTCTGATTCACAAAGGGAGATTTTCTTAATGGGTCTTTTCATTTTGTAACAGTCAATTGGGATCCATGACTTCTACATAAGCATTAGTCTTCACAAGTACTAGGGGGGTTGGGGGTGGAATGACACACAGTTCACTTTTGGAGCGAGTGTTTTTTCCCCTCAGTAATGACCAGGGCACGTTGTCCGTGAACTGTGAAGCATTCTTAGTTTTTGCTCTGAAAATGTTGTTTTATGACAGTATATTGTTCTAACGCAGCATGAATCCTGTGAAGCTAGAACAAGTCACACTGACCTATGTTAACACAGAAACTTGCTGTTTGTCTTGGGATTTCCCCCTTTTAATTTCCCATGCTCTTTCTTTTACTATAGTAAGCCACCTTGGGTCCTCTTCAGAAGAAAGACAATGTATCAATCTTTAAAATGAATAAAATTTAGTGATAAGTCAGAGGCTGCAATTCTGCCATGCCTTTTCACATGTGCAATGGTTTTGTTGGCATGAATGCTGATTGGAATATGCCAATTGCATATAAGGGTGTCCCATGTCTCCTGGCAAGTACAAGCCCCATGGATTGCCGATGGGGCAATCTTTGGCTTGTGTAACTCAAAGCCAAAGGTCATGTGAGAACTGTGAAGTCGTTTGTGGAGCCGGTCCCATTCAGTTGTTATGCATATGATTTTGACCAATAATAAACAAATTAGACATGAGGCTGATTAGAGAAACTCCCTCTTTTTCTACGTTTAGCTGAATTTTCTTATGCTGGATTACCTCATCTGTAGTATAAAAGTCTTATTAGCATTGGGGAAATAGTTCCATAAATGGTGATTATGGCACAATTTTTGCTGTAAATACTTAACAGCATGCATGTATTGCATCATCAAAGGGTTTTTCTATTCTTTCCTGTCAAGGCAAAAAGGAGTTGAGCTGTGTGGCCATCACAAAGCAATTGTAAAAATAGGTTACAGGCGATATGTCTCGTAGTGCCAAATGGGGCTGGGTAAGGGAGGGGGTGGTATATTACCCATGTTTCTTTGTTTGAAGAACGGGGGTGTGACTTAAGAAACAGGCTTTTACAACTGCCCTTCTTGCGTCCAACAAGACTCAAGGCTACAACATCACATAGCCATGGATTTTAAGAACATCATCTAACTAAGGACTTTAGAAGTAACTTCCTGGTGAAGAACATCTTTCACCATGTCTGAACTTCTGGGACCTGCTTTGAAGAAGGGTGATTGACTGCACTCGAAAGCTTGCAATGTTCCGTTTTTATTTTTAATAGTGGCCTATGAAGGTATCGCCTGTAACCTATTTTTACAATTGTCTATTCTTTCCTCTGATTCATGATATTTTTTATATAGTGTGACAGTGTGCCCAGATTTTCCAAGCATGGCAGTATGTGTACAGTTTATATGGTTTCAGATCATTCCGGTATTTTCAGTTTTTACCAAGAGGCATAAACAGCAACTTCCAAATAGCTCAGTTATGTCTGCTATACTGTTCTGGAGGGGCAAGATCCCAGTACATTATGGCTGAGGAAACATGTCCATCTATGAGAAGTTTTTGGTGCCACCAGCCAGATGGAAAACAGATATACAGTGTGTTGTGTCGTTACAGTTGCGAGCAACTCTTCGAAACTCCATGCCCATGGAGTTTTCTTGGCAAGAATACTGGAGTGGTTTGCCAGTTCCTACTCCAGGCGCCTACAGCACCTGGTGTTCCCTGGTGGTCTCCCATCCAAGTACTGACCATGTCTGACCCTGCCTAGCTTTCAAAATCAGTTGAGATTGGGTGTGCTTAGGGCATCTCGGCATCTCAGATATAAAATACTAATATCTAATCCAGTGTAGTGCATTGCTGTGGTAGTGACTAACCTTGAGAAATGGAGGGTAAGGGACTGGACAAACTGAGATGTTTCATGACAATCCATTGTGACTGATTTGGGAGTTCAGTATAAGGATTAGACCCTGAATCCATACATTTTTTTTAAAACTCTTAAATGTTTTTATAAGTAGCTATTGATAATCATTATGAACTGTTGGGTCAATATGTGAACAGTAAATGCACTGATGCCTTATGCATTTATCAAGCTGTCATGTAGACAATAGAAAGGGGCAGTTTAAGTTCCCTTTTGTTAACTAGACCAAAATGAAGCCCCAGCATTTTTAACTGTTGCATCTCATGATTAACAGCTGTTCTCAGACAAAATGAAACCCACAGAGTATAACAGAACAATTTTGCTATGATACACACAGGAAAGAATGATATAGTGGTTTTTAAAGGACTTTTAGTAGGTAAAATTGTTTTTTAGTGTAAATTCAGTGGGAAATGGGGCACGTGCCTTTTTGAGGGGAGGACTCATTAAATTGTCTGTCTCTAGTTAGCAAAATGGAAAGGGAAAAGGAGAAGCTGTCCATTAGTAGTAAAACTGACTTGAAGAGAACAGAAGTAGGCATAAATTTCCAATAAACCGAGCATGCACTTCTGAGTGTGTGCCTGCAGCTCAAAATCCTGTGCCTTGACTCTGTTTACAATTAACTAGTAAGCCTTCTATAAACCTCTTTGGGCTGACAAAGTCCTTTCAAACCTTTTTGTTAAGAATGTTTTCTAGTTCAGACAAATCAATTAGATTACATTTAGACTTTCTCATTGTCTGTCTTCTTAACTGCACGGACGCCTGACCCCTCCTAATTTCAGTGGGTATCTCTTTTTCATGCCCTGTTTCAAAACTGTGTGCAGGCAAGAATCTTCCTGAGCTACTGTGTCTTTCCCTCCCCTGTGTAATGTTGATATGGAGATTGTGACTGTAGGGGACAGAAAGGCAGCTATGGAGACTTGGAGAAATGAGCGCTCATGCTCTCATTTGCAGATGGCACCAAACTTGGAGGAGCAGCTAATACACCAGAAAACTGACTCAGAAATTAAAATGACCCTAACAGATTAGAGAGTACGAAGAAAATGCATTTCAACATCTTGCACTTTATGTAAAGACTTGCACTTATGCAGGGGAAAAACAGAGATATAAATATGGGGTAGGTACAAGGTGTCTTAGCAGCAGTATGGGATTTTAGTAAATTACAAGGTGAGCACAAACCTAACAATGTACAAAGCAGCAAAAAAAGTAAATGTTATGCTTATGGTATAACAGTAGCGTTCAGAAAAAAAGGAAGTAATATGACCACTTGGATCTCTTTTAGACAGACCTCTCCCAGCTCTGGACACTACTATCATATTATGAAGTTGGAATGTTTCCAAAAGAGGGGGACCAAAAATGGGAAGAGGTTTGTAAACCAAGCCTCATGGGGGCATGGTGAGGGAGCTTGGCATGTTTAGTCTGGAGAAGAGAAGGGTGGCTAACTTTAAGAAGAACTTCCTAAGAGTGAGAGCTGTTTGACAGTGGAATTGTCTGCCTTGGAGGTTAGTAGACTTAACTGCTAGAGTGTTTTAAGAATGGCCACTTCTCAGGGATGCTTTATCCTGCCTGGATAGGGGACTGGAGATTCTGCCCCTTGGGGTCCCTTCCAGTTGTACGATACTATGATATATGACCCCTTTCACTCTTATTTTTCCAGTGGCTTTGGTGCAGTTTCATATCCTGGCTGTGATGCCTTGGTAACTTCTGTGGATAAAACAGAGGATTTTGTAAATTGGGCTGAATCTGGGGGGAGTGAGGAATTATGTTTTCTATGCTTAGGAGGCAAGCTTTGCCATCTAGCTATAGTCAAGCTGTCTGTGTCGGTGAGTCAGCTATAAGCAGGGATCAAACCCTTGCCTCTTTTGCTCCACTTCCTCTTGGCTGGAGAGATGATGTCACCATTATGTGAGTGCTATATTCTCCTTTTATGGAGCTAAACAGACTCAACTCAGTGTTGCTCATTCAGAGGAAGTGGGCGATAACGGCCTGTTTAACTGAATTGTGAAGCACTAAGCTGTATGTTGCATTGCCACTTCCCACCCCCACTTCTATTTTAAAATAGAGTTCTCTGTGCATTCTTCTGATACCAGAAGGCTTCAATCACAAATGCTTAAGACAACTGTAATAAAACTACATTCTTGGCTATTTGAACTTCATTTCTGCTGTAGAAAGCTTTGATGAGCATGGGTAATGTGGACTCCGTGGGTAAACTATAGAGCAGGTTATACAAAATTCTCCTGCATCATATATCTGTTGAGATGGGCTCTCATAAATGAGATTTCATGCCACATTGAATCTGTTACTCCACATAAATGTGGGTATGCCTAAGTGTAATAGGTGAATCATACTCTTTCATCCTCTTGATTAGATCAGAATGGTGGGGCTTTGAAATCTGTTGGGTTTTCTTTTTTCAATTTCTGTACGTCAAAAATCAGCCTTGCTCATAAATAACCTGAAGAAAGGTGTTAAGGTGTTAAAGAAGTATTTTTTTAGCTGCTCTGAAATGTAGAATCCTTGCTATAATTGAATTTCTGTATGGAAAGCCATACAGTCAAGGCATAAATCTAGGCCAATAAATCAGAAGGTAGGAACCTTGGAGTTCCTTCCCTTCTATGACAAGCTTTTGGTCTCTCCCCCCCCCCCCGCCCTTTTCCCCAACTCCCCTGCAACAAACCAAAATCTGTTTTTGCATACTTCCTTGGGAGTGAACTTATCTCAGAGGTGGAATTGTGGGAGAAAGCAAAAGGAGTTCTGCTTATATACACCCCATGCTACTTTAAGTAGTCTCTGGGCAGTTTACAGTTTAATTACAGTATGCAGGCTACACCCCCCCCCACCAGCAAGCTGGGTACTCATTTTACTGACCTCAGAAGGATGGAAGGCTGAGTCAACCACGAGCCTGCTACCTGGGATTGAACCCCAGGTCGTGAGCACAGTTTTAGCTGCATTTAACCACTGCGCCACAAGTTCTTTTGGACCGGACCATTGGCTCTTAACATGCGTCCCTTTGTATCTGAAGATAATCCTTACATCATGGGCAAAACCAAGCTTGCATAAGAAAGGAAGATATGATTGTTTTTCCATGGGTAGGAATGGTCTTGATCAGGCAATTGCCTTTTTTTGTGCACGTGTTGGTTTCCTGCTGTGGCGAAGGAAGTGCAAAAGGCAGTTTTGATGGTTAACAACAGGAAGCAGGATACCATGCTGCACTTGTCAGTTGTCAGCAAGCAGAGGAATTTCAGCTATCCCAATGATGAGCGCTTCACAGGGCTGGGAACATTCTTTTTCCTAGATTCCAAAAGGGACTCTTTCCTTTTATGGTTATGTCTGCTTACGACCATGTGACTTGCCCAAACTTGCAGGTACATTCCTGCAAGCTTAAGGAGGAGGTGACTAACAGACATCTAGCAAATGGAGAAGGGGTGCTGAAAGGAAATGCAGGACTTTGGGGGTGGGGGAATTTTCTGACTACAGTACTTGCCTGCTGGTAAAGACAGGTATAGAAAGCTTTGTATGATTCTACAGAGAGTGAGGAACTGACTTTTCTCCTAAGGAGTTCCAAGGAAATTAGTCAGCTATTGAGTTGTGGTTTTCCTGCAGGCTGACTTGCAAGAGCCCTGTGGCACAGGGGTTAAATGCCTGTACTGCAGATAAAACTGTGCTCACGACCTGGGGTTCAATCCGAGGTAGCCAGCTCATGGTTGACTCAGCCTTCCATCCTTCCCAGGTCGGTAAAATGAGTACCCAGCTTGCTGGGGGTGGGGGGCAATGTGTAGCCTGCATAATTAAACTGTAAACCGCCCAGAGATTACTTGAAGTGGTATGGGGCGGTATATAAGCAGAACATTTTGCTTTTTGCTTTTGCAAGTTGCTTCTGCCCTTTGGAGGAGAGCAGTTCCTACCAAAAGAAGAAAAAAGCACCTGCTAGGGTGCTGGGTTGTGTTGGTGCCATTGCTGGACTTCCCCAGTTGGACAGTTGCCAAAGATAGTGCCTTGTAGAGGATCCACAATCTTGCAAAAAATAAAAAAATATATACTTAGCAATGAGGTGTGAATAAACTGTAATCTAGAGGAGCAGCAGTGCCTAAACATCTCTGACATTAAAAAGAAGTGTCATAATTGTTCAGTGAAACAGTAACCTCCCTGGAATTGCCTGTATGATACAGAACCACCCAGTTGTCTGTGCTGCTGAATGCCATCTCCTGGGGCTATGTGCAAATGAATCATTAGTCCGTCCCCTGAGCCTCCCTCTAAATGCCCAGTCATGCAGAATCCTTCCGGGTGCTTGCGTGTGCAGTCCATTGCTAATATGAAACCTTTTACTCTTGTGGTCTTCGGAACTGACCAGGGGTCCAGAATGAATACCTATCATCCACCTGACATGCTAATAATCACCTGGTACTTATTTCACATATGTAAATGCACTAGACACATGAATGGCCAAATTACAAAATCACAAACCCTTGTTTTATAAGTGCTTTTATTGATTCCTTTGACAGTGTAACAGAAATCCAAACAGCATTTTCCTATGTAATGGTGGCTATAAATTAGTTAATAAGTTTGTTTTGCAAGTTTAAGCATGCTGCTTGTAATCTTATGTGTTGCAAAGTAAAGCTTATAACAGGAGGGGTTGAATGCAAAGCAGTGACGCTGCAGACCTAAAGGAGACATAGGAAAGGTTTTTGTTGGTTTCTTTTGTTGTACCCCTCCCATTCAAGAATTATGCAGCATGAACAGTTGTAATAAAAATGGCATGGACTTTGCTTTCTGTCATCTTAGTCATGTTTTTTGTTTTGTTTTTATTTTTTAAATGCATACATTTTAATCCATAATCTAATTCCATGGACATTACATAATCTTATTCATTCTTCCTCATTTACCCTTCCCCTCCCCCCAGACACATTTGGTGGGGCCACTGTGAGATACAGGAAGCTGGACTAGATGGGCGTTTGGCCTGATCCAGCATGGCTCTTCTTATGTTGTTATGTTCTTATGTTATGTTTATTCTGATTTTTAACTTTAGTTTGTCTTTATCTTTCCTAGGAACATTTATAAACATAATTTCGGATTTTTTGTAAATTTACTTCTAACCTTGAAATTTCCTCAAACTTCCTTAGTCAGTGGCCCTGCCACTTCAGAGGGGTTGGTCAGTATTAAAATTAAGTCATCTGCAAACATATTTAACTTTATTTCCTCTTTTCCTATTTTATAACCTCTAATTTGATTACTTTACTATGGTCTTAGTCATGTAATATGGTCATTACTGAGAAAACATGGACTACTCAGACAATTCTTTAGTTCTCCTCTTCTATTTTTTTCTCTTGTTTAGTCTTACACCAGTTTTAGACTGAAGTCTGCATAGAGATTTATGTCCACAATGGGCCTGAGACTGCATATATCCATTTTAAAAGGTGGTGGGAGCAGAAGGGAGGAAAACCCTCTTGACTTCAGCTTGAATTTGACATTATTTTGTTTGCTTCTCAATTTCAGATAGAGAGGATCAATCCATTCTCTGCACGTAAGTATTTGTGTTCTTTGTGGTTGCCATAGCCTTGGGCAGCTTAACTTCCAATGGCAGGGCAGTACCAAGTTGTTCAAACCTTTGCCTAGTTTGTTTTCAGAGAAATTGAAGCCAGGTTTTAAAAAAAAAAACACCAGGAGAGGGTGTTATAGGCCCCCTAGTGGATGTGTTCCTGTAAATAAAAATGGTTGAAGAACTGGGAGCAATCCAGACATAGAACCAGTAGGTTTTCTAATTGCTTGTTACTTTTGTTCACCGTATCCAAGCTAGTTTATGACACTTGGGATAATAGGTTAGAGGGCTTTTGAAAGTCTGTTATAGAGCAGTTGGAAGACTCTGTGTGTGCATTTAGATACATTCTGAATACGTTTTGTCTCTTGCAGAGGTGAATCTGGAGCTGGCAAGACAGAGAACACCAAGAAAGTCATTCAGTATTTGGCTCATGTTGCTTCATCACATAAGAGCAAAAAAGATCAAGTAAGTCTTAGCTTATTGTTTGAGATGATGTAGCCAAGCTTGATGCTTATATACTGGGTTCAACTCTCACTGATACCAGGAGTGTTCAAAAACTTGGTTGATCTTAACTTTCCAATCTGCTGCCATTACTTTGGTGGAGTTGCAGTAGATGTAAAATTCTGTCTGACTGACTGTTCTTTGTGAAAGGTTTTGACAGACTTGGAGGCAGTGCCTACCTCTTGATTGTAATCCACCCCTCCTCCTGGAATTGTGGCTGGTTATCCTCCATTTGCAATAAAGAAACATCATCAGAGAAACTTCAAGCCCAGTGTTATAGATACTAACAATCCTAAGAATTTTCTGACAGTATTGTGCTAAGAGAGTATCTATGAAATATTGTCTCACTTATCTTTTCCCCCCTTCTCCCCTTGGTGGATTATGTCCGAACTCAACAGTTGGGCCTTCGTAGGTGAGCTGCACGTTTACTGCACGATCTGCACCAGGAATGTGTGTGTTGCCCCAGTGTGTGATTTGTAGTGGCTTTTCACTCCCACAATGTCACTTTTTGCCACTAGACCTATCTTGTAAACCAGATCACAGTTTGATTCCACACAGACTTTTTCCCAAGTGCCGGGAATGGAAGACTTCAGTTTATTCCTTAACATTCTCTCACTTACAGGCTACACTTACTAGCAGTTGTTACTTTAGGTCTGAATGACAGATGCTTTATTTGTACTGAGTGAAGTGGTCTGCACAGTGACACACACACACACACACCCTCTCAGGAGTCGTATAGTGTGTGTTTTATCCATCTTGTTCTGGTCAAACCAAGCTGACTGATTTTCCAGGCCTCCTGACCCATGCAGCATACTAGCTGTGGGTTTGAGATGTTTGGAAAAGACAGAAGGAAACAGTGGATGTTGCAGCCCATCACCTCTTTAGTGGAGTTAAGTAAAAGTGGAAATGTTAGTTATTTTATAAACATTATAATGGAGCCCAGATGCCAAGTGTATTGCTGCAGAAAACCCTGATCTTTGATACTTTAATACCCTGGCATGCTGTGTGTCTATAGGTTAGTTCTCAAAACATCTTTGCATGGTGTGTGCGTGTGTGTGCACATTTTAATGAGTGGCTTTTGGAAGCAAACCAAGATTTAGTGTTCAGCATGTAAAACCTTGAGAGAGGACAGATTTTTTTCATGGATTATCCACTCATATGTTTAGAAACACAAGGTTTTGCATATACTTTGTTTTAGCAACAAAGGATCGGAATGAATAAATACTCTTTTTGAAGGCTGGCGTCCTAAGCTGTTAAGGTTAGAAGCTGCCTGTGCTAAGCGCAGCAGTTTATGAATCTGTTCAGAAACCCTCTAATGAGATGTCATCTCTGCTTTTTCCAGGACTTGGAATAGCAAAGGGGTGGTACTTCTAGAAAGACATCTGTCATGAGTGTAGTTTAAGGTGACTTTCTGAGAACCATTTTCCTCCCCAGACACATAAAACAGGAATTAACCATTGTAATAGTCTTTGTTAAATAAATTGCAGACAAGCCTAGAATCTGTTTTGTAGTTCATAGAGGCCTTGTGCCAGGAGTTCTGAGTTAGAAGGAGGGTGAATGTGAACTATGCTTGACATATTCATTCTCCATCTGTTACATTTACCATTTCTCAAGTTTGCCTGGCAGTCGGAAGAGAGGGTTGACATTATTGTCTGTGGGCTTGGTTGAGAATGACATGTTCCTTTGGAAGGGGTTGCCGCGTTAGTCTGTGTAAGCTTATCAAGAAAAATCCAATGAATGTTCCTTTGGATTTTGTCTGAAACAATTAGGTAGAAATTTGTCTCAAGGCATGCTGGACATCTTTTGGGATCTCTTTGATCTGACTTGGGAGGGGCTTCTAAAGCCTATCTGGGTAAGGCATCAAATATCTGAGTATTCCCAGTGGGGATACTGTACTTGGATTCTTTCCTAGAGGAAGCCTTTGGAGCTCTTGTGGGAAAGTTGCAAAGATGCTCCTTCATGTAAGATACTCCTGAAATCCTAAAAGATTAAAAGGAAAAGAAATCTCTGCAATGCCACAACATACCCTAAAGGAATACAAGAGGTAGATCAAGCAGCATGTTAGAGATTAGATTGGCCAAGTGTTGACATCAAGACAATACGCTCTTCCTTGGCAAAGCCAGATTCCGTGCAAGGTCTGGAAGGATTAGATCTGGAGGAGGGAGTGTATTTATTAGCTCCTCCAAGAGCGCTTGCATGCTATTTTATGACCAAGGTTGTTCTTGTAGAGGATTTTGGACAGGCCTTGTAAACAGGATTCCTTCATTCTTTGGAGAAATGAATGACTGTGTAGGAGATGACATGGTTTGAATAAGAAATATCCCTCACCCATGGCTTTTAATGTGTTTTTAAAGCTAAAACTCAGGGAACTAGAATGTCCTGTTGGAACCCAGAACTGAAGGAGCTCTTTTAGGAAATGAGAATATGAATTTGACACCTTGTTGCAGTTTCCTGATCACTTCTAATGTGTTTAGAAACTTTGAGCTTTTATAACCAGGGTGGCCATATAGGAAGAAACTGTTTCTCTGTTTGAAGGGCGCCCCCCCCCACAAAGTGGCTAGCTTCCTCGGGGAAGCTATAATAGAGAGTGCTCCTTTGGATCTTAGCACACTTTCACTCTGAATTTTCTTCCACACTTCAGGGCTTGGCTTGCAATCAGTTACTGTCTCCGGCCAAGTCTGTTGTTCTTAAAGTGGAAAAGGTACAACCAATTAATGCTGCCTGCAAAGGACACTCAAGGCAGCCAGGGTTCTTTACAGCTGGGCTTTTTGCCAAATACTGGGCATTGGCACTGACATTCTGAGGCTGCTGCTTTTCCCTCTGAGCCTAGCTTTCCTTTAGATCTTGACCCTGCAGTGAAGTTGGTAACGTTTCGGTTTGTGACATCATTTTTTCACATAGCAACAGGCTGCAATCACAAACAAAAGATTAGGACTCCGCTGTAGGAACACTTTAATAGCATTATGTGGATGATATAACAAAATGCCACTCCTGTTTGAACAAATAAAAGGAATCCAATGGGTTATGTGATATGGGATTTGCTAGTCCAGCGAACTGTAACAGGCTATTGTGTAGGCGTTAGAAGCAGTGGTTTTCAACCTGTGAGTCCCCAGGTGTTCCTGGACTGCAACTCCCAGAAATCCCTTCCAGAGGCTTCTGGGAGTTGCAGTCCAGGAACATCTGGGGACCCACAGGTTGAGAACCACTGTGTTAGAGGTGTGCCTTGGAGGAGAGGTGGGAGAGAACACACATATCCCAACCTTTAAGACAGTTATAAATAATTTGAGAGGGTTATACGAAATCTACAGATTCACTTGGAAAATAAAAAGATTCTGTATCAAGCAGAGATCGAAAGGAAAAAAATAACAAAAAGACAAAAATGTGCGGCACCTAAAATATTATATTTAATATGATCTTTTGTGGGCATGAATGAAATGCTGAAGGCCACATGTTTTTGACTTTTTTGTGTTGTTCCTTTGTGTGTGCTTTGCTTGCACAGACTAATATGGCTACCTCTCCAAACCTACAAAAAGATTCCAGTAATCTTCCATGGAAGCAGACCAGTATGGGCTGAATGTTTGCTTCCTTGAAAGTGGCAGTTTCTGCTTTGTAAAGCATGGCACTTCTTTTCATCCAGAATTATCTTGCATCAAAAATCACTTTTCCTGACTGGGAGGCTTTGTTTAATTAAATTAAGAGTACTTGGGATTTTTGTTGTTGACATTTCACAGTGGAGTAAAGATTGTCCTTAGGTACTGCTGTAGAGGATATTTGGTGACTTTTCAGGAGTGGTGTGGAATACTGATTAGTTGTCTGTTGTCTCAGTAAAAAGCATATAGACAAGCCTCTTCTACTAGCTCCCAGCCTGCTCTTTGAGGCCAGAAGAGACGTGCCTTCAAAGCTGTTCAAAAAGTGAAGGCTCTGTCTGCCCAGGTTGGTGGGCTTATTTGGACTTTTGAAGATATGATGGGTCCTGCCACAAAATGGCTCTCATAAGGAAAGATGCCTCTTACAAAATGGCTACTGATTCTTTTGGATAGCAATTGGAAGGCGACAAAGTTCCAACCTTCAGCCTCTGTGAGAAGAGCCCTGCAGGAAGAGAGAGCCTAGGAGTGCTCTGTCCCCTCCTTCATCCAAGATGTTTATCTCATTGCCAGAGGTGTGTGTGTGTGTGTGGGGATGTTAAAGAGAAAGAAGGCAGGAAGCTTGAACAGAGGAAGGAGAAACAACCAATGGTGGACTTTTTGATAGGGGAGGAAAGCGAGTGAGGAGAAGAGTATGGAGGAGTCGGAGGAGTCGGCAGTGGGAATTCAGGTGGACTGGTGGGAGGCAGAACTGTTAGAATGGAGCATTTCCTTCCCCACGGGGCAATTGTCCACTGAGGAGAAAGAGCGGTTGGAATTGCGGTTGGAGTCTGAATGGGTGAGACATCCCTGCTATGGGACCATCTATACAGGAGGGATTGGTCCACTGAGGAAACCAGCGGATGGCAAGCCCTTTGGGAAGCCCCCAGGGCTGGACTAACAACTTAAAGACAAGTGACATTGAAACAGTAATCGTTAAAGACTTTAATTAACACTTTCAAAGCCACCTCTCTCTTTTTCTTGATTAACCATGTCCCTCCACATGTCTTGGTCTGTAGCTCTCATCAGCCTTAGCTAATTATGCAAGCTAGTGAAGGTCTGTGAGAGTTCGGTTTGGAAACATCTGGAGGGCCACAGTTGCGCATGCATGCTTTAAATAGTATGCAAAAGCTGAAGGGTGGTAGTTCAGCAAAGGCCCATTTTTCAATACTGTGTTCAGTCTAGTGAGTTCAGGGAAGGCAGCTTACACTGCAGCTGCTATTGAAGTGCCACCAGAACAAATGTGGCTTGGTCTCTTTCTTCCCCCCCCTCTCAAAACAGAAATGTATTTGTGTATTCATTGATGGCAGCAAGTACACGTTTTTATTTTCAGCTTATTGAACTGAGTGTTTCTAAATGTTCCTAACCTTCTCTTGCCAAAGGAAGAATAATGACTCCTGAAGTATACATCTTTAAGTGATTTGGCATATTTTCCAGACAACAAATTCTAGAGTAATTGCTGAAAGTTATTTATGGTTGTTTTGGGCTTTCTTTTCCAGGGAGAGCTTGAAAGGCAGCTTCTTCAGGCCAATCCTATATTGGAGGCCTTTGGGAATGCCAAAACGGTTAAGAATGATAACTCTTCAAGATTTGTGAGTATCTGCTTCCCTTGGTTAGATGCTGAGTTCCCTTGTGAGGAAGAAATAAAACTAGTTGGGTTAATAAATGTTGTTTACTTAATCTTGATACAAATGGCTTTGCTTTGTTGGTATTTTGAAGACTTTATGTTGTAAGTTGGTATCTTCAAAGAGCTGTATGCATGCACCTATTGAAACTTTGATTGCCTCTGTTATGTTTCTGTTGTACAGAGCCAATGACCATGACAGTTGCTATTCTACTGGAAGGATTAATTTTTTGAATCACTGAACGCCATTTAATGTTCTGTGCTATGTAGCACCTGGAAGTTAGAAGCAGAAAACAAAGAAGTTAATTAAATTGTTAGCCCTCGCTAGACCAATTAAGTCAATACAGTTAACATAAATGCTGACTTTAAAGGTTTCAATTAAATCGGTGGCATTAACAGTTGGATTTAGATCAAAATAATCTGTTTAAATCTATCATTTCCTGTCTTTAGCAAGTGGCTCTTGTGACAGCTACCAAGATCCAGTCAAAATGCTGGAAAATACTTAGGTTATTTTACTTCAATACTGTATTCGAAAACCCACTTAATATAGGAGACATTTTTTGCTGGTAAAACATATCCTGATGTCAAGTTCCTTTAATCTGTAGAACTTCTGTGGCATAACTTGGGGTTTTCCAGAAAGCTAGAAGAAGATATGAATATTGCATTGTTAATGTGTGTACTACAGTTGACTGTGTCCCAATTCTTTGTTTCTTCAGGGGAAATTCATTAGAATCAACTTTGACGTAAATGGCTACATTGTTGGAGCTAACATTGAAACTTGTATCCTTCCCACTGTTTACGGGAAATGTAGTCAACTTCCACAGGAAGAAGGGAAGGCAAACAATATTTGCCTTAGGAACTGTAGGTGGTCGGCATTTTGAGGTTGTCTTTTTAGCAGAACTCCTTGGCAATCTTAGGATAAAGTGTTTTTATGTGAGCACCTTCATCTCTTCATGTGCCAGTTTGAAATGGAGAGATATTTTATTGTTCTAGCTCCAAAAAAAAAAATAAAAAAAAAAAATACTGTACTTATGATCCAGTGAGCAGTTTTATTCTTTTGCAGAAATTGCTATCATGGATGGGATTTCTGAGACCTTGGTTATAGCAGAATGACATATGTCTAAGTGATATCTCATCTTCCCATTAAACGTGCATTCTAGAGACTTAAATATAAAATATTTTGCAAGATATTCTTTATTGACCAAGTTATGAATACTTGAATTGGGTGCTTTACTTTGGCTTCAGTTCTGTATCTTTTTCCACTTACACACATATAACATTGCATTCTTTTTTGGGGGGGTATTTTTTAATTTTATGTTTGTTACTAGTAATTTGATGGAAGGAAATGAAAATAATATGACTAGGCAACAAGCACACAAGATATAGTGACCCAGTTCTTAATACTATAGCTTTTCATGAAAATGTCCAACCCATTTCACATTTGTCTTCTTCGCATTTGAAAAGGATACCAACCTTTTTGAGAACATGCGTGCACAGAATCTTAGGAATGGTCAGGCATGCATTTTGTTTCTCTTAACTTATGAAAAGATCTGTTGGAGAAGTCACGAGCGATACGCCAGGCCAAAGAAGAGAGGACATTCCACATCTTCTACTACTTGCTGACTGGTGCAGGGGAACACTTGAAAAGTGAGTACATTGTGCTGCACTGATAGACAGCCTCCTCCATAGGGGTGTCTCCATATCATACCAAAGCCTGCTACTGCACCTTTACAAATACTTAGTGCAGACATTTTCTCGGAATTTCCCCCTACTTACAGATAGATGTCTTTATGGGTAATAAAAGGCATCAGGTCACTTGAAATTTTTCACAAAGCAACCAGCTCTTAGCATTTTTTCTGCTTTGTGTAAGTAAGTGTTGGAGCAAATATTGAAGTGAGGTACCCTTGAACTGAAAAATTAACCCAGTTAACTGGTGAAATGGGGGAAGTTCAATTTATGACCTGTTTTACTGCTGATGCCTGACAGTTGCCTAGGCAGAGTTTAGTTCTCATAAGGATACAAACAACGCCAGCTCAGTACAAATTCAGATGGGAACTGGTTTTTCATTGAAAATATAGCTTAATATTGGAGATCTGCCATTTACTCCAGAAAGTAGTAATATTCAGTTTGGGTTTTACTGTAGGAAGCCTAACATGGGTAGTGATGCTCTTCAGTAGTGCTAAATCTAATCTGCTACATGTGTCATATAAGATGTGAATTTTAGCCCTTTGGCTTGTCTTGGATATTTTGGCTAAGCAGGATCTGCTTAGAATGACTATGTATTCCAATGTTCTCATCTTTTTAGATGACTTACTGTTGGAACCCTACAACAAGTACCGTTTCCTTTCCAACGGACATGTCACAATTCCGGGACAGCAGGACAAGGACATGTTTCAGGAGACGATGGAGGCAATGCGTATCATGAGCATTCCAGAAGAAGAACAGATGGGTATGGCTTTATTAAAAAGAGCTTAAGGCATGCAAGAACGTTGCAGTGCAAAATTTCCTGTGACACATTGTGGGTTGTAGATGGCCAGGCGTGTCCATTTCATTAGCAGTGGCAAAGTTTTTCTTGTGCCCAATCCAAGCCTAGATAAAACTGCTTATGCTGTGGCTGAACAGCCAAAGAGGAGAACACAGAAAAGTATCTCCTACTTCTGACTGACACCTCTCAGCTGCTGAATACATTAAATGAGCCATTAAAAAACACTTAAGCATATACAAGATCTGGAAAGTTTTGGAGAGGGTAGCCATGTTAGTCTTTTCAAGAATTCCAGGCAAAATCAAATCAAAACAAAACAGAAGAGTCAAAATATGTGGCACCTTAAAGACTAACTTTCATATTTTAATGCATCCACTTCTTCAGACATATAGCAGCAGAATGAGGTGTGCAATATAATATGTGATGGGATACACATTTCATACCAAATATTCATTGGCTGTTGTATCTGTATTTGCATGTCAGTCCCATTGTAAGTTCCTATAGAGACAGTGGATAGGGGAGGGGGAAGAGGAGTAGTAGGGGGTTGTAAAGATTATGGGGAGAAGGATTTGCCCAGGGTCTCATATTGTTTGTTGATATGGTAGGTGTTGTTTTGTGGCTCTGTGGTATATTCCTCAAGAGAGGGAAACCAGCTGTCAGATCAGGGGGGGGGGGTTTGAAGCGAGAGGAGAGAGAATGGGAAATGTTTTTACACCTACCATAGCAACAAACATGAGACCCTGGGTAAATCCGCCTCCTCATCATCTTTATAACCCCCCCTCCTCTTTCCCTTCACCTATCCACTTACAACCGGTCTGACATGCAAATACAAATACAGCCAATGGATATTTGGTATGAAATGTATATCCCATCACATATTATATTGCATGCCTCATTCTTCTGCTATATGTCTGAATTAGTGGATGTTTAGTCCACAAAACATTACATTAAAATATTTATTTATTTATTTATTTATTTATTTATTTATTTATTTATTTATTTATTTATTTATTTATTTATTTATTTATAGTATTTTTACCCCACCTTTCTCCTTGGAAAAAGGACCCAAGGCTGCTGACAGAATAAGTGATAATATACAGTCCAGTACAATTAAGACATGTTCAAGTATTGATAATAGGGAATTGAGGGACATCTTACAGCATTAATAGACAGCATTACATTGAAACTACAAGAGAATGTGAGCAGTTAAAGGGGAGTAAAGTTCCGTGTAAAGTTATGAGTGATGGAAACTAACATTGAAAACATAGCGTCAATGTAAACCCATAAGGTTATAATTAGTTATAAACACAAAGTCTATGTGATCCTGTAGATTCAAATAAAAGACACTTAAGAGGTATAGCATAATACAGGGAAAGTTTGCCTGCAGAGAAAGGTCTTTGCCTGTTTCCGGAAGGACAACAGAGACGAGGCAGTCCCGTCCTCTAGTGGGAGGGAGTTCCAGAGTCTGGGCACAGGAGCTGAGAAGGCCATTTCATGGGTTCTCACGAGATGTATCTGTGAGGGTGGCAGGATGGAGAGAAGGGCCTCTCCTGATGACCTTAACACATTAGTCAGTTCATACTATGAAATTCGATCTTCGAGGTAGCTAGGATCCAGGCCGTACAGTGCTTTGTAGGTCATGGTCAGCATCTTGAATTGTGAACGACAGCTGATTGGCAGCCAGTGGAGCTGGGGCGTAATGTGATCTCTGTACCCCCCCCCCCAGTCAGCTGTCTGGCTGCTCCATTTAGGACCCATTGAAGTTTCCTGAGGCTTTTCATCGGTAGCCCCACATAGATCTCATTACAGTAGTCTAGCTGGGATGTCACTAGGGCATGTATCACCGTGTCCAGAGCTGCTTTCTCAAGAAAACGGGCGTAAGTGGTATACTAGCCTTAATTGTGCAAATGTGCTCCTGGCCAGCCGTGACCTGGGCATCCATGCTCAAGGATGAGTCCAAGAGCACGCCCAAGCTGCGTACTTGATTCTATGATTCTAAGCTGTGTACTTGATTTTTCAATTGGAGGGTGACCCCATCCAGTACAGGTTGCATCCCTGTCCCTTGATCTCCCTTTCATCTGACCATGAAAGTTAAGTATTTTAGGTGCCTCGTGTTTTGTGTCTTTTGTTTTGTTTTGTTTTTCTTTGATTTTGCCTGAAGATCTGGAAACCAGGTGGTAAAATCTTCTTCGGACTCATGGCATACTAAATTGTGTTTGTTTAAGCAAGATAATAAAAGTAACCTGTTGGCTGGACTCTGTACTTTTGAGATAGCTTGCCTGATATGGACCACTGCTCATTGCCCCTGGTGGTGAGCTGCATAAATCTTGCCCTCCAGTGAGCCTCTCAACTTTTTGTGCAGTATTGATTCATTGGCCTTTTGACAGTGCCCATGTCCTCTGGGTGGCATATAAGCTGGAGCTCCAGATACTGATCTAGAAACTGTCAGCACTGAGGAGTTCAAAGACAATGCTTGTCTGAACTAGAGGAGCTGCCAGTAAGGGTGTTCATATGATTAACAACCACCGTGCCAGTTTTGTAGTTTGGATTCTGGAGTCATATCTGATCAGTCTGTGGCTCTGTATGATCACGAAGAAGAAGCAAATAAGTAGCCCCAGTTGACTGGAGACAGCAGCATAATGCACAGTAGACCTCTGATTTAATTTCCAATAGCCAAGGTCCCTGCTTGCAAGTCATACTTGATTGGCAACTAGGTCTCAGGGTGACAGAGACTGGCATCTACATCTGCAGTTGATTATATTGAGGTGGCAGTGTGTGCACTCCAGTGCCTGGGGGAACTTGTTTCTACCTCCAAAACCTCCCTGCCTTTGTACTAGCACCCAGTCTGTACTTTCCTTTAAAACAGCATGCCACCATGCTTACATAACACGAGTGTTCATGTTGTATAGATGGCTCTTACAACTAGCAACAGCATTTTACCAATGCCAGACTACGTAGCTAAAGAAGTCTTTGGGGTCTACTCTGCCCTGCCCTCTGGCTCTAGGTCTCTCTGAATGCCAGGCTCTGGGACTGAATGTCAATTGTTATTTCTCAAAAATGCATCTTTAACATCTTAAAATTGCTTTCCTGGCCTCGGGAGGATGATGGAAATCAATGGTTTCACGCAAGGTGATAGATCACATGGCTCTTCCACTGAAGCTTCTGCTTTCTGGGAAATTACTATTGCCATTCTACTACTTCTGGCATTCGGAGGCTGTCTTGGCATATCTCACCAAAGTAGCATCAGCCACTGACATCTTAGGGACAGAAATTGAAAGTAATGTGCTACAAATGACAAACAGTAATGTTAATGTGATTTTTTAAAGGTGCATGTATGGGCATAATAGCATTTTTTCAGGAAGAACTATGTATGAATAAGTTACCTCATTCATACATTTTTTATTTTTAAGTTCATATGTTTTTATTTAATGGGAGGTCCAGCTCACAGGAGGGCTCTGGCCATGGAATTTTCACTCACTGGGGCTAGGGAAGGGGGAAAAAAACCAGAGTTGGGCAATAAATTGAACGGAATTTAGTCGAGAGAAAGGATCATTGACTGCAGTAAGAAATGCAATCATCCCCATGAATAGCTCATACCAAAAAGCTCATATAGTGAAGAATAGAGTGAGTAAGGCTTCTTGAGTGATTTGACTTTTCTCCTGCTTCAGGTCTGCTGAGAGTGATCTCTGGTGTCCTTCAGCTTGGAAATATTGTCTTCAAAAAGGAGCGCAACACAGATCAGGCTTCCATGCCAGACAATACAGGTAAAGTTTTTTCCTTTTGGATCGGGGCAGAAAAACAATGCTTCCCTTCCTCGGAACAGTTCAGGACTTAAACATTATGTTCATACATTGCAAGAAGCATCTCTTAATGTATCAAGTGGACTAACTGACACAGCTGTATCCTCAGTGGCATTTGGACAAAAGCTGGATGCCAGTGTTGTGTTGGAGCTGTTGAAGTTATAAGCAGTCGGTGGTGTTGTCTCCTGGTGGTGGCAGACATGTAGTCGACATGTCGACATCCGTTCTTCCAGGGCCTGATTGCAACTGCCTGTGAATAGGCACGTGTAATGCCTCCTGCTACGACATGATGAAAGCCAAGGAAGGGAGGGGAGTAAAATGTGGAGAAGATGAAAACTGGGAGGCACGATACCCAGCAAATAGACTGGGTATCAGAATGTGGAGGAAGACTGAATTTGGTAACAGAAATAATAGGAAATAGCTGCTTAAAATGAATTGACTGCTACTTATCGGGGATTTGACACTGTTACCATGTAACGAACAGCCTTTCAGTAGAAGGGACACTGAGTCCAGTGGCTTTTGTTTGTTCCTTAATCTCAGGCATGTCCAATCTTCAGCCCTCCAGATGTTTTGGACCCCAACTCCCACAGTCCTTTGTGATTGGCAATACAGGCTTAGAGTTCTGGGAGTTGTGGTCCAAAACATCAGGAGGGCTGACGTTTGGACATGCCTGATTGATCTACCTCTTCTCATCTGTGGTTTAGAACAGATGTGAAATAAGACTATGGGGGGGGGGGGGGGAACAATTTTGTTCTGCCCTGCTGCAGCTGATTCAGTCCAGATATTAAAGGTAAAGGTTCCCCCTGCACATGCGTGCTAGTCGTGTCTGACTAGGGGCGGTGCTCATCTCCGTATTCACGTTGGAGAGCCAGTGTTGTGCAAGTCCATGGCCACGTGGCTGGCATGGATGGAAGGAAATGCTGTTTTACCTTCCTGCTTTTTATGGCGGTACCTATTTTATCTTCTCGCTTCTACATGCTTTCGAACTGCGAGGTTGGCAGGAGCTGGGGTTATCAGCAGGAGCTTACTCCGCTGCATAGCACCTGGGATTCGAACTGCCGAGCTGCCGACTTTGCAGCTGACAGTTTTCACAACCTTAGTCCACTGAGCCACTAATGAAATGCATAGAGCCAACAGTGGCTGCTCATTTCCACAGCCTTGTGGCAAGCTAACTTTTATGCACCATATATTCTTAGAAAACATTTAGAAATCAGTTGTGACTTGAAAATCTTGAAAATTTAGGGATTAAACCTCCTTTCACAGCTTGATACTGGACCTTAGAACCAAGAGACCTCTTCAATCACATTTATTGTCTGACATTGAAAAAGATTCTTCTCTTTAAAAAAATCCTTTGTGTCATATTAATATATGCTATGTATGTTCAACCTTTCATTCACGATGAGACTCCAGTAGAAATACGGAAAATGGGGAGTTTACCTGCTTAATTTCATCAAAGTGACTGCACCCGGTGGTTTTACACTAGGGTAGATGGGCTCAGGGACAGGGTTTTTTTTTTTTACCTCAACACTGTGCCCCCCCCCCCCGGCCTGGAAATGGCCATTTTCAGACTTTTTAAATAAAAGGAAAACAAGAAAGCACTTTTTATTTATCTTTCCTTTCTTTTGGGTTTTAGGACGGCGGGAGGCCTTAGAGGACTCCCAAAGTCATCAATGAAGAAATGGTTTCAGGAGTGGGAAAAGATTTTCTGATCCATTCCTAACTTTTTTAAAAAATTGGGTCCTGTATACCATGGGTTCGTTCCAGAAACATGCCTGTAAGCCAAAGCAGTCTTATATCAAAGCAAATTTCCTCATAAGAAATAATGGAAACTCAGATGATTCATTCTGGGATCCCATAGACCACCTATTGAACACACAAAATGCCAAAACTCACAAAAGAAGTTGGCTTGAAGTCCACATCTACACTGTGGTTTACGTACCTGGCTGTGGTATCCGCTCTGCTCTGACTAAAAGCAGAATTTTACTCTGTATTTTTAATGTGACAATAATTAGCCACAATTTGTGGCCATGTACACACTTGACTAGTTGCCCCATGACTAGAAATGGTTTCAAATATAAGAAAGGATGTTGAAATACATTAAATAAAAATACAAATATAAAGAAGAATAAAAACCTAACCAGCTTTCTCCTTTGAAAATTTTTGTGGATGGTACAAGGGGGTCCTCCATTCCTCTCTCCCCCCCCTCTGTTTTGGAGAGTGCCTGAGATGGGATGTTCCCAACAATCACCCACAATCCAGTGGTGGTGGGGAGAGAGCACCACCACTGGCTCACTTGTTATCATGTGACCTGCTCTAGTGCTTGTATTGCAAGACATTGCTTGTTGATCAAGGCAAATTTAGAAGAAATGTTAGCTTGTCTTACAAACTGCTGTTAAACCAAGTTACTCTTAAACCAAGGTATTGCTGTATATGAGTATACAGTGGTGCCTCTTAAGGCGAATTTAATTCACTCTACAGGTCAATTCATTTTATGACAAATTTGTCCTAAAAATGCGGTTTAGCATGGTTCCCATAGGAATGCATTAAATTCGTCTTGTGAGGCACCCCATAGGAAAAATTCATTCGTCTTATGACTTTTTCATATTAAGGGGCATTCGTCTTCAGGCACTACTGTATTTTTGTCTAAAATTGTTAGACTGAAAATTGAGGGTTGTCTTATACATGGATGTAAGCTGAGGAGAGAACCACGTGGTTGCAAAATAAATTTTTGGATGGGAAAAGTGGGGGTCATCTTACATATGGGGACGTCTTATAGATAATCTTCCTGTCTATCCAGTGTGTTATTATTAGGAAGTTATTCTTTTCTAGTTGTAATAGCTTGCAAAAATATTCCCCTTCCACAGTATAATGAAGGAAATAACACTATTAAATTTCACCTTTTTTACTCTTTCTCTCTTTAGCGGCTCAAAAAGTTTCTCATCTTCTGGGTATCAATGTGACAGACTTCACTAGAGGAATCCTTACACCTCGTATCAAAGTTGGCCGAGATTATGTCCAAAAAGCACAGACTAAAGAGCAGGTATGCATTGTATAGGATTGAAAGAAACAGAAGTAAAACAACTGATAAATAAGCAAGTTCTACAGGCTGTTCTTGATGTCTTCCTGTTGATAATAAGAAAAGAAAGAAAATGAATTGAATATGCTGTAGATTTTGATTTTCATTAGTTTGTTATTTTCAGAAAGCAATGTTTTAAAAAGAAAAGGCCCATAAGACCAAAGAGGATTTATTTCTGATGTGGCTTGCTTCCCTCCTCCCATTTGCTTTAGACTGGACATATTTGATTCAGCCCAAGAGTACAGAATGATTTCTTTGTTACTTTCCAGATGAGATTATTTGAAATAATTATAATTTATAAGAGCGCAGGAAGGACTCCAAATTACCCAGGCATTCTCAAGGAGAAGTCTAAGAATTGTTACAGAGTTTGCTGTTCTCTCTGGTTTGAACCTCTCGTGTGATTTTTGCTACTTTTCAGGCTGACTTTGCCATCGAGGCTTTGGCCAAAGCCACTTATGAGCGCATGTTCCGGTGGCTGGTGATGCGCATCAACAAGGCCTTGGATAAGACAAAGAGACAAGGAGCATCTTTCATCGGCATCCTTGACATAGCTGGCTTTGAAATCTTTGAAGTAAGGAAAAGTTTCAGCATGCAAGATCTGCAGCGTGAATGAGACCTTGCCGATCCTTAAGCAGATGGAAATAGATTTTGTAAAAGCTTAGATGAAATGTAGAAGGTTTATGTAGGAAAAAGTTGCATAAGCGAAAAGTTACATATGTGTGTAATTGTCAGCCTGTGCATGTGTGTGTGTGCACACGCATACAAAAACCACGATTTGGATTGGATAAAGCAGGAAACGTGTTAGAAGGGTACCCATTTTTAGAAGGAGTGCACAGCTGATGTTGGTGCTTAGGGAAAAGGGAAAAGGCTGCTAGTAATACTGTCAGACTAGAATTAATGAGGGAGGCTGGATGCATCATATTAGACCCCAGTGGGGCTAAAAATCCTTGCAGTTGAGCATACTGCTAACGGAGGAGTTCCACTTGCATTTTGGACCTTTCCGCCTCTCCCCAGGGCTCTGTTAGGAAGATGGTCCCCCCGATCTTGTTCCCCAATATTTATTTATTTATTTATTTATTTAAAAAAATTAGCCACCCCACTACCAAGAGGTTTCTGGGCGGCATACAACAATGTATTAAAAAGTATAAAACAATAACATTGTTAAAACTATAACATACAATACAGTTAAAACACAATACGATACAAATGATAAAACCCTGCTGCTCATGTGTCCAGCAAAAAAATAAATAAATAAATCTAATTAAAATGCTGGCTATATTGGAAATATTTAAGCTCTTTCCAATACAGAAGAGCCCTTGATCACCTTTGAGGATGGCAATCAATCCTAGATATAGATCAAAAACTGCACCAAGGAGAGAGTAGAGATCTTTTAGAGATCTGCTGAATGTTTTTTTTTCTTTGCTAGTCTTAATAGCCTGGTATTGGCATACTTGTAACACTTAAGAAATTCAAAATGACTGTTCTGAAATGAAAATACTTAAACTCCAACATAGTTTCCCATATCAAACACTCTTCATGTCTGCAAAAACTGGCAACCTTGATCAATGAAAGGTAGAGAGTTAAAGTCACAGAAGGTGCCTTTATTCAGATGATCTCCTCTCTGGTCGTTTCTGATTATTACAGTGCACTGATTCAAGGGCTTGGAATTGTCCACCAGCAGAAAAGAGATTAATAGTGGTTAGTTGGCTGATCAGTAGGTAACACCATCCAGCAAACAGTCACCTAGAGTTATATTCTTCTTTTTTTCTCCTGAAATAGCTGAATTCATTTGAACAGTTGTGTATTAACTATACAAATGAGAAGCTGCAACAGCTCTTCAACCACACCATGTTTATCTTGGAGCAAGAAGAATACCAACGCGAGGGCATCGAATGGAATTTCATTGACTTTGGCTTGGATCTGCAGCCCTGCATTGATCTGATAGAGAAGCCGGTGAGTGATGCATTTTAAGCCAGATAATAGCTACAGCACTAAGTTAAGTGAATCACCCACTTGCCTCTTTTGCATGTAAGGCAGCTATGACAGGGGTGTCCAAACTTTTTGCAGGGAGGGCCAGATTTGGTGAGGTTAAAATGTTTGGGGGCCGACCATTCAGCCACATTTGGCCCCCAGGCCAGACTCTGGACAAGTCTCTGTAACATGCAAGGAGGCAGGGAGGATGCTGCAGCCACAGTGCCGGGGTCGGGTAGGATAGGCAGGTGGCTTGGGGGATGGACGGAAGCAGGGAGGACAGGCAAACCATAAAACCGCAAGCTGATGTCTCCATCCAGTATGGGGAGGGGCCAGCTGGCAGGAATGAGAGACAAGCTGAGCCAATGGGCAGAAGAGGCTGCGGGCCGCTTGAAATTTGAAAATGGGCTGCATCTGGCCCCCCGCGCCTGACTTTGGACATGCCTGAGCTATGAGAAAGAGGGGGGGGAGGGGACCTGTGGCATCGGCAGCTGCCACAGTGACCACAAGCACCAGCTTAGGGAAGGCAGTGGAGGGAAATATTGATTCAGGTTATACTCAAGTCAATCAATTTTCCCACTTTTTAATGGCAAAATTAAGGGCCTTGACTTATATTCGACTTGACTTATACTCGAGTATATACAGTAATATTGTGTTGAAAAATGAAACAACAACATCTGCTGCCACCAACAAATAGACTCTGCTTTGTCACCACCTCTAGTGCTATGCAAAGTTCTTTCCAGACTGGTCCGTATGCATTAAGTGTTTATCAGTTTAACATGAAAAATAACTTCAAATACAGTGTTTATCCACACAGAGTGTAAGTGTAATCTAGATACTTTCCTTGAGAGTTACTCAGTAAACGTTTGACCTCTCTTCCCTAGTAAAGACACAGTTGTCTACATTTCTTTAACCCTTCCCAAGCACAATAAGCAATCTTTTACTCAAGCTTAATTTTATGTTTGTGGAGTTCTTAGTCATCCAGGTGAAGTTGTCTGGGAGCCGAGTCCTGATAACTGGACTTCTTTTCTTGTGCACAAGAAGTCCAATTGCCAGAACTGAACTCCCAGAAAATCTTAGCTTTATTTATTTCTCTTATGGAATTCAAACCGGCCATCACTACTATGTAGAACATAATTGACTGATTCAAATTCTATCTTCTCAGGTGTGCTTCCGTATCCTTATCTATGTTTCTTTAGTTAATTCTATTTTTATAGCCTGCCCCCCAGAGAACTCTGTTGGTCCTCTCCTTGACCAATGAGGTCTCTCTTATTCTGTTACTAGGAAGACTTCTCAACAGCAATCTCATGGCCATTACAGTATGGAAAATTAAGGGACGCAAATGGAAGTGCTGAAAAACTGCTTCCTATCTGTCCAGGATGCTTGGTTGTGCCTGACAAGCTAAAACAGTTGCTGTCTTCTCTTGTACTTTCCCATTTTAGTAGAAGGGCTGACTCTGCCTCTCCCACCCACCCCAACCCCCACTCTCATCCAATAGGCGGGTCCTCCAGGCATATTTGCTCTGCTAGATGAGGAGTGTTGGTTCCCAAAGGCGACTGATAAAAGCTTTGTGGAGAAGGTGGTGCAGGAACAGGGCACTCACCCTAAATTCCAGAAACCAAAGCAGCTGAAAGACAAAGCGGATTTCTGCATTATACACTATGCTGGAAGGGTAAGTTCTCAACATGGTTTCATGACGATAAAGCAAGCGATGCTATTACATTCTCAGCAATTCAGTTTAAACAGAGTGTTTAAATAAGCAGTATGGTCATGTATGTGACACACTTGCTTCCATAAAATTTGTCTTGTAGAGTTGTGCCATGGCACAACTCGGTCCTAATATATTCCCCATCCTGTCCTGATACTCCCCTCCCTGTCATATGGAGCACATGCTTGAGGGGCTCTGGATAAATTACCCAAGCTTCAGTACCTTGCCCGTTGTATGGTATTCCATTTGAAGAGAGGAGCAAAAGGTATCCTCATGTCCTTGTTACAGTACTGAAGGAAGATTCATCATTTGTAGGTAACGTGGGTGACACATTTCTTCTCTAGGTTGATTATAAAGCCGACGAGTGGCTGATGAAGAACATGGATCCCCTCAATGATAACGTGGCGACCCTACTACACCAGTCCTCAGATAGATTTGTGTCTGAATTGTGGAAAGATGGTATGGAACCAGATTTCTTGCCTATTTCTTATTCAGTATCTTTAAGCCCTTGGCACAGTTGCATTGCTTCCTTGAACATCACAGTGGTCAGTGTGAGCCAAAACGTTTGTGCATGTGCAACTTTTATTTTGAATACTATGTTTCTCGTGTCCTAAAATAAGGAGGATGGAAAATGGTCTGTTGGACAGCCTCCTAGTTATTTGCTATAGCTTTCTATGTCCCATGATGGGATTTCATGAGGGGAAGCCAGATCTTGCCTCAAAAGGACCCTTTCTACTTGCTCCAACCATTAGGTGTCTGCACTTTGGATTATGTGTTGCTTTAACTCTTACTGTTACTATCTCTTTTCTTGGGTTTTTCTTTGACGTCTCTGTTGCAGAGATGCAGAACGTTCAGAGAGCCTATTTCTATCAACACTTTCCTATTCTTCATCTAGAACCAGGTGACTGAGAAACCCGGGTGTTGTGTCGTGTCATGTGATTCCTTCTAGAACCATGCAAGAAACGCTTCCATTATTTCTTCCGTTCCCTTTACTGTTCCTGCTTGTCTGTCTCAACCAGTCCCTCTGCTTTTTGCTAGTAGATCCTCTTGGACTTGGGAAAATAGCTATTTTAAACATGGCGTGATCGCACAGCTACTGCAGCAGGAAACACATGAATGGTTTTGGTTTAAGAGATTATTGGGAATTCCCATCTTAAAATCTTACTGTACATATAAACTAACTGGAAGTAGCTTCTGAGACAAAATAATTATTGGAGAAAATGTCATCTCAGGCCTGTAGCTATGAAAAGAAGACACACTTCTATTTGTTGCATATACCACTCAGTGTCTAATCTGGAAGATGAAGAACAGCAATTAAATTCTCTCATGGATTATATTGAGTTATTACTTTGACCATCAAAGGATACAGTGGATGACCCTCAAGGAAGTTTCTTGTATAAGAAATGATATATTCCCTTGCTTCTGTACAGACTGAAGGCTTTTAGTTGTCAGCTCGTTTAAAGAGGATTTGTTAGCCAGTGCCTACGATGATTTATGAATGCTATGTTGGTTATATCTCATTCATTACTGTAATGTCTACCTCAAAATCAACATGGTCTCCATTGAATTGGTCCTTTGGAGAAAATAGCATATCCTGATTTTTTAGCTATGCAGCGCAAGTACATTTTGCTCCAGCAATGGATTTATTATTTCAATCCCTAATGCAGTCCTGCTTTGGACAAGTTAAAGGGCTTCCTTTTGAGAGCCATTTTTGGTTTTAAAAAGCTTTGACACCGGGCGGTTCAGAGAGAGAGTGTGGCATCAGGAAGTCATATTCTTTTTAGCTTGCCCTGTTCCAAAAGGCTGAGTCTGATACCACGATTACTGAAAGGACTCGTTTTCTTTGAGTTCACTTTTGCCGGGACAGTAGTCTATAGGAAGCAGTTCTGTTGATCATCTTGCATATTGTATCCTGATGTGTGGCCAGCAGGGAAAAGAAAACGAAATGAGGCCCCAGATGTCATTTGCATTGTGGAATTGATATAGCACGTAAGTGCTGGCTTTGCCTACCTTCTTTGTTCAGCCTATCTATGAATGCGATGCTGATATACTTGATCATCATTTAATACCTTTTTGGTGTTATGCTCCATAGGATATATATATAGTGGGGACTTCTCTTGATCATCTGCCAGTAATTTTAGGAATGTTGGCAGCTTTTGTGCTGCAGTATGTATTTTCAAGATGATACTGGATATTGTGCTCATACCTTCCTTGACCACACAGATTTCTCACCAGTGTCTGTACAGAATCTCCCCTCAGCTTGTGTACTGTCTGCCGTAACGTTGACTCAGATGATACTATTAGTTAAATGAGTTGCATGCAAAGAAAAATAAATCTTAGGCTGAATCTTCAGTGGTTATCTTGATGTGAAGAAATCACTACATTCTTGTTAAAATAACCAAGTGAAAGATAGAGGGGATATCTTGCCCCAGCTAAACAGGTTGTCCCAGCGGCACTTTATGTTAGGGCATAAAATCCCTATTTACATTGCTAACTGAATCTGTCAGGCATGGGATGGAGCCTAGCTTTATTAGTCTGTGGCTGCTTTCTTCCCTTCTTGTTGTTGTCCTAATACAAAGGTGAACAAGACGAAGCAAATGGATCCTGCAAACTCCTTTTCTGCCCTTGCTTTATCCCGATCAATTTTTAGTCTGCCACCAAAGCACTGGGGGATGATCTAACGGTCTTGCCTGTCTCTTCTAGTTGATCGCATTGTTGGGCTGGATCAGGTTGCCGGCATGTCAGATTCTGCGTTGCCTGGAGCCTTCAAGACCAGGAAGGGGATGTTTCGCACAGTCGGACAGTTGTACAAAGAACAACTGGCCAAGCTGATGGCCACCCTGAGGAACACAAACCCGAACTTTGTCCGTTGCATTATCCCCAATCACGAGAAGAAGGTACAGTTTGCTCCCTTGTGTATCAATCAAGCAATGGGTGCACAGCGATCCTGACAGCTTAAAGTCTTTAGTTCACTTTTATTATTATTTTTTTAAGTCAGGAAGTGAAGAGACCACAAACATCAGGGGGAGTGACACAAAAACAGATTTGGGGTGCTGTATTTGCCACTTTATGCTTACATTATTGGCATCTGGTTGATGACAAAGAGGTTTTTACAGACTTCCTTCCTCCTCAATTTTGTTACCCCAAATTGGACTTGGCTTTGGGATTTATTTATTTTTAACAGCTCCTGGAAATGTGCTTGGTTCTCCTGTTACATGAGAATTTGTAAAAAAAAAAAAAGAAAGAAATCCGTTTGGGAGTATTTGTGGCACTATCTCTTAAGCATTTGGAGTCAGGCTTGCAATGATTTTCTTAACAGGAACTAAAGGGCGGGTCTTCAGACCCTTCCTTCCTAAAAGATGTCTGCCAGGACTAGCAACCATGAGAAATAAAACCAAAAAACCAAAATGCATAACAAAATTCTCAGGAACAGAACTAGAACTGGAATCGTAAGGTTATAATGTTGTATTGAAAGAGATACCAAGGGCCACCTAGCCCAGCCCCGCAAAAGGGCAGCAATGCACAGTTTAAAAAGCCCATCGTAGATGGTGATCAAACCTCAGTTTCAGACTCTGAGTGAGGTTTTCCTGTAGCCATGCCTGGTCTCATCTAAAGCCCAGAATGGACATTCCAGGGTTGCAGCTCCCAGGTGGGGGCCAAGCATTCAAGAGTTTGAATTT
The DNA here is from genome assembly GCA_023846285.1 of Phrynocephalus versicolor. Taxonomy (NCBI): domain Eukaryota; kingdom Metazoa; phylum Chordata; class Lepidosauria; order Squamata; family Agamidae; genus Phrynocephalus; species Phrynocephalus versicolor. Next base: position 22,514,282 of record JAHTLZ010003526.1, on the reverse strand, counting down.
CCAAGGGGATGGGGGACAAGTTGAGATCACCCAGATGTCGAAGCATAGCAGCTCATCTGGCATACCATTGTGTGTGGCTGTCAGAGCTATAGGCTGTGCCACCTGTGTGGTCCTGGACATGTTGCACAGCCCCAGTGTACCTTCAGAAAGAGGGACAAGGAAACCATTTCTGAGTGTACAAAGAAATGCCTGGGTAGCTTCAGATAGTCTCTATTCTGGCAAGGTTTCAAGCTTCAAGCAAGACACTCCAAAGCATTTTGCTGGGCCAGAGGAAATATAATGATACAGACATTTTTCTCTCCAACTTTCTAACTTTAGTTAGTACTTCTGCTGATTCATTTTGAATCCTTGATGTTCTTGTGTGTTTTCTCTTAATATTTTCTAATATTTATACTAATTTAACAGAAGTACATTTAAAATCAAGATTTTTTTTTGTTCAAATAGGCAATGTGTGGCCTGCATAATTAATTTGTAAATCACCCAGATAGTGCTGTAAGCACTATGGGAAGATAAATAAGCAGAACACTTTGCTTTGCTTTTAGTATACATATAAAGTTAATGTGATTTTAAAGAGCCAGTTATGTTTTGGTTAGGTTTCGTGATTAGTAGAAGGTAGCACTTTTAAAGTATTTTTCTTCCTTTACTTTGCAGGTTAAAAATGTAAGTGAAACCTTTGATAGTCCAGAAATGTTCATAAAAAATTGTATTTAATTGCCTTTGTATAATTTCAGGAGACTATTGCAGCATGTTGCTATTTCCATATTATGTCCCTGATTTGTTGTTAAGATGAAATGTCATACTGTGTATATCTTTGTTCTCCCAGTATTTAATCTTTGGGTAATTTGAGTTGGTGTGTATCCTTTTCTGCACCCTGTACCCTATTTTCAAAGTGAAAGGTTAGACGCTGTAGTTTCCTCACATTTGTTTATTTCCTTGTTTGCTGTTTTCAGCATAAGCGCTATTAATTTGTCACTCTTGCTCAGCGCTCCTCTTCAGAGGCCATCCCCCTCCTCCCGTGGTACACACCACCTTCAACCCATCTTGGTATCTTAAATGTGAGCAACAGGGGCTAAGGCTGTTTTCTCTAGGAAAGGATGCGGCAGGTACATCAATCTAGTTTGGCCTTTTGTAATCATGTGCACAGACTGTAATAGCTTATGTTTCCTCCATAGGCTGGGAAACTGGACCCACACTTAGTCTTGGACCAGCTTCGTTGCAATGGCGTTCTGGAGGGAATCCGAATCTGCAGGCAAGGCTTTCCCAATAGGGTTGTCTTCCAGGAGTTCAGACAAAGGTAAGAGTGAGTGATGGCTTCACTCTGGACGTTGAGTGTTCTTAGTTTTTCAGGTCTCCACACTGTTAAAGAAGCCATCAGGCCTGTCAGAAACCCATGCCTAGCAAGCAGGTATGATGTTATGTGCCATCAAGTCAGAACTGACTTACAGTGACCCTAATAGGGTTTCAAGGTAGATGGGATACAGGCTGTTTAAGGAGTAGTTTTACCAGTTCCCACACCCCCGGTGAGATTTTATGGCTGAACCCAGGGCTCCAGAGTCATCGTTCATAGCCTTATCCATTACAACACACTGGGTATCCAAAAGTGTGATGCCAAGCGATTTCTTATTTACAGTTACCTTTTTCAGGGTTTTCCAGGTAGAGAATTCTCAGAAGTGGTTTACTATTGCCTTATTCTGGTGGTATCCTGGGACAGTGCAGCTTTCCCAAGGCCACATAGGCTGGCTCTACTAGCAGGAGGCACAGTCCACAATCAAATTCCCTGCTTCTGACTTGACAGCCTGATAACTGTCTGAACAGCCAGCTATCAAATAAGTAGAGGAATGAGCTAACACTCAACAAGGTCATTTGAATAGAGCCTAAGGCCTAGCAAAGTACAAGAGTGGTTAGTCTTCAGGTGAATCTTCATCACATCCTTGTTTGTTTGCCTTTTGTCTTAGTAAACAGGCAATAACACAGTGAACATCTAGTTGCTTGTCTACCCTCTTTCTACCCCATGTACTCAGACTGGGCTGGAAACTCTTTTTGATAGTAGCAGTTGCGATATGGAATTGTAGCCATGACACGCTTGAGGGAACAAGCAAAAGCACTCCCTTCACACCAGATTTCTACTAGTTGTTTGCAAGACTGGCTGTTCTCTGAAAGCTATAGAAGATACAATTCCAAAATAAAAAAACTGTACACTTCTTGATTATTTCTTTCTATAATTCCCCCTGTCATAAAAATGATGTATGAGGTAGTGACAGGATGGTAATATCTTTTTAGATACGAGATCCTGACTCCAAATGCCATCCCCAAAGGGTTCATGGATGGAAAGCAAGCCTGTGTCTTGATGGTAAGTTTCATGTTCCAACTGCTGAGATTGTAAGATGTGGACAGAAGGGACTAAAGCCAGTCCTATATTGGACTGAATACAATGTAAATACATTAGATTAGTGAAACATTTGTGAGCTTACAGAAAATCATACTCTACTATAATCACAGTTGTCAGGTTCTGGTTAATCAGTGATGTATCACTACTGTGGGTACGGAATACTCTTCTAAACATTATGTAATTTCAGGATTTAACTGCATTAGCTATGGACTGCTATTCTTGCCTTTTCAAGAGTAAACTCAATGATTCTGGATACATTTTCCCATTGAACTTTGATGAGAGCTGGTCCCATAATATGCATGTTTTAAAAGTGAACTTTGCTAGTCATAGAGATTGGTCTTAATAGAAAAGTTCTGTAACAATGTATCTTTGTGTTGCCACATGATGTCCTCAGTGTCTCGCTGATTTTATTTGTTCTTGCTGATTCCCTTCATGGCTTTAAGAGAATATCCAGGAGTTTGATGTAATGTAACATGATCCATTGAGATCTTTTTCCATATTAAAGAGAAAATATGTTCTTTGTCCTTTTAGATCAAAGCCTTAGAACTGGACCCAAACCTTTACCGAATTGGACAGAGCAAAGTGTTTTTCCGAGCAGGTGTCCTTGCCCACCTTGAAGAGGAAAGAGACTTGAAAATCACAGATGTCATTATTGGATTCCAAGCATGCTGTAGAGGCTATTTGGCTAGAAAGTATGTGCAAAGCAAATGTGAATTCATTCTGCATTAGCTAAGTTGGAAGAAATAACAAGCATTTTGAACTATAGGTAACTTGGTTGCCTTTTGCTCTGGACCACAGATTATGTATACAATGCAAGGTTTATGCCTGCTGGGTGGAATGTTTGTGTATCAGGGTGCTGAGCTTTCTGAAATCCCCTTGTCTCAAGACAAAATGCTTCATAGACACAATTAGCCGTTTATAGGCTTAAACTCTCCTGCTGAACTTACAGCAGATGCAGAGCTGAAGCACTGTAATTGTATCAGGCAGAAATGCAAGTTCAGTGGTACCCCTGGGTCACGGTGGCCAGCACACGGGTTTCAAAGGGCTAGAGCTGATGACAGCTCGGCTCTAGCCCTTTGAACCTGCCCCCTCTGCCACTGGGAGGTCCGACATGTCAAAGTCAGCTATAGTGCGGAGTGGAGAGCAGCCGCTCCTAAGTTGAATTGTGCATAAGTAGAGCTGCTCATAAGTAGAGGCACCACAGTATCATTTGTTCTGCACAGAAGGCGTGGCACTTGTAAGAGAGCATCAGGTTTGTTTGGGAAGACCATGGCATTAATCAGGTTGGGGTCTTTCAGTCTCCCTGGTGCATCAAACACAGAGGTAAATAAAGGACTCACAGAGAGAACTAAAGGACAAAGGAAAGAAACTGAGACCAAAGTTTGGATTGGAAACATGTCACATTATGGGGGTGTGGGGGCAAATCAAAGCTTTCCCTATGCTTGTCATTTTTCAAAAGCTTTAAGGCTTTTCTTCTCTGACTGCCCTTCTTCCTATTTCGCTTGTCCCATCCCAGAGCTTTTGCCAAGCGCCAACAGCAACTAACAGCAATGAAGGTCCTCCAGAGAAATTGTGCTGCCTACTTGAAGCTTCGCAACTGGCAGTGGTGGAGACTCTTTACAAAGGTACTGGTTGGGGAAAGAGTCAGTTATAGCAAGCTGAGCTTCAGGGCTCGAACCCTGTCCCTTAAGGCATGAGGGGAGACAGTTTGAACTTGAGCAATGAGAGGCTCAGCCAGCATGGTCCAGAATAATAAATTGTGGGAGCTGGTGCCCCAGAGGCCTTTGTTCCCATCCATGTTCTAAAGGGCCGCGTGAAGTAACTTGTGGTCAAAATTGCCACAGGTGAAGCCTTTGCTGCAAGTGAGCCGTCAAGAAGAGGAGATGTTGGCCAAGGAAGAAGAGTTGGTGAAAGTGAAGGAAAAACAGTTGGCTGCCGAGAACAGACTGGCTGAAATGGAAACGCTCCAGACCCAGGTAAATAGAGACGAATCCTCCAGAAAAGTGGATGATTTTACGTTGCTGAAGAGGACTGTAGTGGTTGACATGAAAGCATCAGACTAAAGTGTTGGGTGACCATTTGCAGCATGCAATGAATCTTGCTGAGTGCAAGGCCTCAAAAGAGGGTGTGTGGTCCTTCCTGCCTTAGGGGCGGTATCAGTATTTGCTGAGGGAATGGACAGCTAGCACTAAAACACACACATGCATGTCGATATGTGCTTTCTCTTTCTCCCCTCCTCCTCCCTTGTGCCCATCACAACATTCTCCCGCCCATCCCACAGCAGTTTCCTTACGATTCATGGCATTTCACTAACTTTGAGAGTGGCATGTAGTCTTAATAGGCCCACATTATGGGCCTGCGCTTTAACCCGCACATGTCCATGTAGTTTTTACTTGCTATAAACCAGTAAATATTTTCCTCAAAAGGATGAGAAGTACGATCCTATACATAACTTGTTCAGAAGTAAATCTAATAGTGGAATCTAAACTTTGTAAATCTGTGTCTCTTATCATTCAGCAAGGGTGTGAATGAAATCATGGTGTCGAGTGTGTCTTGGAGAGGCCAATAAAGCTTCAAATGGAAATTGAAATCTTACGTTCTTGTTTTGTGCAGCTCATGGCAGAGAAGATGCAGCTGCAAGAGCAGTTGCAAGCCGAGATAGAGCTCTGTGCTGAGGCAGAGGAGATCCGACTCCGCCTGACCAACAAGAAGCAGGAACTGGAAGACGTCTGCCATGATTTGGAGGCAAGAGTGGAGGAAGAGGAGGAGCGGTGCCAGCAGCTCCAAATTGAGAAAAAGAAAATGCAGCAGAACATCCAGGTAATGATCAGAACAAGACGGTGCTTACCATGGAATACTCCATGTCACATACCATTGGTGTACATGAGTATGGATGTAGACAGTGGGAACTGTTGGAAAGGGAGGCAAGTTTGGTTGATGGGTACAGGTGTCCTCTGACCACCATACACGCTTGCTGTTTCTCCTCTACACACTGCTGAACTGTCAACATTCAAATCTAGCGTCTATATTCCAATAGAAAATTGAGCTAGGGTTGCTTTCTAACCAGATTGCTGAGTACCTTGTCCTTGTGCGTGTGTGTGCAGGAACTTGAAGAGCAGTTGGAAGAAGAGGAAAGTGCCAGGCAGAAGCTTCAGCTGGAGAAAGTGACGACTGAAGCTAAGCTAAAGAAGCTGGAGGAAGATCTGATAGTCCTGGAAGACCAGAACTCCAAATTTGCCAAGGTAAGGCAGAAAGCCATTTCCCGCATGATGGAAGAGAGACCATTGGTAGCGCAGCTTCCACTGTGGCTAAAGGGATTATTGTTACCTGCTGGCTTTGTTTTGCAGGATCTAATGGAGGAGATGGCAACATCAGTAGGTTAAGGGCCACTTTCACCCAGCTCCCATGAGGTGCGATATCCTGTGTACATTACAGAACTCCAGGAGCATAGGAACCCCACTTCTAATTTATCTAAACTGCATTTTGGGTGTTGAAATAAAGCACAGAAAGTGTGCACCTTGTTGTTGCTTTTTATTTGGTCGGGGTAATGAGACGTGGGAGCTGCCCACTTTGTTTATAATCCAAACTAGAATTCTGCTGCCATGCTGCTGAATGCCTGGGGCCACAGGGCTTGTAATGCCTGCTCTTGTGCGGGTAGCACGGCGTGTTACCCTGGAGAGATTATGTCAGATACCATGCTTTACATGAAGCAGTTTGTCTTCCTACTCGATTCTCTAATTTGGCTGAATAGATGTATCTATTCAGGATAAACTGTTCAGAAAACTGAGATTTGTTTTTTTTAATTTGCACCTTCATCTAGATAAGCCACCTGTCCCCCCCCCTTTGATCAAGCTATTTGGAAAACATGGTTTGGCCTAATAAACACCAGTGTAGTTGGAAAATGCAGCAATAATGTACTGAGTTCTGTAACAAGACATGGAAATGCAAGCCTTTTCTAAAGAACTACCTTTTCAAAGATTAGAGAAAATCAGAATCCTGTATTTTACCCAAACACATAGGCTGCAAGGCAGGATTCCTTAATGTATCATCTCGTGAGCAATCACTTTATATTCTGCTATTTCTGTGCTGCATTGATGACTGCCTTTTTGTAGGTCTTCAAATACAAAGAATGACCAGAATCCAGTTGTGTACTTACACCAGCGGAAGTCATGCAGCATAAATTGCAGCCACCAATAGTCACTAGTTACAAAGTTAGCACTCCTTTCAATCCAGAATATGGATAATCCAGAATATGGATAAAATTTGGGAAACAGAAAATATGATGGAAGAGGAAAGTGGAATTTGGAATAAGATTAATTGGTTACAAAAAACAAACAAAAAAAAACAAATCTCCTCCTTGTTGAAGGAGAAAGAAGTTAAAAATTGTGGTAAAAGAATTATTACCCCCTTCGAGGAATTAGTGAAAGGATACAGGATAGATAGGACCAAAATTATTATTATTATTATTATTATTATTATTATTATTATTAAAATAGTTTCAAAATTGTACAAGGTTTTATTAAATATGGGGAAATCACTAAAGGAAAGCTTAAAACAATATTGGGAGCTAGATATTCAGGAACAAATTTTAGATGAAGATTGGGATAGAATCTTTCAGCAACCGCCCTTTGTTACGACCTCTAGGATAATCCAGGAGCAGGGGTTGAAGCTGATACAAAAATGGTATTACACACCAGTAAGGTTGTATCATATTACAAAGTTAGGAAGCAAAAATTGCTGGAGGAAGTGTGGAGTAATGGGAATGTACAGTCATATGTGGTGGGATTGTCCTCTAGTTAATAATTTTTGGATACAGATTGGTAGAGAAATATCGAAAATTGTGGGAAGGAAAGTGGAAATATCTAAATTAATGGTTCTCATTAGCCTGGGTAGCACAGAGTTAAAAACAAAAGAGGAATGTAAATGGGTAAACCTGATGGTAATTACAGCCAGATAGGTAATAGCAAATAATTGGAAAAATGCAGAAGAGCTAGCGGTGAATCAGTGGAGAAAAAAATTAAATAATATTATAATTTTGGAATACGTAACTATGAAGATACGCAGAATGACAGGGTTTAAGGTCAATGAGAAAGAGGAGGAATGGTTTGAAAAGCTACTGAACTATATGAGTATGTTTGACCAATTTGGGGTAATTAAAACGTTAAAAGCTAAGTAAACCTTGCGGATTGTTAATTGTTAATTTATATAGAATTCTACATATTGTTAATTTGAATTTGTTTTATTATTAATGTATATCCAATGTATCGGGTGCCGGGGGGGTCACTGTTTTTGTCTGGGGTGTTGAATTATTAAAAAAAATACAAAGTTAGCACTCGTATCTGACTGATGCACACTAAGGAATACAGTAGGACCCCCGTACCCACTGATTTATTATCCACTGATTCAGTTATCCACAGTTGGCAGAGGAAAAAAATAAATAAATAATTCAGCATCCGCAAAGCAAGCTACTGTCACAAAGAGCAGCTGTAAAGCAAGCTGCTGTCATAAAACAGCAGTCGTAAAGTAAGCTACCATCACAAACAGCAGCTATAAAGCAAGCTACTGTTGCAAAACAGCAGCTGTAAAGCAAGCTACTATTACAGAACAGCAGTTTGGGGGACATGGTGTTCTCTCTTATCCACGATTTTCATTATGCACGGAAAGCTATGGAACCAATCCCCAGCAGATACTGGGGTCCTACTGTACATGTTTTGGCATCGTAATTAGCAGCGGCAGGTTGCTCTTGCACTTGACATTTGACATTTGTTGCTTTATGCTGGAGTACACAACAGCTTTCTGCTTGAAAGCCAGAAATCATGTTGATCATTATTCAGTATGCCTGTTTCTGGGTTTTGCAGGAGAAGAAATTATTGGAAGACAGGATTGCAGAATTCACAACCAATTTAACCGAGGAGGAAGAGAAGTCAAAGAGTTTAGCTAAACTCAAGAACAAGCACGAGGCTATGATAACAGAGCTGGAAGGTAGGAGATGAGCATAAGCTGGTTTGGCTGACTCCACTTGTCCTTATCAATCAGGATTTTTCATGTACATACAGGATCTGTTAAATCTCTTGCCATGTTGCACTTTGGAGTCAAAGGGGTTAACATCACTGTAACCGTAGAGGGCTTGTGTGGAAGATATTGATCAGTCTGAGGGAACCATTGAGTGGATGGCTGGCTGAAGGTTATATATATTGTCAGCTGAGCCTTGGTCTGAATAAAAGCAATTTCTAAAACAGGCCAATGGCGAAGAACAGCTGGTTCCATTTCTCCTCTTGCTGTGGGAATGTTTCTGCTCTTATATATTCGGCAGTGCCTGAATGCTGGGGTTTGTGCTGTTGCTACTACAGGCTCAAAAAGAGGTGTCTCTGTTGTGCCTGTCATGATTGTTTAATGGGGCCCAGGTTCCTAAGATTGTGAGCAGTTTCAGGCTTGTGTTTAGAATTCTATTGGTGTCTTCCACAATTTTATGGAGGCAGCACTACTTCCTTTTAGCTAGGCAACCTTGGGGGTGTGAGGGTGGCAAGTGAATGTGGCAGGCTTGCGGGGGGAAGGTGATTGAATATTAAGGAGGTCGAATGGATGTAGCCCTTCCAACTCTAGTCTTTGACATGGGTACTTGGATTAGGAGGTGCCACAGTAGCCCGATGCTGTCGCAATGTCTAGATCCAGGTACTGGCGCTCTTGACTCTTCACTTGCCACCTTGATTAGAACGGCTTGGCCCACAATGCACCGCTGACCTACCTCTGTTCTTTCCTGCAGAGCGCCTGCGCCGAGAAGAAAAGCAGCGGCAAGAGTTGGAGAAGACCCGCAGGAAGCTAGAAGGAGACTCCACCGATTTGCACGATCAGATAGCAGAACTCCAAGCTCAAATAGCAGAGCTCAAAATGCAGCTCATCAAGAAGGAGGAGGAGCTGCAGGCTGCTTTGGCTAGGTGAAGCCTAGGTCCTTTGGGTTGTGCTGGGAAAACACGGTGCCATGTTCCTCCTTTTAACTGCAAGCACCATGTCTCCTTGCCTTTTTAGTGGGAAGAGTCTTTATTTGGGGATGTGCAGCAATTAATTGACAAGAAAAAAAGCAAATGCTGTATGACATATACATGGCAAGTCCTTGCGGCTTGGCAGGATTGGGAGGTGACAGTAGAAGAAAAAGTTGTCCTCTGCTATAGACCATAATCTCGCCTGTATTTTAACCTTTGTGTCCTATCTCTTTTTGCGAACTTGACCTTTTTGGGGAGCATGAGAAGGAGGATGAGCATTTCAAGTAGACTCCAGCTCTCCTAATATGCACTTGGATTGTTATTGTCTCATCAAAGCAGTGTTTGACACTAGTAATCTCTGAGACATTCGTTCTGTGCCGACTCATTCAGTTGTGAGTTCTTTAGGATTTTCTCCCAGATAGGTATATATACTGTATATATTATTTATTTATTTATTTATTCATTCATTCATTCAATTTATATGCCGCCCATCTGACATGGTGTATACAGCTTGGTAGCCTTAGTAATTTCTCTCTGGACAGATCACAATTTCTGACCTCTGAACCATAGAGCTTTGTTCTGATCTGTCTTGTGTATTGGGCAGGGTGGAAGAAGAGGCTTCTCAGAAGAATATGGCTGTGAAGAAGATCCGTGAGCTGGAATCTCAGCTGACCGAGCTCCAGGAGGACCTGGAGTCTGAGCGGGCCGCCCGGAATAAAGCTGAGAAGCAGAAACGAGATCTGGGCGAAGAACTTGAGGCTCTCAAGACAGAGCTGGAGGACACACTCGACTCCACTGCAGCACAGCAGGAACTCAGGTAACTACAAAATTTAGTGCCTCCAGTCCCTCTGAGATCAGGTCTGCCTCTTTGAAGTGGTGGAAAAAACCAGAAGGCTCAGCTGGTTTCTAATGATTTCTGCCCCCAAAAGATATTCTGCCCTGGCAATTAGATCTGTGCTCAAATGACAAGGCTCGGCTCTCTGGTTCCTTTGGAAAGCATGTGACAAGATCTTGTCAGTGTCTAGCTAATGGAAGCATCTGGGCCTTCCGGCAGGTCTAAACGTGAGCAGGAAGTGACCATTCTCAAGAAGACCCTTGACGAGGAGGCAAAGACCCACGAGGCTCAGATCCAGGAGATGAGGCAGAAACATGCCCAGGCGATCGAAGAGCTGGCGGAGCAGCTGGAGCAGACAAAACGGGTACGTGGGATGCTGAAAAGGTGTCACGTCACTGGTAAAAAAAAAAAGCTTTTTGTTTGCTACTAAGTACCTTCTTCCACTTTCTGCACTGATTATTAGATAGCAATATTGATGCATTGTGCTCTTAATGGCTTTATATCCCTGTCGCCGGATGCACTGGAGGCCAGAAGCAGCATTCTGACAGGACTGGTGAAAGCTGACGTGCTGCAATAACTGAAATGCAACCGGGAGCAATGCTTGGCTTTAGGGGTGTGCTTGTACTGGTTGTGCCAGTTGCTAACTCTGGTGGCTTCCTTCTGCCTGCAAGAGTACCAGCTATTAATTTTTCCTTGTAATTGTTGGTAAGCATTGGGCTTATTTTCTTTTTCCCTTTTGGTGTAAATATCCTGTATGTGTGGAGGAACTTTTAATTCACAACGGCATAAACGTTGGCAATGCAGATTTATTGTTCTGTTAATGTTTGGGTTCTGAGCCCGAGGATCCTAACTTTTGCATTAGAATCTTGTTTTGAATGGCCATCTATGAAAGTTTGATTTGTGCAGAGGCCACGCTCCAAGTAAAGCTGGTTTCTTCCCATTTTCCTCAGGTAAAAGTGAATCTTGAAAAAGCCAAGCAGGCTCTGGAAGGCGAACGGGTCGAACTGTCCAACGAGGTGAAGGTCCTCCTTCAGGCCAAAGGAGACTCAGAGCACAAGCGGAAGAGGGTTGAAACTCAGCTCCAGGAACTGCAAGTGAAATTTACAGAAGGGGAGAGAGTACGCACTGAGCTGGCTGAGAAGGTTAACAAATTGCAGGTAATGTTTCCGGGTGTCTCCCTTTGGGTCTTGCCTCTCTAGTTATTCTTCAGTTTTAAGAGAGAAAAAGAGATCAGCAACCTCCTTAGGCAGTGTTCGTCCTGGAGATCCCGAGATCCCACTGCTGCTTGCTTTGACTGACACTAAGAAAAAAAGATAGAGCTAATACTAAGCCAAGTAGCTTTTCAAGAGCTGAACTAGGGGCCAGTGAATCTGATGGGCAACAGGACATAACAGCGCAGAGCAGGCTTAACTAAACAAGTGACACAGGTTTGGCCTCTTCTGAGTAGGTGATGAAGCTTTACTGTGTAGAATTGTGTTAAGCTCCCCTTTTGCTGTTTCAGGTGGAACTGGACAATGTCACTGGCCTTCTGAATCAGTCTGATAGCAAGTCAATCAAATTAGCCAAAGACTTCTCGACCCTGGAGTCACAGCTGCAGGATACCCAGGTAAAGTATGGGCATAGCTGCCAAAGTTGTTTTTCCTTCTCTCCTGACTGGTTGCCAGCACCCCACAGAGCATCACTTGTATCGCATGTTAGCTTCATGGTGACAGATTTATATTACAGTAGTCCCTCGCCTCATTGAGCTTCATATATTGCGGTCCCAGTACAGTGGTCCCTTGTATAAAGGAATTAATTCATTCCAAATGAAATTATGTTAAGCAAATTTTCCTTTATACAAATTTCCCATAGGAATCACGAACATTTTTATGTTGTACGGATTTGCCCCATAGACAATTCTGTTAAGCAGATTTGCCCTATCTCTGGAATTTTTATGTTGTACAATTCTATGTTATACAAAATGTTTGTTATATGAGGGTCCACTGTATATCATGGATTTACCAGGACTTTAGGAGCAGGCAGGCAGCGTTGGGCCTGGGGCAAGCTCCAGAGGCACAGCACAGGCCCACCACATGGTCTGGAAGTCACTTCTGGTTTGCCGGAAGTCACTTTTGGGCCCCGTACAGGCTCTAGAGGCCCAGCTCAGGCCCTGGAAGTCACTTCTGGTTTTCTGGAAGCCACTTCTGGGCCCTGTAAGGCCGTGAGAAGACCACTGGAGGCCTGTTCTGGGCAGCACCAGGCCTCAGGTGAGTACCGGAGGCCCCACACAGGCCTGCTGGTCCCGGCCCTACCTGCAGATAAAGGTGTCCACATATTGTAGAACTTAACCCTTGAAATAAATGGGGAAGTATTGTATTAAGAGCTATGGACTGCAGGACCAGAAGGCTGCACATGTCCACTCATCATGATAGTTAGCCTAAATCTTGTGACCACTCGAGCTCCAAATCATAGTTCAATTTGGGGGAAGTTCTGGTCTTAACCTTGGAAGAGGGCTGGGACATGCCGCTATTAAGCCAAGTGCCACTGAGAGTGGGAGCAGGAGATGCCCTTGACACACGAGGGTCCACGTTGAAGATGCTCCCAGAACATTGAGAGCGTAGCACAGCTGCACTTGATTTGCCCTTTCTCTTGCGATTGGCAGCTACCAAAAGGTGTAATGCAGTAGCATCTGTGTGATGGGCTGAACAGGGTAATAAAACAAGGTATCTTGACATGTTAACACTTCCACGGGTCTAACTCCTTCTCTTTGCTCCCAGAAGAAAACATGCTTCTAGTGCTACAGGATGGCCTGCCTCATGTGGCTTGCATCGTCCATGCATTCCAAATGACATATGGGCAATCCAAAAACACGTTTGTAAAGCCCCAGTAGTTCATCATTGTTTTTCCAGACATAGGAGTCAACTTCATCTGCTGATATGCTGAACGATAATGAGCTACGGCTCAGAATTCCTTGTATTTCTAGTCTAATATTTGTGATGTTTGATCTACTCTTCGACATAAAGTTGCTAAATGGTTTACTGGTGATTTTTATAGGAGCTGCTTCAGGAAGAGACACGTCAGAAACTGAGCCTTAGCACCAAGCTCAAACAGATGGAAGATGAAAAGAACAGTTTCAAGGAGCAGCTAGAAGAAGAGGAAGAGGCAAAGAGGAACTTGGGAAAACAGATCTCTGCTCTTCAGCTTCAGGTAGTTGAGTTTTGCAAGACCAAGCTTTTGGCTCTTGCATTTCCACCTTCTCCAACGTGGCTTTCAGGAAACGTTTAGAAGCTTCCACCTGTATGGTTTCACACTAATCATAGCTTTCCATGTATTCCCGAAGGCTTTCATGGCCAGGATCTGATAGTTGTTGTGAGTTTTTCAGGCTGTTTGGCCGTGTTCCGGAAGTTTTTCTTTTTGACGCTTCACCAGACTCTGTGGCTGGCATCTTCAGAGGGCAAGGAGCTCAGGGAACAAGGAGTTTCTCTCTGTGCTCAGGGGTATAGAGTGAGTGAGATGGGAGTTCTTAAAGTTGTGGGAAAGAGGAAACTTTCCATTTTGTGTAAACTCAGCAAATGGTGACTCATCTTATAAACTACAAGTTTAGGAGCTGTCTATTACAACCAGTTATAATAACCACAATTCATAGTTTGGATGTAGCATTGAACAATGTTTCTTTAAAAAAATTAGAGGCAGAAGTTTCTTGTCTCCTTGTAGACATACCTGAATAGAAGAGGGGGTGATTTCATTACTTTGAAGTTTTCTGTGGATTATGCTTGTAACATTTAACATTCTTTAGAAACTAGGGATTTATGTTGAAATGCAAGGTTTCAAAGCAGTTGCCTTTATTTTTGTGGCCTGCTGGATTGTATGACACAGTTTCCATAGGGAATGCAAGCATGCTAGAGGTAGATGAAAAGCTTTTTATGAAAGTTGCTTTATCTGCTTAAATTAAAAATATTTTTCTGACGCTTAGAATGTTAACTTGGGGACTCGGGATGTTCAATGCTCAGACAAATCTCCCTCCCCCCCCCCCCCACTATTTTCAGAATCTGATCACTGCATCTCAGTAATCTTGGCTTCACTTGGGCAGAATTCATAGGACAAAAGTCTCCTGTTGTGTTCATTCCATGCACATTTTCCTCAGTTCCTTTTTGATGATCTATTGGTGGTTCCCCCACCCCTTTGCAAAAGCATTTAAACGGGCATTCCTTCATTGTGCACCTCTTGAAAGAAATAAACTATTTTATCTTGCCCACCTCTTACCATCTACACCACAGATTGCAGACATGAAGAAGAAAATGGATGATAGCATGGGTTGTCTGGAGTCAGTGGAAGAAGCCAAGAAGAAGCTTCAGAAAGATCTGGAGGCTGTCAGCCAACACTATGAGGAGAAGGCAGCTGCCTACGACAAGCTGGAAAAGACAAAGACGAGACTTCAGCAAGAGCTGGATGATCTTGCTGTGGACTTAGATCACCAGCGGCAAATTGTCTCCAACTTGGAGAAAAAGCAGAAGAAGTTTGATCAGGTATATTTAGTTGTAACCGTTATGTCCTTTCCCTTCACATTGGTACTCCGACTTATGGTGTGCTTGACAACCAAATTATTCAAGTTACGAGCAGAAATCCGTTGGCAGTTTGATCTTCCGCCTTATGAGCAAAAAATAGGGTTTGCTCGAGTTACGCGCGGGCAGGTTTCAAAGAGTTGCAGCCGATGGCACCTTGGCGGCATTTCTTTGAACCCCACCCGAGCTGAGCGAACATGCACACGCCCCAGAAGATCTGTGGGGCAGGTGCATGTTTGTGCATTCCAGGTGGGTTGCCTGGGCTGCTCGAAGACTTTTTAAAAAAGGCACACCTCCCCCCACCCCACCCCCGCAATCCACCCAATTGGGGGGGGGAGCATGTCTTTTTTTAAAAAGTCTTCCAGTAGCCCAGGCAAGCGGTAGTCACGAATCTGATCTGCTTGCCCCGGTTACTGTAAGACTTTTTTTTAAAAAAGGTGTGCCTTCCCCCCCAATGCACCCAATTTTTGGGGGGAGGGGGGAAGCACATCTTTTTTCAAAAGTTTTCGAGCAGGCCGGGCAAGTGGCAGTCGCATATCCAATCCACGACCGCTGCTTGCCCCAGCTACTCACAAGCATGCACACGCCTCCCTTGCACTCTCTCACGCCAGCTTGAGCGCCCGCAAGGGAAGCGTGTGCATGGTCAGCCTTCCCATAGGAATGCATTGAAATCTGTTCCCCCCAGAATGGATTAATTGATTTTCAATGCATTCCTATGGAAATCCACTGACTGACGAGTAGTTCAACTTCCAAGGATGCCCTCGGAATGAATTAATTTCGTAAGTCGAGGTGCCACCATACTGGCACATTTGGCAGTCTCTTCCTTTTCGTTTATTCTAAGTAGGATCAGACACTGTACAAACGCAAGTAAATTAAATCTCCAGCCTAGCACATACCTTGAATTAATCTCTCTCTTAGGTTGTCAGAAGAACCCATGCTTGATGCTTAGGCTGTTCTGGTGGAAAGATTTCCCTGGTAATCTTATGATGCCATTGGCTTTCTTTCTCCAGCTTCTGGCAGAGGAGAAAACGATCTCTGCCAAATATGCCGAAGAGCGGGATCGTGCCGAAGCAGAAGCGCGCGAGAAGGAAACCAAAGCCCTCTCCTTGTCCAGAGCCCTCGAGGAAGCCATAGAGCAGAAGGCTGAGCTGGAGCGTCTCAATAAGCAGTTCCGGACAGAGATGGAAGATCTGATGAGTTCCAAGGATGATGTTGGCAAGAGTGTAAGTTGGTGGCATTCTAGTATTGGAAGTGATTGCACCATCTAATGGGCTGGGGTAAGAAGGGTGTGTGTGTGTGTGGGGGGGGGGATCAGGAAATTCCCTTGGAAAGAAGAGGACTTGCAAAATGAACTTATTATTGCATATATTGCGGTTGTTGTTACTATGTGCTGTCAAATCCCATCCAACTTTAATCATGTAAACTGGGTCCTTTTAAAGAGAAAGATGAGACAAATATATTTTAAACGAATAGACTAATAGTAACTCTAATAGGGTAAATAAGATCTTTAAGGAGTGGCTTTATCATTGCCTATATCATAGTGAGTTTCCATGGCTGAGTGGGGATTCAAACTCAGATCTCACGAATCCTAGTCTTATAGCATTATTTAAATGACGCACATTGGGCACAAAATAGAGGCCTTTTGTTGAGTTAAGATAGAGAGACACAAACTGATGGATCTGTTGTGCTGCACTGAGATCATGCAGCTTGAAAAATAAAATAAAGACATAGTATTTCTGTAACATTTTCTTTCTAAAAGAAAGGTCATTTTGCCAGCATTTAGTACAGCTGGCTTGTGCTGTGCTATTGCCTGTTAAAGCGATATCCAAAACACTTAAAATGAGACAAGCGTTCATTTCTGAATGGTTACATTGGTTGCGTCAGGATTCCAACGCAGATAAGTAGAGGGACTGATGAAATGAGTGGTGAGTTGGGAGATAAGTGACTTCCCATTCTTGTCCTGACAGGCTTTTTTTGTGCTTTTAAGTGTCTTATTCATATTTACACAAACGGTATATCTTGTGTTTAACAATGAAAGGAGTGTCTTTATTGGCATGGGAAAGACTAGGTCTCTTGCTTGTGTGGCAGGTCCATGAACTGGAGAAGTCGAAACGGGCCCTGGAGCAGCAGGTAGAAGAGATGAAAACACAGCTGGAAGAACTGGAGGATGAGCTTCAGGCAACGGAGGATGCCAAGCTCCGCCTGGAAGTGAACCAGCAAGCCATGAAGGCTCAGTTTGAGCGGGACCTGCTGGCTCGTGATGAGCAGAATGAAGAAAAGAGAAAGCAGCTGATGAGACAGGTAAACTCTCAGAATTTGCTAAAGCTCCTGTCATGCACCTTGCATCTTTTCCGAGAAATCATGGAGGTTCATAAACAGTGTGTGTGTGTTGCATAGTTGCAGTCCTGACCAACTTTCGTGACCCCATGTCCGTGGAGTTTTCTTGGTAGGAATACTGGAGTGGCTTGCCAGTTCCTTTTCCAGGCGCCTACATCACCTGGTATTCCCTGGTGGTCTCCCATCCAAGTACTAACCAGGGACGACCCTGCTTAGCTTCTGAAATCATTCGAGATCGGATGTGCTTAGGGCATCTAGGCAGCTCTCATAAACAGAGTGAACCAAGCTAAATGGTAATACAGCAGGCTTGGAATTCCCTTCCACATTCTTTCTTTCTTGTTGGCTTCAAGGATAGGGGGACAGCCTTGTTCTTAATGGTTACACTGCTTGTTGGCTTCCTACAGGTGCGAGAAATGGAAGTGGAACTGGAGGACGAGAGAAAGCAACGCTCTATTGCTGTGGCAGCCAGAAAGAAGTTGGAAATGGATCTAAAGGATCTGGAAGCCCACATAGACTCGGCCAACAAGAATCGTGATGAGGCCATCAAACAGCTCCGGAAGCTGCAGGTGAAGTTCTGCTTTTCTTGATCGACAGCACTCAGGCAGTGCCCCAAAGAAAAAAAATGAATTCCGTTTCTCAGGTTGATCTTGAGTGGGCAAGGACTTGTGAGCCTGATTAAGTCACCCACAAAAGTGATTGTTATATGCAGACGTCCTCAGGCTTAATCCTTGGCACCTTCAGATAGCGACCTGGGGAAGATGGCTTCCCTTAGACATCTGCTGCCAGTTGGATTAAACTTAATGGGATTTGGTAGATGGGTGGGTGGAATGTCGTATAAGACAGCTTCACATACTCACAGAATTGTCTTTCAATTTTTTTAGGCCCAAATGAAGGATTGCATGCGAGAGCTGGATGACACGCGTGCCTCTAGAGAAGAAATTTTGGTACAAGCCAAAGAAAATGAAAAGAAGTTGAAGAGCATGGAGGCAGAGATGATTCAAATGCAGGAGGTAAACTATTTCCAGAGGAACATCTTAGCTGGTACTCGAGTCAGATGTGTAAATACTGTAAAGGTAAAGCAGGATGTTGCTTTCAAAGAAATGGAACAGAATAGGTGAGACACTGGAACATCAGTAGTTCTCTATTGAGATCCATTTTAGTTACTTCTGGAATGTGCTTGGGAAATCAAGTTTCACTACATTCCAACCATCTCTTGCCACTCCTTTTGTGGGTCTCTCAGCTTTCCTACTGTACGGCTTCATCTTAGGGTCAGCTTAGAGAACTTTCCTCTTTCTGAAGCTTCAGTTTCATTGCCTCCAGCCACAGATTGTATATTAACTCCTTGTTTCTGAGAATCCTCATTGTCTTTCACTTGACTCATGCCTGTTACTTTTTTGTGTGCCATCCCTTTGCACTTCATAGCATCACAGTGTTCTCATGAGCATGTGGTGTTGACTGTGATGTTCGAGATTTGTGTGCCCGATTCCACAATACATTTGCCATTTTGAGTTTCTGGGACTAGGCAAGCTTCCTGAGACATTCTGTTTGCTCTAACTAGCTCCTAGGTATTTCATCCTGTATTTCCTACAATAGGACTTGCCTCTAAGCTGCCAATAGGCTCAACTTGACCCATCATCTGTGTACATCTCGTTCTGCTTTCAGGAACTAGCAGCTGCTGAACGTGCCAAGCGCCAGGCTCAGCAAGAGAGGGATGAGCTGGCTGATGAGATTGCCAACAGTAGTGGCAAAGGGTGAGTAGTAATGGTCTTTTGTTCCTTCGTGTAGGAGAAATGTTGTGGGAAAAGGCTGTCACGGGAAGGATGTAATCTGTAAACTGAACATTGTTAAATGGTGTCGTTTCTGGAGAGCCTCTTATAGCATCTGCATATTTGGAAGATCAAAAGTTGTGAATGTTCTCATAGAAGTATGTATCCTTACTGTTTGGTTTGCAGAGCTCTGGCCTTGGAGGAGAAGCGGCGCTTGGAGGCCCGGATCGCTCAGCTGGAGGAAGAACTGGAGGAAGAGCAGAGCAATACAGAACTGGTGAATGATCGCCTCAAGAAAGCAAATCTTCAGGTACCTGTCCGTGAGTAAGAGCAGCAGCTTCTGCTGACAGATCCGGTTGATAAACTTTTCAGACCATAATGCACAGCAAATGCTATCTCTTCTTCTTTATCAAAGACTTTCATCTGTATGCTGTTCCATACTGTCAACAGCCTTATAACCCCTAGTTCACATGAAAGAGATGCTTGGGTTCAAATTCCAGGCATACCCATTTGATACGAGGATGCACTTCACATTGACAAGGTCCCATTCATCTTTGGTGTCTCCAGCTAGGAAACACGGGTAGCAGAGCTTAGAAATCCTTCCTTGCCTCAGTATTAAGTATGATAAGCCAGTGGAGTGAGTCTGCATAATAGGGTGGCTCCTCTTACATGGTCACATGTGGCTAACATATGTTGACTCCTATTTTTCTCTTTGGGAGAATTATTACAGATTTTCAGTAGTCAACAGGTTAGATTAGTAACATTCTTGTATTTAGTTATCTTGATTTTAAGGGCAACCAAGAGAGGGACCCCAGAAGGGGAAGACTTGGTTGCCCATCTTTCTTATGGTGGGGTGTGAACTAAAGGGAGGAGGAATTTTTCAAAACAGTACCTGATTGACCCACTTCTTGTTCCATATCCCAGATTGACCAGATAAATACAGACCTGAATGCAGAGCGTAGTAATGCCCAGAAGAATGAAAATGCTCGGCAGCAAGCTGAGCGTCAGAACAAGGAACTTAAGGCCAAGCTTCAGGAAATGGAAGCTGCTGTGAAGTCCAAATACAAATCTAGTATCACCGCTTTGGAGGCAAAGATAGCACAGCTAGAAGAACAACTGGATGCTGAGACAAAGTAGGTGTTGGTGGTCTGCCAAGCGTTCATCTTCATTTTGATGTCCAGGCACAAACGGTCTAGGCAATGATTGCTTTGGAACTCAAGGGAGAGTTTGGGAAAGGCTACAAGGAGGGCTCTTATTTGATGTTCAGCGCTTTTGTTTTCAAGGCAATACAAGGATCACCATGCAAGTGGTAGTTAGAAAGAATGCAAAATGCATGTCCTTGTTGAGTTTTATGGTTTCTGTGATTGCTTTATTCTTATCCAGTAAATGTTCTGTGTAGAATGCCTACTGTACCTTTTATTTAGAAGTGGGATTTTTAGAACAGGTACCAACACTGCCGTAGCTAGAGTTTGGAGCACCTGGGTACAAAGTCAGTTTTTGCGCCCTCTCCTCCCCCCCTAAACCGTGTCTCACCCACCCAGCAAGGGGGGGCAGATCCTGGGGGGAACAGTAAGGGGGGAGAAGGGTATCTCCTCCTCCTGCCCTCTTTGTTGGTCTCCTTTCCAGTTAAGGCTCTCCCGTGCAAACCATACAGCATGAGGATAGCAGCGAGCAGGTGATTCTCCCCATGCATTACCTCCGTAGCATGCTTCCCTCTCTTCCTTTCCCCCTGGCTAAGGCTTGGTGATTGTTAGCCCGGGGAAAAGGGAGGGAAGCAGGCAATGGGATTCCCCCCCCCCCAAACAGCACCTCCATTGCACGCTTCCCTCTCCTCCTTTCCCCAGGCTAATGATCACCAAGCCTTAGCGGGGGTGGGGGGAAGGAGGAGGGGTGAGCAATCAACAGAGGTGCTGCTTTGGAGGGGGGGGAACCACTGCCTGCTTTCATCTCCTCCTTCCCCCGGACTAAGGATCGCCAAGCCTTAGCGTGGGCAAAAGGAGGACTGCTAGTGGGATGGTGGGATGGCTTCTTCCTCCTGCTCCCCCTCCAGGCACCCCCATATTGCTGTGCGCCCTGGGGCAAATTTTATGCTAATTACGCCAGTGGGTACCAAGTGGAAGGCAGAGTAAGAACCACTGATGGGTTCAGGAAACAGTCTCTAAAACAGCCACTTATGGAAGGTTCGGTATGAGCCACATAAATTGTTGCTGATCTAAAACCTGCTAAATTGCACCAGCAATTTTAGTCCTGTGTAATGGAGGAAACTGACTTTGGCAAACAATCAGCTCAGATTCCAGACTGTGCCCACAGGGTAACTATGTAAGTGACCTATTTTCATCTTGTCTAATTGCACATAGATTCCCTCACTGCATGGCTGCTAAAGTTTCAAAGTCAGCAGCTTGGTATATCCATTTGATTTTTCTGTTGATCCTGTCGAACTAGTGGTATTTTACTTTTGCCGTTTTGTTTCTGCAGTTTGTCTCTTTTGCATGGGGCACAGGAATGCCTCAAAATGCCACCCGTGGCTACTTTGGAATTCTTTCTCCAATACTACTGGACAATTTTTCTTTACAGGGAGCGGCAGGCTGCCAGCAAGCAGGTGCGACGTACAGAGAAGAAGCTGAAGGATGTGATCCTGCAGGTGGAGGACGAGAGGCGTAATGCTGAGCAGTACAAAGACCAAGTATGTACCATACAGAAGGATTGTCCTGGATAAACTCAACTGAGCTGGGGCGGGGGGATCTGCTGCAGTCCCATCCATCTTCCATTTGTTAAAGCTGTTACAGTGTTTGCTGGCAGTGTTACTCTTTATAGAGCTCTCCGCCCTTGTCACTCAGGGCACCAACATATAAATTTCCACCCTCTGGAAAGAAATGTCACAAATCAGGATGAGTGGTATCTCTAGCTTGACACTGAAAAATTCATTTTTTAATGCCGTAGAACCCCGTATCTGCAGGGGATTGGTTCCTGGCCACCCCGCAGATAATGAAATCTGTGGATAAGAGTGAACACTTATCCAAAGGTGCTAGGGGTGAAAGCAGTGGGAGAGCCCACTAACACCCCGGGGAACCCCGCCATGTCCCCGTGCCACCTCCACTACCTCTGTTGACCTTGTGGGTGGGTAGGCTCTCCCAGGCAATGGAGGCGGTAGCGGCCTCGCAGCGGGCGGATCCTGCCAGAGACTGGCAGGGCATTTTAGGCTTTCAACCTTCACAGGGGAAGAGCCGGTGTCCGCAGGTGGTGGCGGCGGCTCAAGAAGGGGTTGCCTGGGACAATGGGGTGGCAGGGGGAATGGCAACGACCTGGGGTCAAGCTCCTGCTGTGCCGCCACCACCCCTGCTTCTTACCAGTGGCAAGGGAGGAGTCCGAGTCCTGCCACGGCCCCTCAGCGAGCCGAGCGTCCTTCACGAGGATGATTGAGTGGCTTTGGGTGGACAGGAGCTCCAGAGCTGCATGGCCTTCTCCTTGCTGATGCCGCCGATCTACCAGGTGGGCGGGCAGGCGGGAACTCTGGAGCCGTGCGGCCTCCTCCTCCTCTGCCCCCAATTTTGCGGGCCTTTGCACCACAGATTGCCATCTGCGAATAACTGAATCAGTGGATAGTGAATAATTGGATACAGGGGTCCTACTGTATTGATTAATTTCTAAAGACTGGTTTGGGCTTGTTTTACAAACAGGGAAGGATGTGGGGGGAAAGCTCCTGAGCAGGACACACTTTACAGGGACAGTGTAAACTTGGTCCTTGTTCCAGAAGCAAAAGAGTTGCTTGATCTGTGTATTGCAGATGAAGAATTGCAAATTCATTGTGGGGGGTAGTGGTGACTCCGCTTTCTGCTCTGCAGGCAGACAAGGTGAATGCGCGCTTGAAGCAGCTCAAACGCCAGCTAGAGGAGGCAGAAGAAGAGGCACAGCGAGCCAATGCAGCTCGCCGAAAGCTGCAGCGGGAGTTGGAGGATGTCACTGAAACCGCTGACGCCATGAACCGAGAGGTCAGCTCCCTGAAGAGCAAACTCAGGTAAAGGAGATGCGTGTTTGTAGTCTCGCCTTCCTGTTAAATACACACTGAGCATCATTGCTTGAGCATGTATGTGTCCCAAGGGTGAAGTTCCTCCCTTCAGAGATGAAGGTCCTCACCTCTCACCTGTTCCGTTCTCTTCCACAGGCGTGGGGACTTGCCATTTGTTGTGACCCGCCGGATTGCCAGGAAGGGCACAGGCGAGGTATCTGATGAGGAAGTGGATGGCAAGGCAGATGCTGGTGATGCCAAAGCTACTGAGTAGAGCTGCTTCCTGGACCCAGGTCACACGTGATGGAGTGACACACAGTCTCCCTTTGTCCAATGGACTTCGGCGACCCCTTCAGCCAGGGAAAGTGGACCCCATCTGTCAAAATGTTCCCTGGAATAATTGGAGCCATCACGCATTAGTGTTGTTGCTCCCAGTTACTAAACTCTTTTGTTCCCAATGCCAAAGAGTCTGATTTGAGTCTGGGAGCTACAGGTGCCTGCAGCATGTATTGCTCTTTCCATGGCTGCCAGTGAAATTCTGTAGTTTGGCAAAGGGGGTGGGTGGGTGGGTGGGATAAGGGAAAGACTACTTCTTGTTGCTGTAAATCAATTATTTTCTTCCAATAAGGAGTTTGTGATAGATGCAGGGATCACCCTTCGCCCTTTCCCTTTCCTCTTGTTTGCTTTTGGCAATCATGTTTAGTGACCTCACACTTTACTCTTCAGTCTGCTCAGCTAGCCAGTCTGGGAGCCATGATGAACAGGAAAAACAAAGATTCACAGCATGACTCCCAAGTGTTAAGAGACCATATAGTCTTGGGGATGGATGGATGAAAGGGAAGGAAACAACTCAAAGGGGATTTTTTTGCAAAATTATCCTTTCTTGTGGCTAATGTCTGGGCAGATCTGAAGTACAATGGTGTCTGTTTTAATGTCTAAGGAAGTGTGGACCAGTAGTTAGTGACAGGTCAAGGAAGCAGGAGAGCTTTCCTCTATGCTTGTTGCAGAATCTATTTGGGACCAAATATATTTAATGGTTACACACAGGATCTATTGGGTTGAAATGGAGTATAGGCAAGGAACTGCTTATTTGTTGTAACGTCCAAGCCTCTCGCTCTGTAATCAGGGGACGGGTTTAGTTATTCTGCACAGTGACTAAGAGTATATTAAAGAAGAAAAAAGTACTTTTAATCTGCACAGATTATATGTTGAAGGCCTTTGTAATTAAGAAAAATAAAGGTCTTTATCACTGCCTTTCTATGGGGACTGCGGTTATATAGATAGTCTTTACTTTTCTACACTGTACACTGGTTGCTGGATTTACCTGTATACTTAACCATACTGTATATGCTGCATTTAGACTTCTGAGTAAGTGACAAATTAAAATAAGAATCTTTTACACTTTATGGTTGTTGCCCTCACTCCTGGAGTCATCTGCCCAACTGCTGTCACAAATAAATTTGCAGACTTTTTATATAATAAGTGCCTTAGCATGTGCCTCAGCCTTGTCTCCACTACAGTCAATATTGGATTACCGGTGCTCCTCTAACAATAAAGATTATCCATGTGCTACAGTCTTCTGTGTGTGCTTATGTATCATGTGCCCAAATGCAATAGTGGAGTTGCTATTATAGAGCAGATCACCTGCTTATTTAGCACTCAAAAATTGGATGGCTCTGCTTGAATTTTGTAGACATGAGGCAGATATTGTGTAGGGCCAGTTGCAGTGCCTAGATAATGTTCTTTAAATGTTGATCACGAAATTCCTCCTTATGTGGAGATGGAAACATTGCAGAAATCAGGAAGGGTTTCTACCTTGTAATAAAATAATCCCATGGTCAGACTGGCCGTCTCAGGATTCATTATGCTGGAAAAAGAGAACGCTAATGGTCATATAATACATACTCTGGACTTTAAAAAGGCTGATTTCAGCAAGTTTTAAGAAAGCACTGGGTGAAATCCCATGGTCAGATACAGAAAGGGGAGTCTGACATGGATGGAAGTTCCTTAACTGTGAGGTACTGCAGACCCAGTTGCATACAACTCCTATGAGAAGCACATGGAAGGCACCAAAATACCTCAAGGTGTCTGTATAAAGAGTTGAGATTTTAAAGGGTAATGGAAGAAAGAGCAAATCACCAAGGAGGCGTTTATAAGAAGCCTATGACTAGTCAATATTGGCAGGGAGACTATCAAGAGGGCCAAACCTCAGAATGTGTTCCGACTTGTCAGGAGAATTTAAACTAGCAAAGTGTACTGTTTAATTCGGCACAGAGGAAGAACACAGAACAGAAAGAATGGGGAATGTTTGTTAATGAAAGTAAGAAGACGGACTACAACACTGCTTTGCCAGTGTTGTCTACTGAAAGGAAAGCAGTCCTCGTCCTAGTAAAAGCATGTGTGATGTAACACAGTGAGAGGGCTGCAGCCAAAGACAGGTGAAAAATACTGTATAGTACAGAACGTCTGGTTATCTTGAATCTAGGTTTTCGCATACAGATGAACTGCCCCAAAGGGAACTTGCAGATGTAATCTCAGTGCCTCGTGTCTGTCTGAGAATTCTTGGAGAGTGGGTGAGTTGTTGAGGAAAGTTCATGTGCAAACATCACAAGGTTGGATGATGATGATTTGGGCAAATATTGACCTTACTTGATTTGTACCAGAAAAGGTTTAAGGAGAAATTATTAAACAAATATTCTGTGTGCACATTAAAAATACCGCTATGATTAATACGAGCTAGCTCTTGTTTCCTAAAAGTATAACATACCAAACTAGTTTGATCTCTCTCTCTCTGCCCCACTCCATTTTTGATGAGAGTTACAAGCTTAGTAGAGGAAGGGAATGCTTTGGATGGAATGCAGCAAAATCTAAATATATTTAGATAAGGTCCCCTTTATTTTCTTGTAGTCAAGCTGGTCAAATGTAGACTAGTCAATGATACTGCTAGGTGGTGGACTTGTAGCTGGATAATGGGCAGCATGCAAAGAACACCTCTTATGCTGGAGAGAAGCAACTTGGGGTGCTATAGGTTTCTATACATTACTTGGTGTAGTGCTATTTAGTGTTTTTATATATGGCTTGAATGAATGAGGGGATGCCTATCTGTGGATTATGCCAAATTGGAAGAGGTAGCTAATACTTCAGAACTGGCAATCAGGTTCCCCCAATCTAAAGAACTGGGTAAAACAAAGTGAAAATATAAAGTGGGGCAAACACAAAGTTCTAAGTTCATTCACAGATAAAGGATTGGCAACCTGGTGTATGTAGAAAGAATTAGGACTCTTTGCAAACCACAAGCTAAAATGAGCCATCAGTGTCATCTAGCAGTCAAAAAGTGCTCTTGAAATTCTAGGCTGCATCAACAAAAGTCTAGTGTCTACATCAAACGTTCTAATACTACTCTGCTTGTTTAGACTACGTACCTGGAATGCAGGATGCTGTTCTAGGCATCTCATGTTATAAAGGCTGTTCATTGCTCCGAGTTGTACTACTGTACTTACAAATGGGTAAATACTTAATTGATTTCTAACCTTTTCTTATTATGCTCCTAATATTCCTGAAAACCACTGAAATCCAATTTGTCTGATAAGTGTTCAACTTGAACCTGATGGGGTTGTTTTCTGTGCAAAATGCTTCGTCATATATAGTGGTACATTTCCAGAAGATTAATTTGAACCTTTATAGCTTTGTTCTGTGGAAGATTAACATGAGATTTTCAGTGAACTTAGCAGCTCTTACCTTACTCCAGCAGATGCTAAAAGCGAGACTTTAATTCTAATGAGTATATGCTAGTGTACGCCAGGCAGCTTTTTCAAGAGGGAAAAAATGCTGCTTCAGACAACTAGGTGCAGTACTTCTCATCCAACACAAAGTGGCACTGTTCTATTTTAAAGTAGAATTACCAATACATTGGTTGGTAACCAACCAATCTGATGGTTACAGTTTAATGTGATTTCAAGAATTTCTACTCAGCTGTACCCATCCCCAAGGCTTTCAACACAATGTTACACTAAAAGGAAGCAAACAGAGTTACCTATCAACCAATTTGTCTTCCAGAGTATCTTCTGACGCCAAACTAAACATTAAACCAAGGTGGAGCAGAGATGTGTGTAGACACTTCCGTAGTAGTAGTAGTAGTAGTAGTAGTAGTAGTAGTAGTAGTAGTAGTCATTATCATCATACAGCTGCAGAGCTGGAAGGATCTCTGTGGATTATCGAGCCCTATCAAGGAGGCACAGTAGGGAATTGAACTCATAACCTCTGAATCTAAACCATTGAGCTATCCAGCAGTTCCTAACTATTAAGACTTTCTGATATTTATTGGAGAGAGGTAAGCTGGAGGACTACAGATATATGGAAGGCATCTAGATCCTTCATGCTGGACAATGTTGGCAGGCTGAGATTATGCTTTGGTAGAACAAGACTACTCTTTTCTTCTTAATTTCAGCCTATTGGTATTGAGATCCTACCTTAAGCATTAAAGGCAAAATGGCCAATTTGGAGCCCATACAGGCCTCAGTCTAATTTCATGTATACAAAGGAAACCAGAGGGAGAAAGGCGAGAGGAAAAAATCCAGACTAACCCATGGAGGGGAACCATCTGCAACAGATGAGTTTACACTTCTGTCAATAAATGAAAGAGTTGAAGAAGTGCAGAAGGGGAGGTATGTCCCCCATTGTTGCTGAGGTCTTCTTATCTACTTCCTAGAGTACTTGGGATGTGACAGATCATTACTTTTAATCTCTAAATTTAACAAATGCATATTTCCAAGACCCCGATTTACTTTTTAAAAGCTTGTCAGGAAAGGAAAGTCTTTGCCAGACAATGAAGGGACAAAATGAAAGGGCCAACCTAATTTCTCCAAGCACCGGGAGCAACCATCCAGAAGGCTCTCTCTCATAAAACAAGCTTTGTAAAGTGCTAGAACCAAGAGAAGACTCTCCTCAGAAGTTCTTAAAAGCAGGAAAGGCTCATGTGGGGTGATAAAATACTTGACATTGCTGGGACCCAAGCTATATGGGGCTTTATAGCAATACAGTACTGTAACTAGCATTTTGAATTGGGCTGGAAGTTTTAATAAAGAAATTACATACTCCCTGTAACTAGCACCAGTGAGCAGTCTGGCTGCATGATTTTGAATCCGCTAAAGATTTTAAATACTTGTCAAAGGTAGCTGTGTTTAGAGCGTGTTAAAGTAATCTAGATGAGTGGTAACTAATGCATGTGTGACTAAAGAGAATCAAGGATACCCCCACCCACCCCTGTCCAATTCCTGCCTTAGGTCATCCACCACAGCAACCAAAGTCATCTCCATAACATGAAACCAGATTGAAATGGATCTAGATAATCCAATTCATCCAGGAGCCTAATCTCATTTGTTAAAAGCCCACACATCCGAGTGCTTTACCTACATTGTCTCGCTAATTCTCTTTATTATAAGGTGGGTACTAATTATCACTCCAACATAATTCACAAATACTGTAGATAATATTGTTATGGAAAAGGTTACAAATAAGGCCAGCTTTTCTTCAGAACATTTCTCAAGTGTATAATTTGTTTATTATTTTACTTTATTTTTATGCACCTTTCTCCCAAGGTGGGGACTCTACAACATGTTGGTAGGGAAAGAAACAAAATGTGCCCCCCAAGGTGGTGAAATATAGTGATGGTTGTTTGTGAAGATGGGACTTTGAATCCAGAAGGTGGTACACCTCAATCTTTCCTCTACTTTATAATCACAGTAATCTTATGACACAGGGAGTGAGTCATCCAAGGACTTGAATGGGAGACTAGAACCTGATTCTCTCAAGTCTTGTCCAGCATCACACTGGCTCTTTTGTCTAAGAAAAGCCACTTCTCCTTAACACTCTAAATTCTGATTTAAGTGCCTTTTTCTAGAACCACTTTTGGCAAGGGCAGTTGTACGTGGGCAAAGTGCCCTAGTATGTGGTGAATTTAGGGTTTTCATAAGCTGTACGCCATAGTCATCACAATTATACAAAAGTAAGACTTGACATATCTTGCTTTGCATGTAATGAGTCTATCTCATATATTAGTTTCATCTTTTGAGTTGACTTACTGAAATAAATGAACATTTGCACAATATTCTAATGATTTGAGGTTCACCTGGATGTCTGAAGATTCTCAGTCATCCAGGTGAGTTTATCTGGAAGTTGAGTCATGGCAACTGGACTTCTTTTCTTGAGAGACTGAAACTTTCCTCAGACTGATGAAGCTGTTCGGATGTGCAATGAAATGTTTCAATCTCTCTCAGTCCACTTCTCTCACACCAAATATTGCAATGTTTAAATGTTCAGTTTCTTCCTTTACCTTTATTAATTCTTCTGACACCCCAAGTTCCAATTATATGTCTTACAGCACTCAATTCTCCTGTTGCCTCTGTGTGCAACTTAATCTAGTTACTTCATTAGTTTCAATCATGTTTCTTTTTGTCCCAATAGCTGATAGAGGGCTTTCCAACCTGAAAATATCTCTAGTTTCATGTTGGGTCACATGTAACTCTTGGATGCACGCCTTTATATGGTGAGTGAGGTTAAGTGTGTCAGGGAAACTGAGAGTAAAAATTATGAGGCTAGACTCTGTTACAAGTCTGCACTCCTAGCAATGTAATCCATGGTAAAATGGTCAATGTTTAGGTAGAAGACTAAAATTTATCTATGCTCTTTACAATCAATAGTCCCATCAGCAGAAGAGAACTGATAGCTTCAACAGTGGGGAAAGTAGATAAACTCCTGAAGGACAGCTATGATGAGGCAGTAGTGGAAGGCAAAACTCTGAAATGATCTTTCAGACATCAGCGGTGACACTCCAGCTGCACAGAAGAAGGCAAAAGCAAACCACTTTTGAATATTTCACATGCCTAATGAAAAAGAAGAAATGTGAATCCCTAGAGTCATAGTTAAAAGCAGTAAAATACTAAGTCAAACATTCCTCTCTGATGGAGAAAAATGTTTGCATCTTGGCTTGGGTCCAGTATATCTGAAAGACCACTTCTTTGGATGTGAGCCTGCCTGACGTTTAAAATCTTAAACAGAGGTCCTGTTGTCTTTCCCTCCAATTTAAGAGGCTGGGTTGGTGAGTACATGACACAGAGCTTTCCCTGCAGCAGCACTTTGACTGTGGAACTTTCAAGAAAACTCAGGCTGTGTCCATTTTTAGCAATTGTGACAAGTAGTCAAAAGTGTGTGGTTCTGAGCTAAACAATGCTGGTACAAAAAGAGTAGAAGTGTTTCACTGACATCAATGAAACATACATTATTTTTGAATATAAAGTCCCAGTCATTTTAGTAGACCTGCTGTTACATTTTGGATTGTCTCAACAAGTGAAATGCTAACAGTCCTGGGTTAGGTAAATGCAGTTGAGACACAGGTAGCCCAAGTGATATAAATCACAGCCATTATATTTCCTGCCTTACAACACATAGATACTAGAATTTCATAGTGTTGTGAGGATTGTGAACACAGAGCATTTATAACAAAGCGAAATGCCATTGCCAAAGATGTGTACAATGGTACCTTGTATAAAGGAATTAATTCATTCCAAATGAAATTATGTTAAGCAAATTTTCCTTTATACAAATTTCCAATACGTATGCATTGAAAACAGAGTAATCCCTAATTGCAACTATTTTTATGTTGTACGGATTTGCCCCATAGGCGATTCATTTCAGCAAATTTCCCCTATCTGGAATTTTTTATGTTGTACAGATTTTATGTTATACAAACTGTTAGTTATATGAGGGTCCACTGTAATTTCAAGCAGTGCTGTGTATGCCACTGCATTAGTCACAAATTGTGTGTGATGCAAACAGACTGTAACCATTCAGGAAGTGTTTAGTGTTGTGGTGGTTGCCCATCAAACCTCTGCAAACTCTGCATAGGGTGCATATACACAACTCCTTTATTGCAACAGCTTCACTGGCTACCAGTCTGTTTCTGGGCCCAATTCAAAGTGCTTGTTATTACCTATAAATCCCTATATGGCTGGGGTTCAGGCTATTTGTAGGATCATATCTCCCTGTATGAACCTTCTCAGCTTTTAAGATTTTCTGGGGAGGCCCTTCTCTCAGTTTCATAATCTTCCCAAACTTGTTTGGTGAGCCTAAAAAAATCTCAAAGGCACAGAAGCTTGTTACCTCTTTTAGGAAATGTGAATGGAGCATGAAGACAAAAGCATAATAAAGACATCATCAGCAAGGAAAGACCAACCGAAAAGCAAGCTCAGGTTTTACTAGATATGAGGCAATTGCTTTCCTTGGAAATCTGGCAGTACCAAGTACCAGGGTTGCTATGTCAGAGTCCCTTCGGCCACTTTTATACCTCAAGAGGTACAATGAACTGAGTTACCTGTCCAGGATCCCAATGTCCCTGACTCTTTGTGGCTAATCTTAAATCAGATATGCAATTTTACATCAGAGGTCTAAAGAAATGCAGTTCAGAAGTGGCTATCATATGCTATTACTGTACTGTATTTGCTTGAAGCATCTCTTATGGTCAGTTTTGACCCTGTTCATGCGTTTGGCCCCCACTAAAGCTTGTGGGTGAGTATGCAGCGCTACCGACCTGGACCCCTGATGATAGCTCTGACCTTGCGCCATTCCCTTTAGCAGGTGACCCGCTGTCTTTATAAAAAAACCAAAATGGCCAGAACTAAGGACGCCTTGATATGCCAGCTCAGTGCTTGCAGTCTACCCAACCACACACCCTCTTCTAGTTATGTTAAAGGAAACCAATGACTGACTCGCCCTCCAAACGTCAGCTAACCACGTCTCCCAAGGCTTCTGGGGTGCGCATCAAAATCCTCTCCCTTCTCTTCTTATCTGAAGCAGCCTTTTTCAAGGCTTAAACCCAAGAGCAGCGTGCAGAATGCGCGCCTTTATGCAGAAATAGCTGGCGGCGTGCTTCCGAGCATGTGCAGAATGCAACACCTAAGCAGCTCTACTTGGAACGGTCATGCCCTTCCGTTTGGGATCTGGCCTCTGAAATATTTGGGTCCAAGGGGTTCGAGAAGCCCTCCCTACCCCCCCCAACCCCCCCCCCCCACACGGGGGGGGGGGGGGGAAGAGAAGCACAACCGCTTTAGCAACGTCGCCTTCCCGGCAGAGGAGAGGCAGCAAGCTTAAAGGAGAGACGTCCAACAGCCGCCTGATTAACAACACTCAACCCTCCTTTTTTAATTTTTATTTCACTGTTTAAAGTGGGAAATCCTGGGAGTAGCTCAAGGAATCTAGGGACGCCTCTCTGAGGGGGATATCTGAGAGAAAAACGAGACAGTTCGGCGACGTTTTGGACCAGAGCCAGCAAAGCCTGGCAGAGGGTCTGCCTCCCGCTCCCCCTCCCGCCGCGACTGTGACTGAGGGAAAAACTGACTCCTTCCATCCAGCCATCCACTCCCTCGCCCGCCCAATAGAACCCCCTCAGTGGCTCCGCCCTTGCCGTGGCCCCACCCCTCCCCCCTCCAACTACCCCCATTCCCGAAAGTGCCGAGTGGAGAGGGAAAAGGAGGAGGAGGAGGAGTCGGGTCCAGTCGTGGCTTTCGTACGGCGTGTCCGGAGATTGCCGAGGGTCTTCGGCCACACTTCCTTCGCGCTCTTCTCTCTCTCTCTCTCTGCCCCCCCCTCCCCACGATTCCGGCGGCGGCCCTCTCTCTCCTTCGGTTCTTTTCGGAGCTGCCCGGCGGGCCCGAGCCAGTGCCGAGCTCTCTCCGCGGAACTTCCCGCGTCGTTCGTGTTGGGGCCTTGCGGGTTCCTGGCCGAGACGGGGGGTGTCTCTCTCTCTCCCCCCTCCTCCTCCTCCTCCACCACCTGCCCCCCGCCCGCCTTGGCCCCTCCCCTGCCCCGCCCCTCCGCTTGGCTGCCTCGCCGGAACGGGGTGGGCGGAGGGAGGGAGAGCGGCTGGTCTGGGCCTCGGCGCCGCGGCAGAACTCCTGCGGGCGGGCGGGCGGCGACTGAGGCGAGCGTGTGCGTGTGTCGGGGGTGGGGGGGCGCGTTGACGGTGAGGCCACGGCTTCGGCGGCGGCGGCGGTTCCCCTGAGGGGAAGCGGGGCGCCCGGGGGACCGGCCCGCATGGCGGAAGGCATTCCTCACCACCACCACCACCAGCAGCAGCTTGTGCCCGGCGGCGGCGGCGGCCTCGGCCTCCCAGCCCCTCGAGGGGTCAAGCGGGAGCCGGAGCTCGACCCCACCGTCATGCCCGGCGGAGACGGAGCCGAGAGCGGACAGAGCAAGAGGCTGCGGACCGAGGCGGAGGCGGACGCCAGCGCCATGCAGGTAGTCGAGGCGGCGGCCATGGCCATGGCCATGGCCAGGCATACATAGGTGCCGAAGGGGACGGTCCCTGAGGAGCCCCCCCCCCAAGGTCTCCTGTGTGCCCGTGAGGGGCGCGCTCGTGCCCTCCCTCCCTCGCAGGCGCTGCCAAAAGGGACCCTTGGTTGCGCGCTCCCTTGCCTTGCGCGCGCCCGCGACCGGCGGGCATCCGTGCTCCGGGCCGGAGGAAGAGCAGCATCGCGTTGGGCAGGAGCGGTGGCGATCCTTCGGCCCTCCAGATGTTTTTGGACCACAACTCCCAGAATTCCAAGCCTGTATTGCCAATGACAAAGGGCTATGGGAGTTGCGGTCCAAAACATCTGGAGGGCCGGAGGTTTGCCACCACTCGGGCCTTGTTCTAAGCAGGGGAAGAAGTGGTGGTGGTGGTTTTGGTGGTGGTTTCAGGGGCAAGGCGGGGAAGCCAAAGGAAAGCCAAGTTGGGATCCACTCGACGTTGGCCGGGGGTGGGGATCCCTGAAGGCTTGGGAGGAGGATACCATTATATGACCATCTTCAAGGGTGGCAGCAGCACCAGCAACAACAACAACAACAACAACAACAACAACACGTTCCCCCAGGCGAAGCTTTTCTCTCGGTAGGAAGTGGCGTGTAACCTATGTGTCGATCGCCACGTGTGACATTGGCACCCAAGCATGTGTTTGGCTGCGTGCACGCGTGCTGAGAAGCTGCTATGGGGGGATTAGAGTGATGGTGATAGGTCAGGAGGAGTGAAGATCCTAGAAAGAGGCCCAGGTTGGCTTCCTCTCCTTCTCATGAATGTGATTTGCAATAAATTTTCATCTGCAAAACTATCAGGAAAGTTCCATAGATTTCACATTGCTTTCAGACCTGGGTAGAAAATCTATAGCTAGCCATTCATGAAACTTTCTTTCTTTCTTTCTTTCTTTCTTTCTTTCTTTCTTTCACACACATCCATCCATACTGTACATACATACATAAGGAAATAAGCCTTGTTGAACTCAAGAGGTGTAACTTTTTCATGGAAATGCCTAGGACTGTACTGCAGAAAGCGTTAATCAATTTATTTCCAACCTGGGGCAGTCATAGTACAGCTGCAGGATTTTTTTTAGCTCTTTCAAAAAGGAAACATTGGTGACACACAGGGTTCATTCATCATGTAGCTTTCCAGGCCAGCTGGTGTGCTTGCTGAATGGCATCTGACCCTTTATTCTGAACAATTCAGATGTGGGCAATCTTGCCACAAGGGTGTCAAAACTACAAATAGACCAAGTATTTACTGTCCAGAGGAAAGCCCAGCATGAAGCTTCAGACACATAGTAGCTGTAGTGCTTTTTGTGCATGAAATTCCATAAAATACTGGTCTCAGAAATAGTCCAGTATTTTTAACAATAATTGTGTACTTTATGAGCAATCAGATTCTGCCAGTGAGATAGGAAGGAGGAATTACTCTGAATGTTACGGCAACCTCTGTTATAGATTTCATCCTGAAACATGGAATTTTTCCGTAGATTACATGAATATATAGTAAGTTTTAATGTAAAATAGGAGATGGTCTACTTTTATCTATGAAATAGATTGCCTTATTCATGAGATGGCTCTGTGATTGTGAGTAGGGCCTTTTCATTGCTATCCATGGAAGAAGAAAGTGAGTTGTGTGCTTTTAGAATTCTTTTTTGCTATTACAGTCAGTGGATGTTGCCAAAAGCATGAATGAAACTGTGGCTAATAGTCACCAGTAGTGCTGAACAGTGAAAGTGATGCTTTATAGCACCCTGCATTCAGCAGGGAATAATTTAAAATTGTACAATGTTGGAATCATGCTGTTCTTTTTAATTTATCTTAAGGATGTTAATTTATCTTTTGGGGAAAGTGAGCAATATATGAAATAGGCAATAGGTGCATAAAAAGATATGGTGTGTTAATCTCTGTGTGAGAAGCCCCGAATCTGTCTGTGTTTGTCATTCCTTTTACTGGCTGCTTCATTTGAGCCACCTTTCTTAGTGGTTATATTAGAAGTTTGCATTCACATAAATTATTTAATATAGAATTAACTTTTAAAAGGGATGTTCATTTTTCTGTATCAATGCTGGAATCTCAGGAAGAGTAGGCCATGCTGCCTTAATCTGTTTCTCCTTCTTCTGTTTGTTTCCACGAAATAAATGATAATCCATCCATTCCTCCTAGCTGTCCCATGATCTGTTTGCATATTTGCATGTGGAAATGCTAGCGCAATAAAAATTTGCAGAAAAGTATCAAATTTGTCAAATAGTGGGCTAGTGTGCCGTTTCACAAGGAGATAGGGGAATGTAGACTCCGTGTGCAGCTCTTGTTTAGCATGAATAGTGTTATCAGGGAATTCTTGATGGCTGTTTAAAGCACTGCATAAGAATAAATCCTCATCCGTAAAAGTGCAGCAAGTTCTGTACATTTTGCCCAGGCCTTATTATTAGATACACACAAAATGATAACCGACAATTTTGAAAAGACCAGGCTTCTAATGGGCAAACTGTGTGTCAGAGCTTCTCTCTGCTGGAGCCATCATTCAGTAGGCCAGGTTGTTTAGCTCAGGTGTACGGCAACATAAGTCTAGTAGCCAGTCATGATGGGGATTGTAGCTCAGCAACATATGGAGGGCCAAAGATTCCCCATCCCTAGTTTACTACTGAACAGGGGATTTTTACTTCTTGTCCCCAAGAAAACCTGGGCTTGTTAGCCAAGATTAAATAAACATTTATGATGCTGAGTTGTAAAAGATGTAACAAGGCAGTATTTTCTAGCAGGGAGAAGCATGCCTCTCCTATGAATAATGTTACTAGGGAAGTTAGTACCTTTTAAATGATGTATTGACTTCTTAAAGCAAAAACCTGATATTATCTTTTAATTAACAATATTTCCCAGTGATGACATTTGCCTTACTCGTCTCTGGTACCACCTAAAACTGGTTGATGTAGAGACTTAACTCATGTGAAATACTGCTGTCGTTTGTGTTTTTAAATATAGGGAGAAGACTGCTGACTACTGGAAGTATGAGGAACTCTAACAACCAATTACTTGTATTTATTTATGTTGCACTAAAACTCTTTATTGGGCATGATACATTGTTTTAAAATCATTGTTGAATGTTCTGCCTTGGGTCTTGTAATTGGGAAAAAGGTGTCACTGAAAATAAATTAATTTAAAATGCTTCTTTCTGGACTGTAGTGTTCAGTTCTGATCTATGGCCAGGGAATTCGCCAAAATTGACAGTGACTAGAATAGAAATGCTATGCTGGTGAGATTTGCTTGGACAAGCAAATAGGGGACCTCAGCACGTGCTGCTAACACTAACTGAGTTTCAGCTCTTTGAAAACAGTGTTATTTATTCATCTCGGCTTGCTATTTTCTGATCCGTCACTTGAACACTTGTCTGTGTAGCTCCAGTTGGTAGTCCCAAGTTGATATTATTGTGTATTGCTGCGGCAGCCTAGAGCAATTTTTTTTGAACTTGAGTCCATTTTGTGTGTTTCTCTGGAAGTTGAGTCATGGCAATTGGACTTCTTTTCTTGGGAGACTGAATTTTTTTGCTGCTTATCCAAACAGCTTCATCAGTCAACTTTGTGTGTGTGTTTATTTGTCTCATATGCACTTAACTAGAGATATTTTTGCTTATCTGATTTTGAAAGTTAGTTTATACTATGCTGACAAGAATATGTATCTTTATTAGACACAGAAGGCTTAATTATTTACTTAGCAGACTGAGAAAAATGTTTCTTTGTAGAATGAGTACTAGATCCATGTCTCCTGTCCTGAAGTCATAGGAAATTATATTACAGTGGTACCTTGTATAAAGGAATTAATTTCTTCCAAATGAAATTATGTTAAGCAAATTTTCCTTTATACAAATTCCCATAGGAATGCATTGAAAATGGAGTGATCCCATTTTTATGTACAGATTCTCCCCATAGGCGATTATGTTAAGCAAATTTCCCCTATACCCGGAATTTTTTATGTTGTACAAATTTTATGTTATACAAGCTGTTTGTTATACAAGGGTCCACTGTATATATACAGTACTGTATATATATATTTGCTATACCTATGCATTTCAAAGATACAGTGGTACCTCGGATAACGACTGCTCCGGATAACCAATTTTTCGGATAACAACTGCAAATTTCTGGGTATAGGACTGCCTCTGATAACGGATTTTCCCTATGGGCTGCATCAGATAACGAATTGCAATTCTAGGTATAGGTCTGCCTCGGGTAACAAATCTTCTCTTTGGGCTGCCTCGGATAATGAATTTTCCCTATGGACTGCCTCGGATAACGAATTTCCAGCATGCATCAGTAAAAAAGAGTTATCACGGGTGGCATTGCATCTGTACCTTTAAAGTGCACTTTATAAAGAGTTTTGAGCAAAAAACCAGGTGTCTGTGCCTTTTTCCTAGGCTCCGGAATGGATTAATAGGTTTCCCATTCATTCCTATGGGAAACCGTGTTTCGGATAATGACAAGATTCGGATAATGAGTAACCTCGAAGAACGAATTACCGTCATTATCCGAGGTACCACTGTATACCCCAGACTAGGTAGTTATACTAATCAAGACTGGATGAAACGAAGACATTTGTGAAGCCAGGTCTGTATTCTTCAAGCAGCATTATGACTCTTTGGTAGCATGGAGGCAGCTACCCTTTTAAAAACAAACTAGATTGGGTCCAGACTGTTGAGTCATTCAGCTAGGCCATTCTGCAGTCATGAACAGAGGCCTTACTTCCATGGTCCGGCCCAACAGAAAATGAAGGTTTCAGGAGGTGGTCTTGACAGTGGCAACTCTCTTTAGGACTACCTTGCATCATGAAATATGTTTAGCTTCTCTCTTCTAGCTTTTTGTAGAAATAATGAAATGCAGAAAAAGATGTTTCCTTAGTTGACAGTCCTACTTTGCTTCCATTTAAGAGATTGCTGATGCTATTCTTGATGTTGCTTGTATACTTTGTTTAATTGAGTTTTGTGTTGTGATTGGTTCTCTGATTGTTAGACATGCTGAAGTTTGTATTTCTGATATATTAGAATGGGACTTAGTTTTTATAAGAATCATTAATACACTTGCTCGTGAGGGACTGGTGAAACTTACCATGAAAGTTTTATTAGGTTCTTTAAGAGTTAGTTCCAACTTCATGGCACATTAGCATACACAATACATCTATATGTTGTTATAAGTGAAATGTTTATGTCCACAGAGGCAGCATTTGCCTCCTTATTTTGTGTCAATATTCATTAGAAAAGTTGCAATGGACTCTTATTCCTGCTGTGTCCTGTACTTACATACCTAAGTGTGTGCTTGGCATTGTATAAATGTGTACTAATTCGCTAGCTCTTAAAGCTTAGCATGTGTTTGTATGTATGAGTTCCCGGCTAGGGGGGGAGGTCTGAAAATAATAGCTTGCTTAAAGAAGTGAGTTTTTTCTGGGGGTGGTATTCCATGCCTTTCATATGTGTCTGTCTTTATCCCCTGCAGCAACAGGCAGCTTTATGCAGTTAGGGTTTCATTATCTAATCCATCTCTGATCAGCCTGGATAAACCCTGTTTGGGCAGTACTGATCTTGTTAGAGGGGTGGTATAAAGCTGCTTGAGCTGGGATTGGGACAAATCGGATCATGACTGTTGTATGAATCCAAGACCTACTTTTTTCAGCCAGAGAGGAAAAGAGAAAAATAGCCGCAGTATAATGTATGACCAAAGTGGATTCTTTCAAGTTGTGTTAAAGGGCAGATATGTTAGGTTTCTATTGAGAAGGTTGGGCACTTTCATAAAGCATCACAATCTTGGTGCTTCCCCCGTCCCCCATGTGAGATACAGCAGTGTTACTGTGTCCATATCTAATCCTACTTTCCGTTGTCTTATTGTACTGTATACATACATGCACATAATTTCAGGTAGGTTATTTAGTTGAGATGTACATATACATGCACACAGATGAGGAATCATGTTTTGTAAGGCAGTTTTGTTGTGCAAATATGTATGCCAGATGGAGAGAAGGAAAGTTAGAAGTATTTAACTTTTAAACTGTTACTATAATTGCTGTTCCTTTAGGAAAACCCTGGAAAGGGTTGCCATATGTCAGAATTGACTTCATAGGCGTTGTTCTTGATGATGATGATGATGATTCTGACAACTCATGATGCCTGCAGTCCAGAAAAAAAATATTCTCATTCTGAAAGGAAGAGAGATTCTCTTTACGCATAGCTCTGCAGAATTTCTGTAGATGTGCTGCAGCCTCTGTTTGTATTGGAATCACGATGGATTTGATTTAAATCATGATTTAAATTGTGTTTTAAATCAATTTGATTTTAAAAATATCATTGATTGTTATTCACTCTGATTGGAATGTGTGTGAATTTGTATGCGCTTCCGTTCTGACACACAGTGCACGTTTCTTTCACTTTATGGTTAATTTCCCACTATATCTTGCCACTGTACCTTCCTTCCTACCACCTGCTAATGCCCTTCTAACCGCCACCAGTTCTGTACTAAAAATGACAACTGATGATAGCAAAGCTGTATAAGACTGATAGCAATGATGCAAATCGCTGTTTGGTAATTTAAAAATACTATATTTAACAAAAAGGGGGGATTTCTTTTAAAGATGGTGATTAGAACTGCAGGAGCATTTCTACTCCATCCCTTCTCCATTTTGCTTATGACAGTTTCTTTGAGTGAGATTCTTTAGCAGTGAACTAAAAGTACTACTTAGTGTGTTGTATAAAAAGCAGAGAAAAAGAGCTTTAGGGAGCCATTTCTGTCTCTCTCTATATATGCTCATGTTCCTTTGTGTTTTAACAGAAGTGAACTAAATAAGTAGGCTTATATAATGCTTTGTCTGTAATATCAACCAATTTTCTTTCCCTGAAGGCTCTTGAGATCCTGAGATCTGGACCCAGCTCAAGTTCCTCCTTCAAACTGCAGATGCAAAAACATTTATGGCCTACTTATTTTGAGAAAACTTCACAGATAAATAGATTAATTACTGCTGTCAAGGGATTTGCTCAGACTTAATGACCTAACAAGATCTCACTAAAACCATGTGGGAAGGTATGAGACTGCAACTATGATGACAGCTGTATCATTTGGTTCTGTGGTTATAGTGTTGTCTTTTAACAGGGTGTGGGTTTGGGGTTTTCTTACAGTTCATTTTATCTCTTTCTTAGAGAGATGGAAGCATTAAAAAGTATTTCAGCTTACTATAACTCCAGACCTCATTAAAATTATTTTACTTTGCTGTTGCTGAATCAGCCAGATGTACGGTTACAACAGAAGAAATATATGCACAACCTCATCATTTCTCACTTTAAACTTTCTTTGATTTTTTTTTCACCAAAAAGGGACATTATTAGTTATCATTGTTATTCAGATTATCACATCTGAGTCTGCTACTTCTTCACTATAATGATGTGATGACAGTTATTTAGGCAGCAATTGTATCTGACCCTCAGGATTTGTTTGTGCACACAGAGACTTGTTCTCTTTGTCTGGATATGTAGGGGACTAGATTATGTTTAACTTTTCTGAGGCCGATAAGCCTATCAACCTTATGTATACAGTATATCTATTATTATTATTATTATTATTATTATTATTATTATTATTATTATTA